>JACEEZ010021801.1:0-25000 GCA_016584305.1 Chionoecetes opilio | reverse complement strand
CTTTGTTATAATTATCCTGTCTCTGTCTGTTTTTACTGTAAAATTAAGATTTATTTGTCATTTTTATATTGTTTTTGTCAGTAGAACTATTAGGATTTTAAATGGGATGTAAAAAGGATGTCAGGGTGCTCGGTTGGTGGGTGTGGGCTCGCGTGAGCGCCCGGGTTTGATCCCACCGGGTTTTCCCCAGGTTACCCTGAGTGGTGGATTTTGTAAGCCAAAAAACCTTTGCGTTGGTACTTGCAAAGGGTCTAGATAGGATCAAAGTATATATATTAGGATGTGTTAATATTTCAAATAAATTTCAGGTATTTTATGAAGATGAAGGCACCGCTACAGGACACTTTGCAAGAAAGCAGGAATTACGGGAACTGAAGATTCTTCAAAAAATTGAGCAGAAACAGTTCCAAGATTTGGCAGTAAAAAGGAAAACCCTGCAAAAGTGGCGGACAGAAGTGAAAGGGAAAAAGCAACAACTCAAAGTATTATGAGCAGATATTGAAGCTTTAAATCGGCAGCAGAAGCAACAAGTAAGAATGCTTCCCCTACTCTATAAATGCATTTCATTGTTAATCTACTTATAGATACTTTGTCTGTGAAGGTAGTCCCTGTAGGAAAGCTCATAATGTTTGTAAGTGTTTGTGCAGGCATCCAGAGAAAGTTCAGTAAGGTAGGCGAGACGGTTGGACAGACATTGGTTGAGTTACGACTGGGTTAGGTTCTGACCGACAGGTCATTTGGCAATTTGGATGTAAGTCAGTCTAGGTTTTAATTATATATATATATATATTATATATTATAAAATTATATATAATATATATATATATTTTATTTTTATATATATATATATATAATATTAATATATATATATATATATATATATATACATACAGACATGCCCTCGGTTTTCGAACATAATTCATTCCCAAAAGTTGTTCTAAAGCCAAAATACATTTTTCCATAAGAAACAATATAAAATTGAATAATCCGTTACCTGACCCCCAAAATAAAGACCTTTTTTACCTTTTTAGCTCTATTTCAAGCATAAAAATGCCTATAAATGCAATGTAATATTATATTATAACATTTTTTATTATAACATTTTTTTTATTATAACTTTGTTTATTCTCTTACTGTCTTCTTTATAGGGACCGGCAACTAAGGGGTTTTGGTGTTAACTCTTTTTTTTTGTGCCCTTGGCCAGTCCCTTGTGATGTAAAAAAAAAAAAAAAAAAAAAAACCTGTTCGACAACAGAGTTTTCGTACAGCAACCGGTGCAATTATGAGTGAAATTCTGTTCGTGAACCGATTTGTTCGAAAAGGGAGACGTTCGAAACCCGAGGTTTGACTGTATATATATTTATATTATATATATATAAATAATATAATAATATATATATATAATATATATATATATATATATATATAATATATATATACCGGTAATATATATTATATATAATATATATATAATATTATATTTTATATATATATATACCGGTAATATAAAATATATAATAAATATAATTATATATATATATATATTAATATATAGATATATATAAAGATATATATAATATATTTAAAATATAGGATATATATATAGGTATATATATATATATAAAATATAATATATATAAAAATATATAATATAAAATATATAATATATATATATAAAATATATATATATATAATATATATATATATATATATATATTATATATACTTTTATATATATAATAATATAATTTATATATATTTATATTTATATATATATACTATATATATTTTATATATATAATATATATATATATATATATATTAGGTGCTGGCCTGCCCGGTAACAACCACCCCTTAGTTGTTTCATATGGTTTCTGTATACACTACCCTCCCGAGTCTCGCCCTGCTTTCTTCCGGAGGCATAGCGCGAAACTCGCGGATCGCGAAACTCGGTATTAAAAACACTAAAAATGCTTTAGTTTTTTTTTTTTTTTTTTTTTTTGTTTGGTTTTGGTGTGTTTTTGGGGTGTGGGGTTTTGTGTTGTGGGGGCCTTTTTTTAACAGTGCCGTTGGGGCAGGGGAACCCCCCAGGGGGGGGAATTGGTAGGCCTGGAGTTTTTAAACTTGAGGGGCTGTGAAACCTACCGTTTTTTACGGGGTTAAAGACTCATTTTTTTCCCCCAAAAAACATCCGGGAAAAGGGGCCCCCCAACCCCCTGTCCACCCAGCAGTGAATGGGTACTAGGTGTTAGCCTAGGGTTTTTTGCCCCGGGCCTCCCGGGGGGGTTTTGGGCTTGGGCCCAAAACACTACATAGAGAAGAGGGGGGAGGAGAGGAGTTGGGAGTTGGGGGGTCACCCGCGGATGCTTTTTTTGGTTAAATGTGAGTGAGTTTGGACACATTCTTTTTCAGTGATGGTTGGTGACAGGGGTTACGGAAAATAACACGCCCACAATCCCTTCCTCTCTTCTCTCCTGTCTCCTCCAGCACCCCGGGAAAAACATTTTAACCACCCTTTCATGGTTAATCCTTAAAAGGAGTATTTTGGGGGAAAAAATTTAAGGAAAAGGGGCGGGGGTGTAAGGAAAGGGGGAAAATTTTTTTGAGGGGTTTCCCTATTTATGGGGACCCCGGGTTTGCCCCTGTAGAAAAAAAACAAAAAACAAATGGAAAAAAACAAAGCAAAATACATCCCAAGCTTTTACAAAGCCTATTATAAAAAATAACTAAGCGGGAAGGGAAAGGAAAAATTTGCCCCGGAGTCTTTTAGGGGAGGCGGTTTAGCAGAGTGGTTTTGGTAAAAGTTTATATGTCAAGCCCCGAGCACGAGCTTGACAACGCCCTTTACAAAGTGATACTAAGCAAAAAAAAGGTCACAAGAAGAAGAAGTCTCCAGAGTGGCGTTCTCGGTAAATCCGATTTTTCGATCCTTGATGAGGGCTGTAAAACCACTTAAAATCTTTCTCTGCATGTTGAGGGGGCCTAAGAAAAACCCACATGTCCCCCTTTTTAACTTCCCCCCCCGATTGCTAGTGCATCGGGGGGACACAGGAGGCGGCATGAGCCTTAATCACAAGCGTATTTATAAAAAATTCTGTCTGCGCCACCACGGGAAAGGGGCCCAAACCCATCAAACCCCCTAAATTTAAACCTCCTTTGCCTACCACCCACTCCGGGAGGTCATCCCAAACCCGGCGCTTTTAGGCAAACACAAACCCCCACGTTTAAAGGGGGGATCGGCTGTGGACAGACGGCTCAAAAAAGGTCCCAACACAAGGGGGCCCATTGTGACAGTGTCGGGGCCCATAAAAAAGGACGATTTTGACTAAAAAATGACCTTGAGTATCTGCAGGAAAGATTTAAATGCAGTAAATTGCCCCTTTCTCCATAGGTTTTAGCCTAAAAAAAGTAAAAAAAAAAAGTAAACAAGAGGGAAAAAGTCCCCCCCAAAAACCCCTTTTGGAGGGGTTTTTGCAACCCAGGAAAAGGGACATTTTAGGGTTGAAAATAAACCCAAAAAAGGGTTTCCTAATGGGAAAAATGTGGTACACGACAAGGAAAAAATTAAAAAGGGGGGGAAAAAAAAAGAGTATTCGCCTGGAAAAAAAGATAAACGTTTTTGAAAAATAGAGTGGATGGGTTTTAAGGGGTAAACAAGACGTTTAAAAAAGGTTTTTAGAGAAGTTTGCAGGCTGAAATGTTTTCCCCTTCCTTTAAAAAAGGGGGAAAAAGGGACACAAGGGGAAAATGAAAGACGAAAAGAAAGAAAGGAATTTGGGAAAAAAAAAAAAGCCCAAAGAAAGCTTATGTCAAAAAATTTGAAGATCAAGAAAATGAAACAAAAAAAAACTGCCCAAAATTAGTGTCAAAGAATCATAAAAAAGGGATAATCTAGTAAGAGATCGGGTAGACAAAAAAAAAATGATTTTATTTTTGGTTTAAAGGGGGGAAAGTGCTCCCCAAAAAAAATTTTGAGAAAAAG
Organism: Chionoecetes opilio; assembly: GCA_016584305.1. Taxonomy (NCBI): domain Eukaryota; kingdom Metazoa; phylum Arthropoda; class Malacostraca; order Decapoda; family Majidae; genus Chionoecetes; species Chionoecetes opilio. The sequence goes on along the minus strand of JACEEZ010021801.1, from coordinate 21,018 downwards.
AGGATGAAAAGAAAGTGTAAAAAGAAATTTTTAAAGTGGGAGGGGGAAAAAGGGAGGAAATAAAAAGGGGAAATACATGGGTTTAAAGGCCAAATATGAGGAGGGAGGGGCCCCCCCCCTTTAAAAAGTTAAGTTTAGGTCACAAAAAAAACAGCAGTAAGAATATTGTCTAAGGCATGGAAAGGGCAAAGACAAAAAAGGAATTTACAAGAAAATATGGATAAGAAAGATATGAAGGGGGAAGAAAGACCCCAGATTGAAGGTACTTTTTAAAAAAAACCCAAAAGAAAAAAAACGAATGGGGGCCGGAAGGGGAAAAAAAAAAATTCTATTAGAGATTTTTGGACCAAAAACTGAAAAAAGGGTGGTATCTAAAAAAAAAGAGTAAGAGAAGACAGCCCAAAAGGGGAAAATAAAATAGGAGGGGAAGGGATAGTATAAAAATTTATAAATGGGCTAGAGCCCAACATTAACAGAAAAAAAAGATTCCCTGAGACCCAAAGGAAACCCAAAGAAAAAATTGGGTTAGTGGGAAAACGAAGCGGGTTTATTCTGAGGATGTGCCATTTGGGGGGGAGGGTAAATATAATGTATGGAGGAAAAAACAGAAACCGGGAAAAAGGGAGGGGGTTTGTAATGGTGTTAACAAGGAAGGTTTGGGGGTAGTAGGAAATGGGAAAAAGGGGGAAGGGAAAATTGGCAGAGGTTTTTGGAAGGTAGATTTGGGTTTAAAAAAAAGGAAGAATAAGAGACTTAGTAATCGTATCCCTTTAAAACCAAAGAAAAATTTCCCGGGGGGGGAGAGAAGAGTACGGGGGAAATGAAAAGGGAAAAACACAAGCAAATTTTTAAAAGAATACGGGGAAAAAATATGAGAACTTTAATTTTTGAGGGGAGTTTTTAAATTCCCAAAGAATTTTGCTGGGGAAGAAGGTTTTACTAAAGGGAAAGGAAGACTCAGGGAGGGTACATTGTTAAATTTTGGGTAAGAATAACTTCAGGGACTCAGTGGTTTAAAAGAAAACCCACAAGTTTCCCCGAGGAAAGCAAAAGAACCTTTCAAGACTAGACCTACTTTTGACGAAAGAATGGAAAAATTTTAGTAAAGTAAATTATCAGTGCCCACTTGGAAAGAGTGACCATGAAACCTTTTGAATTTGAAATAAATGATAGCAAAAAAGGGGGGAGGAAAAAAAGAACATAAAAAAGGAAGATACAATTTTTGGAAAAAAAAGACTTTGACGGATTAAGAAAATTTCTTCGGAGAGGGCAAAAAAATGGAGTTTAATTTTCCCGCAGCAAAGAGTACCCAGAAAAAATGGGATGAGTTCATCCGAATTTACCCCCGAAGGAAATAAATGTTAGGTTTCCCCAAAGGGTTTGTTTCAGAGGGAAAAGAAAAAAAAAAGAAAAGGTTTTTTCAGAAAAAAGTGAATTTGCCAAAAAATTTGAAAGAGAAAAAACATGGAATAGTTTGGAGGAAAAAAGGGGGCAGCAACCTTTGGGAGAAGTACAAAACAACTAAAAAATGAATATGTAAAATCCCCAAGAGAAGGGAAAGTAAAAATATGAGAGGAATATAATAGAAAAAAAGGGGAAAAAAATGAGCCCCAAACTTTTTATAGTATATTAAAGGAAAAAAAGGGAAAAAAAAGGAAAAGGGAAAAGATAAGCTGAAGGTAGAAGGTAGTGTAATTTAAGATTTCATTAAAAAAGGTGAGGTGAGAATAAGTTCTTACAGACTGTATTTACCCAAAAAAAAAGTGAATTTTTAAAAAGGGAAAAAAATAAACAAAAAAAAAATATAATGGGAAGACATAAAAGTAGGGCCTTTAAAAGAAGTAAAAAAAAACTAATGGAAAAGGGTTTTTTAAAGAGTGAGAAAAAACCCGGGTCCCGAGGGGGGCGAAATGGGGTAAAAGAAAGAGTGCATAACCAAATTTCAGGGAAAAATTTCTAGTGTAAATTTAAAAGTTTTACTAAAAGGGAGCAGAGTTTCCCGCTTGATTGGAAAAGAGCAAAAAATTTTGCCAATTCCACAAAGGAGGGACAAAGAAGAACCACTAAATTACAGGCCCGTTCTTTAAAAAGGTTGGAAAAAAAAGTGTTTAAAAAAATTTTGAAAGACAGATGGTTGGGAAAAAATTTTGGGAAAAGACAAAAACACTTTCAGGGGCCAGTTTGGATTTAGAGGGGAATGTCATGTACAACAAAAACTATGAGCTTTTACTCGAGAGTGATCGATTTTTGACACAGGGGAAAAGAAGGGGGGGGCGATTTTCATTTACTTGGACCTAAAGAAGGCATTTTACAAGGTACCTCATAAAAGATGCGCTGGAAGCTAGAACATGTAGGGAGGATTGGGAAAGGGGGGGTTTTCTGAAGTGCATTTTAAGGGCTTTTTTTGGGAAAAAGAGAGGGTTAGAACATAATAAAAAAAATCAAAAATCAGAAATTTGGGGGCAGTGTGATAAGTTTGGGGGTTCCCCAAGGATCAGTTTTTTGGCCCAGTGATGTTCTTTTCTATGTAAATGATATGGCAGGGAAAGGGTAAAAGTTTATATGAGTTTTTCGTGATGGGTTTTTAAATTATAAAAACAGTAGAAAAGTAAAGGAGGGAAAAAATTTAGGATTTTCAAAAGGATCTAGATAAATTTTCAGATGGAGTAAAAAAATTGGGGAAAAGGAGTTTTAAGCCCCAAAAAATTTTAAAGGATGGAAATGGGCAGTAGCAAAAAGAGGGCAGAGATGGGAAAATATTCAGGGGAAAAGAAGGGGTAACAAACCAAAGGTCGAAAAAGATTTTTGGGGTATGGATTAAAGGGCAATTTGTCCACAGAGAAGCATATAAAAAAAGATCACAGGGAGAACATTTCCCGTTGCGAGGAAAATAAGAAGGCATTCAAAATATTGGGTTTAAGAGATTGGGTCAAGAATGATAACATTCTGAGGGACCAAGGTTGGAAAATGGGCAGTTGGGTTTGGCACCCCATAAAAAAAAGGATATAAGGAAAAATTTAAGAATAAAAGAGGGAGCCACAAAAAGGCCCAAGCCTGAAGATTTTAAATATGAAAAAAGACTTTTCAAGGGCAAAACTCCCAACACTTTAGAAAAGAAGAGAAAAAGGGGAGTTTTATGCAGGTATAGAGCATCAATGGGGCTTTAAAAAAAATTTATAGAAATGATATGGTTTTTGTGGGACGACAAAAAGTACAAGAGGTCATGAGAAAAAAATTTTAAAAGGACAAAATGTAAGAGGGAAAAAAAAAAATACAGGGTTCCCATATAGAAGCCTAAAAAGCCGGAAACCCAAACCTTTTTGCAAAAAATGATTAATGCAAGAATATTCAGGACTCAAAGGCAAACGGATTTTAAATAGATTTGGAGACGGGACAAAACGAGCATAAACTATTTTCCTGTAGTCCCCAACTAGGTAAATAAAACTAGGTAAAAACAACTAGGTAAAAACAACACACACCCCCAAAAAAAAAAAAAAAAAAAAAAAGCAAAAATGGGGGGGTTTAATGGGGGAAAGTCGGGGGGTGGTAAGAATTTTGGAATCAAACCCCGAAACTCGAGGATGCGGAAACCGCATAGCGTTTAAACTCGGGGGGGGGGTAGTGTAAAAAGCCCTTTGGGCCCAAAGGGGTTTTGCAATTCAGTGCTTTTAATTTTTTTCCCTGTTATAATATAGTAAAAAATTTTTTATTTAAAGGCTTTAATTTTGTGTGAAAGGGCCCTTGGGGAGTTAGGGCCCTTTTTTCCGAAATTTTAGGGGAGAACTTTAAATTTTACCACAACACACAAAAAACTAAAATTTTTTAAAAAAAAATAAAAATTTTTTTTCAATAAAAAACTTTAAAAAAAGGTGGCTTACCTGGGTTTTCCCTCCAGTGTCTTCCAAACGTTGGAATGGGGGTTTTTTTGGGGGTTTTGGATCGGGGTTTTGGGGGACTAAAATCGTAATTTAACGCTAAAGAAATGTAAATTTAAAAAATATTTTTTGTTACCCCTAAAAATAATATTTTTTTAACTTTTTACGTTTATTTTTGGAAAAATTTTTGTTGGGTAAACTGCAGAATTTTCATTCATCCTACCGTAGATAACACTAAATCGCCATGACAACGTTTTTTCTATTTACAGACTTTCTGGTGGCTTAATACTTACATTTCTACATCCATGATTTCTGGAAAGCTAGAAGGGGCTATCTGGAGAGTCTAGTCATTTTGAGTCTTCATCTGTGTCATAATATGGCTATAAATGAACAAATTACAAAAATTCAACAGAGTGGCGACCAACACTAAGATTGCCAACTAGGTTTATGTTCTGAGTGTCCCCCCGCCGTCGTCGTCGCCCGAAAAAAAAACGAGTCGCGAAATTTAAAAACCATATATACTTGCAGATCAAAGCATAAAACAACACTGAAACGGGGTAGATTATACAGTTATGATAAAAACTAATGTGTGTCATCTTCAGTGGACATAAAAATCAGTAGTGATGCTATAATTCGTAATATATGGCACCTGGCGACATTAGTGCAGGGGGCGACTATAGTGTTCTACGGTAGTGTTTCCATTTTTTTGCATCCCAGTATAACCCATAGACCACGGGGATAGAGGACGAATGTCGTCCTCCCAGAACGGGCGGTGTTGAAAAAATTTGCTTCAATAGGGGGTCTTTCCATCAATGCCTTGTGTGAAAATTTTCAGACAAAAACATGATAATTTATACTACTGTTTTCTCACCGCCCAATCCTTCCTCTTCCCCAAAGAAACAAACTGGAAGTGCCTAAGTTGCCGCATGGCGGAGCTATGATTTGGGAAGAGGTGCTGTTTTTGGCCCGTCAGTCTAAAAACTGAAAAAGGAGCTACAGGGCCCGGGGGCCTACCGGGTGCCCGCACCAACCCACACCACCTTTCATCCCCACATGAAACAGTTTTAAAGCCCCAGCCTTTCCCACTGCCCCTGGGATGGGTCACAATATTCCCAATTGTTAACCAGTTTTTTTTATTTCTTTTAAAACACGCTTTTCCAGGTTAATCATTTTTTCCTGGTTAAAACCTAAAAACTTTTCTAACCTCTCTTTTTTAAAACCCTTACACTAAAAAATTAACAAATGGCTTTTTCCCTTTTTGATTTTTTTTAAATTTTTTAATTTAAATTTTCCCCTTTTTAAATAAAATACGGATCCTTGAAAATTGGCCAACCTTCGATATTTCAAAAACACATATATCGTAATATTAAACCAAACGAATGATGCTAGGTTTACCTGCTAAGCCAGATAGCTTAGGAAAAATTTACTTGACTTTAAAATTTTGGGGGGGGTTAATACTTAACCATTCATGGCCAAAACATTGTTTTTTAGTCGGGGTCGGCCCAGGGAAACCCCGTCGTTTTTTCGCGACCTCAGCGGAAAACCTTAGTGTTTATACATAAAGGTTTACCCAAATTCATAACGCTAATTATCAATATTTAAAATTTAAAGCCACTGACTGCCCCTCGTTAAGTTTATCTAAGTTCCCTGCATAGTTTACGTCAGACTGTGATCCAATAATCCTACCTAACTTAGTATCATCAGCAAACTTGCTGATATCACTGCTAATCCACGAGTCGCACTCGTTCTTGCGGATGCAGTTGACCTGGGCCTGAGTCTCCGCCTCGCCCTGCGCCACCACAGGCGCACTGCGCTACCTTCCACGCATGCAGACAAGGGGAAATAATTAACAGCACGTCCTTCCATCACTGTGCTCTGGGAGGTGGGGTAAAACGTAAAGCTAGGATTGCCGTTAACCAGGGTTTTTTTATTTAAATCAAGTTGATTTTAATCACTGATTTAAATCATGATTTAAATAAAAAAAAAAAATTTAATGAATCACTGATTTAAATCATAACCTTATCATTATTTGAAAACGAGAGGGGAAAGAAGGAAAATTAAGCAAATGGGCTTTATGAGCACCAATTTTATTTGATTTTACTTTTATTTTTTATTTGATTTCCTATTAGGAAGTCAAGTAGCAGGGATGACTATGAAAAATTAGGCCGAACAGTACGATATAGCAAAATCAGGCAATAATTTGTGTAGCTGACTCTCATCACAGACAGAATGATGACTACGGTTTACCTTTCATATGCCAGCTAGGAGGTTATTACCGGAGGTCAAATTAATAATCATTTGATCATTTAGTGTCGTGGGGGGGGGGGGGGTAAAACTTGCAGGACAGTAGGACCGCTCACTCGATCCCCCAGCCGATAGGAACCACGAATGGGACGGGGCCAGTCTGGATGTGTTTTCGCGAGCAGCAGTGCAGCCTGGACCAGCCCTTAGTATATTTATACCGATAATAGATATAAATATACCAAGTGGGTATATCTATACTAATGGGTATAAATATACAAAGGGCCAGCCTAGACTGGTCTAGACCGGCTTGGCAAACGTCGCGAAAACTCGCTTATAGACATAGGCCTATTGATGTGAAAACGTCCATCACAGAAATAGAAAATATGTAAATTCATCTGTATATCATGTTATATGCATCTTTAATTAACTTATTCTATCTCTTTTTTGCTATAAATATGCTAAACAATATCCTGTAGTAGTTAGATTTCATGTAGAACATCAAATAAAAAAAAAATAAAAAAAATAGATTTAAATCAAATAAATCTGATTTTTTTTATTTAAAAAAAGATAAATAAAAGAATCAACAACCCTGCCGTTAACCACTGGAGACAATAAATTATTGTCTCCAGTCAATAATGCCACAAAAATGCAAATATTGGCGGGACAGCAAAGAGCAGGAATTCCCGTCACCGGAGGTTTATGGGTTAAACACTAAACTCATGAACACTAATGTACAGCACTTATACACTAAAACACTTACCGTATTTAACGGCTTATAAGACGCTGCATCTTGGAAGACGCACCCCGGTTTTGGAAAGAAATTTCCAAGAAAAAACAAAACAGACCACCAAAACTGTTGTTCGATATACAGTCATTTTCACACAAGAACACACTCACTATTCATTATCTTAATTCAGCACTGCTCATCAGCCATTTTTATTTTCTAGCTTGTATGCGATAGTATAAGTAAATCGTCATGTTGGCTGGCTGAACATGTAGACGCAGGTCGGACGGCGGGAGTGAAAACAAAGCCGACCGCGGTGGTGTGCAGCTGCGTACCTGGTGTGCCGATCAGCTGAGTCTGGCTTTGTTGTCCTGAGTGTAAACAAACACCTCTCACGCCCTCCCGTGCCTCACTACGTTGCCTGCCTCCTGTGCCTCACCACGTATTGTTTGAATTTTCCTGTATGCGTCTAGTATTTGTGATGGCTACATGTACATAAGTATACAAACTTTCATTTAATGTAACCAAGTTCCTTATACACGGAATGGCTGTTGGCGCCAATCTGCCGAGTCGGAATGGCTCCCGCCAGTACTGCAGTAAACATCACAGAGTGAAGACATATTAGTTGATTTGAATGTCTTATGGTATTCTAAATACGTACTTGTAACAGTTAAGTACTGAGGTTACATCATATAAGAGGCTGAATTGAATAGCTACCTAAGCTAACCTCCTACAACATTCGTCTTGGAAGACGCATGAGTGTTTTTCAGGGTATTTTTTAGGGGAAAAGTGTATCTTATAAGCCGTAAAATATGGTATTCACTACTGTACAGAACGTTTTCATTAATTAACTCAATCACTGTCACTTTGAAAAATGTGTTCTTGTAAATCTGAGGGCACAGTACTGATAAGACTGCAGAAGGACTCACTGCTGGTGGAGGGCTGAGGCTACCTGGGCACAGGCTTTGGCTTGAAAAAGTCATCATTGGGCCAAAATCAGGACCATTTTGTCGATCATTGGTTTTTCATTTTTTGGATTTTTTTCTTCTTATTTTTTGATAAATTAAGGATTTTTTTTTTTTTAAATAGTATTTTGAAACCCTGCCGAGTTGTAGAAGTTACCGAGATAAAGAATGCCAAAATAAAGGAGTTTTACTGTATATAGAAAATGAGTCGTATGGTGGGGTCCCTCTCGGTATCTGTATTTGCCAATTTTAGTTTTTAACTTTTGAATGCTCGTGGCATCTACCATGTCATTGTCCAGGTTATTCCACACATCAATACACCAATATGGAAAACTGTATTTCTTGATATCTTTTCAGCATCCTGTCTTTTTTCAGTTATATTCCACATACTCATAGAGCTCATAATTATGTCTCTTACATAGTATGTGTTTTCTTTGTAAATTCTCTCCATTCCCATCATGGCTCTAATGCTATATATGCTAATGCTATAATACACTGCTATCAAGTTTCCTTCTTATTTTTTTCATCCAGTGATGGAAAACCCAATTTTTCCAACTTTCCTTATATATCAGATCAGTAAGTGTGTGTGTGTGGTGAAATCTAATTCTCATTTTTTGGTTATATATTTCATTAAACTATTTTCCTTGTAAAGGTGGAAAAGGCAGAGAGCCTGCAAGAAGTGGAACTGAAGAATGCAAGTAAGAAGATAAGAGCCGAACAAGAGCGTGAGTTGAAAGCTTTTAGAGAGTCTCTGAAAACAGAATTGAAGCTTCTGAAACAAGAAATTGATCTACTACCCAAAGTGAGTAATTTTTCTTAGTAATTAGAATTTGGGTTTCCATGTCCGAGTGTATGAGATTTCCATGAGGATTTGAGGTTAATCAATGCACAGGACACATTTTTGTCTTTCTCCAACTTATATTTCACTTATCATTTGCATGGAAAAGTAAGTTTGTATTTTGTGAAAAAAATAAGTGGCTGTTAGACAGGTCAATGTCTTTATATGCATTTTGTGGCTTAGGTGGGAGAAGTATTTTGAAAGTCTGCAAAATGAGAATATCAAAAGAGAAGTAGAAGTGGACTGCTTAGTGAGGGAAGGAGTTTAACGCCTTCATTCTGGCCACCGCCAATTGTGGCCTACAGCATATACGAAGTAGTCATAATATATAAGGGAAAGCGGAAGAGGCTGTATCATGTGTTTGTAGATCTAGAAAAGGCATTTGACAGGACTCCATGAAAAACAATTAGATGGGCATTACGGAGAGGCTTGTAAGGTTGGTAATGGCACTGTATGAAGGGTCGAGATCAAGGGTGAGAGTAGCTGGAGGAACATCAGATGCCTTTGAGATAGGTGTGGGGGTGCATCAAGTTCTCAAGTCTCAGTCCTCTTTTGTTTGTGGTAGTGATGGAAGAGGCCACAAAGGAATGCAGAACAGGAGGTCCATGGGAGGTGCTATATGCAGATGATTTTAGTCCTGACAGCTGAGACAAAGGAGGAAGTTGAGAGGAGATTTATAGATTGGAAGTGAGCAATGGAAAGAAGAGGTCTGAAGGTGAATATGTCCAAGACGAAGATGATGGTAACAGGCAAGAAAATAGAGCAAAATATGCAAGTGGGAAGGTTTCCCTGTGGAGTTTGCAGTGTTTCCCTGTGTGGAGTAGGAGTAACCTCTGTTCGTTGCAAGGAATAACATTTGGTGTCATAAAAGATGTTCGGGACTAGGAAACCTGAATAGGGTGGTAGGTTTCTGCTGTCCAGTGTGTGTAAGAAGAATCAATGGAGGGGGACCGCCAGAAGAGGAAGAGGTAGAAACTATAGAAGTGAATGGTGATGTAATAGAAAAAGTGAAACAGTTTTGTTATCTTGGTGACATGTTAGATAACGAGGGTAGAGTGGAGGGAGCAGTAAGAACACGGGTAGCAACTACATGGATGAAGTGGAGATAGATAACAGGACTGCTGATAAACAAGAGTATTCCATTGAAAAACAGAGGAAGAGTATTAGAAGCATGTATAAGATCAGTATTGCTGTATGGTTCTGAGACATGGGCTTTGACGAAGAAGTTGGAGGATGTATTGGTTGGTTGTGATCGGAGAATGTTGAGATATAAGGTAACTGTGGTAACCCAGATGTCACACTAGCCTGGGATACCGGTTTGTCACCCTCCACAGGCTCAAGGGCTAATGTGACAGAGATGAGCAACAAGGCCACGCACAGCTTAGCTTATGCCCCCATCTTAACCTTATGCAGAACCATAATTTGTTCATTATTAAAGAATACTTGTTACAAGCATGAATGTTTTAATTTTTTTTTCTTCAAGAAATGACATGTTTTATTACGTCATCTTCCAGGATAAGCGAAAGGACGTCTTCAAAACTCGTAAGGAGCGCTTGGATGTGGACCAGAGTGAGAGAGAAAAGGCATTCCTAGAAAGGCTTCATGAATCTCATGAGGTAATTCTTTGATTCCGTCTTGGTTAGCTTGACCCTGTTTATGATTGGTAATTCGTTAAGGCAGTCATATAATATCATTATGCCCTTACCTATAGCATTGTTTATGTTTGTAAATAACATTGGATAGTGTAATTATCTTTTTATGAAGAAAATAGGATTTTGTTATTTGTCAGGTAATGTATCATATATAATAGTTAGGTAGTATGTAAATGGTTAAGAACATAAGAAAATAAGGAAGCTACAAGAGGGTGTGAGACCTAAACGTGGTAGTTCCTGTAGTTTCTGTTACTTAACACTACCTACATCCACCTTTCATCCCCATCCATCAAACTGTCTAGCCTTCTTTTAAAACTCCCTATTGACTCCGCACTAACCACCTGACGACTGAGCCCATTCCAGTCTTTTACCACCCTATTGTGAACCAGTTTTCCTATTTTTTTTTTATTTAGTTTTTTCCAGTTTGAATAGTTACTTTTGTTTCCCGATTACTAGCCGGGAAAACTTTTCCTACTTCTTTTCTTGTATTCCCTTTAACATTTAAAAAAATTTACAGACCCCCCTTTCCCCTACCCCTCTCGGGGGTGAGGTAAATTTAATAGTTCAATCCCTCTCTTTATAAAGATGCACCCCGTATTTTTTTAGTCATCCTTTCCCTTGGACTGTTTGATTCAAACAATGCTATATCCATCCTGTAAAGGGGCCCCAAAAACTGAACGATAGTCTAGGTGAAGTGTGATAGGAAAATAAACTTTAGAAAAACACAGACTTTATTTTAACTTTAACACCCAGGAAATACATTCTGAAACCTTATTAGCTCGTTTCTAGCCTCAAAAACTTTGTTCCTTGGACGGAGGTCTGAGCTACCCCCACATCCAAATCCTTCTCCCCTTTCCGATCTTTTTTTTTTCAGTGAACACTGACATAGAAGGCTGAGGTTCATCCAAAGACTATGTATACAGAGTTTTTGGGTTATCCTTACATTTTATTAGTTTATTATTTTTGTTATCATGGTATTCTTCTCTTTGAATTCTTACATATTCATTCCTTTTATAGTTAAATTTCCCCAAGTTGTTTCCTCCCCAAATTCTCCATCTTCCCAAGCCTTTTTATCTTTGCCTTCCGTTTTATAACGCTGTATAATGGGGGTAGGGGGGGGGGGGGCAATACTGGGGGAACAATATTAGATTTATTTTAACAAACGGAAGATTAGTTACAGATGTTAAAGTTGGAGGCCCCAGTTAGGTAATAGCGATCATTATGAAATTGGGTTTTTTGCTTAAAAGGGGAAGTAGGTTCTAGAAGTGTTAATATGAAAAAGTACCCGACTTCAGAATGGAATATGCAGGATTAAGAAGACCCCGAAGGGATCAACGGGTTGGATGGAGGGTTAAGTGAGGTTCGAGTCAGGGCACGGGGTGGATAAAAAGTGAGGTCGGTGTTAATGAGGCTTTAATTTTTTTTTTTAGCAATTTAATTGAGGTCAAAATTTTTTTTAATTTTATAGGGGGGGATAAGATCAAAAAAAAACAACCCCCAAATGGAGACTGGGAATTTTAAAAAACATAGGATGAAAAGGTACATATAAGAGGGTTAAGATAAAATAGGGGAGCAGAGCTCAGTTTTAATGTGAGGCTAGGATAGTCAAGAAGTTAACCGAACGAAAAGAAAAACCTATGAGTTGGGGCTGCTGGCCAGGAAAGACCGACCCTAAGGGATGTTTTCCCGTTCTTTTAAACAAAGAGGGGAAATTTGGTGGGCCCCTTTTTAAAATAGGTCGGGGGAGTTATAATTTTGTGGTAGGATATTTTCAATTTTAAAATTATTTTTAAAGTGTTTTAAGGGAGGAATGAGATGGAAAATGTTATGAAAATTTTTAAGGGGAGGAAGAAGAAACTAAAAGATGTAAAACTAAGAAAATGGGGAAAAAAAGGTATAAGGGGGTTCCAGCAAAACCCAGTTTTCCCCCTTTGAAATAGGGTAAAAAAAATTTTAATAACGAAAAAAAAACTATTGGTAAAAAGGTTTTGGCCAGGACCCCATAACTAAAAAAAAAAAATTTTAAAAAAAAATAAATAAATAAATAAAAAAATAAAGACATTTTTTTCAAGCTAAAATAAACAAGAAAAAAAAACAAACAAAAGGGTTTATATTACCCACACACCCCTTTTCTGTAGAAAAAGCATTCGAAAGAGAAAAAGTCACAAAATAACATAAACGCACATTAATTAAATTAAAAAACATGCAAACATCACAAGTGGTAATTTTGGTGGGGAGACAGGAGGCTGGAAGTAGCCAGCGAGAGCCCCTGTTTACTCTCTCCGAGTCTCGAGAGAAAAACAGGGGGGACGCGTTTGCAGGGATGCTGGGTTAAGTTCTTCCTCCTCCCCTTGATCACTTGACCCCCTTAACACATTCCAAAATTTGAACCCAAAAAGCCCCAACTGCAGTGAGCAGCGCCGTCAGGGCCCTGGTTAGGGGTCCATCGTAAAACCCGATCGTGACGCATCGGCCGAGGCCAAAAAAAGTTAGTGGGGCATTCAAAATTCGGGAAGCCCCCCCGTTTTTGTACCCAACGCAGCGGTATTGTAAGTTAGTGACGCTATCATTATTTGTAGCAGCTTCGTGACACTATCATGATGTCTTTGTTATCGTGACGTTTAAAAAGGTTAGCGCCCTTCATCCCGCCTTCCCCCCCTTTTTGCCCCCCCCTTCCCCCCTTCCCCCCCCCTTTCTCTTTCACCTCCACCCCCCCCCGACCCACCCCCCCTACCCCCCCCCCACGTGATCCCACTCCCCCTCGATACTTCCCCCTACTCCCACCACCCCCCTGGTGACACTCCCCCTCGACTACCTTCCCCCTATCCCACCACACGTGATGACATCCCCCGTGACCCCTACCCATACTCCATCAGACGTGGTAACCCCCCCCACCCCCCCCAACACCACGCCTTCCCCCCCCCCCCCCCCCCCCCGTTTCCCCCCCAACACCAACACCCCTTCTTTATTAAAACCCCCCCCTCCCCCGTTCCCCCCTCCCAAATCCCCCAACACAACCCGTGTCTCCCTCTCACCTATAGCCCCCCTTTCCTTTTCCATCCCCATGGAAACCCCCCACCCACGGGGGGGGAGTTGAGCTATGTGGTATGTTACATTGGCACGTATGGTTTCGTAGCTCTATCGTGAGACAAAATGACATTTTTTTCCATTCGTGACATTCCACTTAAGTGTCATGACCCTCATGACCATTTACGCCCGTATGACACATAGTACGGGCCCCAGGGAATTGTTTGAGGCATGTGGTCTGCATTTTTCGGGGGTTAAATTTCACGAAGCGCCCAAAATCAAATTTGGGCTATGGGTTGATTATGGAATGTGTAAAGGGGAGCTAAAGAGGAAAGACCTCGGTGCTGCCGCGTGAAACAATAGACTCGAGAGGGGGGGGTAGGAAGGGGACAAGGAGGGGGCGCAGACCTTTCCACTGCCACAAACTCGTTCTGCGATCAATCTTTGTACACGCCAGGATGGAAATTTTTGGGGCCACATTGTCTACCGAGCCCCCAGAATTACCCAAATTTTCAATTGAAATTATGTACAACCTTAGAAAAATCATATACAGGGAAGGTCCCAAAGGGAACGAGCAGTTGGGGCCCAACCCGGATACTTAAAGCGAAATTGTAAAACGAAATGCAAATAATGGTAAAAATGGGGTTTGGCCAGGCCCCCCATAAATAAAAAAAAAAAAAAAAAAGTTTTCAAGCAAAAAACTAGTAAACACAACAAAAAACACAGGTCTATATTCCCACACTGTACTACCTTTCTGTAGAAAAAAGCATTTAAAAGAAAAAATAGCACACAAAATAACATAACCATAATTTAAAACATAAAACATGATAAAAAGAAAAAAAAGCCCGTTGAATGTAGGGGAGCCGAGGTGATACAAGAGAAGGGTAGTGTAGGGCCCAAAGTTTGGGGCCCGCACACCTGTAATTACCCCTAAAGGCGGGCCCTCGCCATATGTTTAAATTACCCTTCGGGTCACGCCTTGCGGGGGTGACTGACTGCGGTCCCAGCCTGCTAGGGGTGCCTGACTGCGGCCCAAAGGGTTTTGGGGTCGCACACCTGCTAATTCCCCCTAAAGTCAGGCCGCGCCAATGCTTAATTCCCCTTCAGGTCACCCCCTTTGCTAGGGGTGACCTCACGGGGTCAAACAACCCCCCTTTGTCCAGCCGGGGAGTGGTAGGGCACGCTTTTTTGAATTTGATAATTTTACCACCCAGTTTGAATGTCCTATCTTTGGATTTTCGCCCCCAAAATTTTGAAAATGACCAATTTACACCTCCGATATCGAATTTTCGATACCAAATGCTGTAAACGGGACCCCCCTGTAGTCAGTAAATGACTTTATAATTTTAGTAAATAATTTGAATTTTATTAAATTTAAATAATTGTAATTTCCCATTAGTAAATAACTTGGTAATTTTTTATCACCCCAGTTTGAATGTGTAGCATTGGATTTCGTTTCCGTATATTGAAAATAGACCCAATTTTAATATCCGTATACGGATTTCGTATACCGAATCCCCTATAAACGGGACCCCCCCTGTAGATTGAATGAAGAATTTTAAGTCACCAGGACCAGATTAAGTTTATTCCAGGTTATTAAAAGAATGCATAGAGGGGGGGTTTTTAGTGAGTGGGTTAGTGTACATTTTTAGGAAATTGGTTTGTTTTAAGGAAAAGTGCATAATGTGGAGGAAAGGTGATGTATTTCCCATTTTCAAAAAGGGGGTGTAGGGGATAAATGTCAAATTATTCCCCTTTGTCTGACTTCAGGGGTAGGAAATTTTTATTGTAAGCTTTATTATTATTAATATTTTTATTGAAAGGGTTTCTAGCTTCTACAGCACCCCTTCAACACGTTTACACCCCTTTGGGTTTGTTTTTTGGGGGCCCGTCCGGACTTTTTTACTCCCTTCGGGTCCACGTTTCCCCCCCCTCCCTGAACCGCTTGGCCCAAACCGCTTCACAGATAAACGGTTCTACAATTTTCACTGACTTTTATAGATGGCCCGGGCCGCTTTAGCCCCAATCTTGTGCAACGGTTTCCGGTGTTAAATTTAAATTTCCCCCCCTATTACTATGGCCCGAGCACAATCACACAACAAGTATGCACAGCACGCCGGGTCGCGGAACCAGTTACGGCAGGCACCTTACCACATCCCAAACCAAAAATGAGGCGCGGGATCTACCCCGTGGCGTAGAGCAGAGGGACGTTTTGGGGACGTCATAATGTACCGCCTCCCAAAAAGGGGGGGGGGGGGCGGTTAGCAGAGTGGTTTGCATACCGGGGGCGTTTTCCCAAGACCCGAGTTCGATCCCCAGTGGACCCATATATTCCACTTAAATATTTTTGCCCGTCGAGTGGCCCAAGAATACCCACATGTTCCCGCCATTAACTTCCTTTTTTGCGAGGCATCGGAGGAACGGGGGGGGGTGGGATGAGCCTCTAATCCCCAAGCGCACAAAAAAATTCCCGCCTGCGCCTCCCGGGCGAGGGCCCAAATACAGCCCTCAAGTGGCCCCCTAGAGCCCACCCCTCCCCCCCCTGGTGGTCACTGCCTACAGGCCCCATAGGCAAGATGAAAAAAAAAATATATAACCGTATTTGGGGGCAAGCGCACCTCCGATAGGACGCACCCCTATTTTACAAGGGGTTTTTTAGAGAAAAAAATATATTTGGGGTTTTGAAGGATTTTTTTTTTTTTTTGTAAATTTAGCAGAGTTATTAAAAAAAAAAAAGGATTTGTAGGGGAAAGCTAATGTTAGGAGCATGTAAAAATACAATATTCACTGGCAGTGAATGGAATGAAAAATCTACTGTAAAAAGTAAAGGGAATGACAGTGAAACCAAAAACGGTCATAAATCATAAATAGCAGGGGTGCCCCCCGAATTGATATTCTAAATTATTACCTATACAATAGTTTGATTTAAGTTGTAGGTATGCCCTTTTTACTTTTTTGCTATGGTTTAGACTTTTTTGAAAATTTGAGTAAGATTTAGTTTTTTGGGAGTGGGCTTTCAAAAATCCTAGGAAACTTTACCTACATCTGTGTAGCTTTCTTCATTCTGAGTATTTGAGCCCCCTTTTCCCCTGGCGAATAGTAAAATGGCTAAGTAGTACAGAAATTCTACCCTTTTTCAGCCAGAAAGTTAAGTTGGGTTAAATCAGATTAGGTTTGGTTTGAGGTGAGGTTTGGTTTAGAAAGATGTTAGGAAAAAAAAGAAAATTTCCAAATATGGCAGTGTGAAGCAAACAAGGTTTTCGGGGCGGGCCTGGAGGGGAGGTCCCCCCTCCCCCCCCCCACAATGTAAACAAACATTGTTTCCCACAAAAACGAGAGCCAGATTAATTCAAAACACATCAAAAAAAATTCCAAAAAGGAACTTTTTTTTTAAATTTTGGCCTCGAAAAAGGTGGTTGCAAAACAAAAATTCACGAAGTATTTTGGGGAACACTGTAAGGTAACCATCTCTACCTTGTTATTTTTTAAATGTTGAAGGGCAGTTTTTTTGGGAAACGACAAATATTTGCCCTGGGTTTTCACCTATGAATCTACACAGCGCAGGGTTCATTAGTCTTCTTCAGGAAGGTACAGGTGAAGGCTGGTTTTACACTCTGAAAATCACGGTTTGCGTTTTCCGTCAGCCGTGCCTTGAATTACACTATTCCACGGTTCCGTCATTTTCGGCAGTTCCGCTCACCCTTAAGCAGGGCTGGTGCCCGGGCTTTTTGGTTGAAGAAATTTGCATTAAAAGCACTTCTGTTGGGTGAAAAGAGGAGTTTAACTCTAAAAAACACTGCTTTGGTACATAAAGCCTTTAAAAAAACTACAAATATAGCACGGCACAGTCGCATTTTCGTTAAAAAAATTCTTTCCCAAAACCGTTACGTGACAGGACGGTGTGTATTGGAGCCCAACGGCGGCGCACCGTTTTGTGTAACACGTCTATTTGTGAATGTAAGGGAAAATTTTAACGGATTGATGGAAAGGGCCGTGTCACCATGATGGTATGGTGTGATTCGGCCTTGAGGCGGAGGGGTTTTTGGCGCCCTGATGGTCTTGGTCCTGGGGTACCCTGTGGAAGACTTGTCCCACAGGACGTTTAGCCTTTACTAGACTCTTTTTATACAGTTTCCTTTCCGTAGAGGTACAGGGGGAGGATTGAGGGGTCAAGGTGATACAAAGGGGTATGATGTCCCTATCCCACCGCTTCCCCCCCGTAGCTACGCTAACACACACATGCACAACACACCTGATCGGGGTTTGGCCACCCCCCTGTCGGGACCAGGATTAGAGTCCCGTGGGTGAAACCTGAGTGACCCGACTTTTTTCCTCGCTGACACAACTGAAAAATCAGCCAGGTAATTAAGTCGCCACAGGACACCACGCCGTTTCACCCCTGGTACCCACTTTTTACAAGATCGCTGTCAAATAAAAATACAAAGCCCCCGACGCCCTTTTTCCATCCTTGTGTTGTATAACAGGGGTCCCCAAGATATAACCTTCCCCTTTACCGCTCACACTCCTTTCAAAAAAACTTTAACACGCTCTTTGTTCACTTTCTTTTATGAAAAACTTAATTTTAGCAAAAAAAGACATCACCCCTTTTTTGCCTCCCTTCTATCATCTCCTTCCAACTGTTGTGTCAAAATTTTTGTGGCCCGAGCGAATGGGGGGTTAATTAAAGGCGACCGCTCACACTCCTTCAAATAAAACTTTAACACGCTCTTTGTTTCACTATTTCTATTTTCAACAATACTCATCCAGCAAAAATAAACAACCCCCTTTTTTTCCTCCTTTTATCATCTCCTTCCAACTGTTGTGTCAACTTGTGTGGGCCCCCGTCGAATGCGGGTTAATTAAGGGGACATCAATATGCGGGATGTTTGTCTTTTCCCTGGGTGCGGGGAGGAGCTGAGCGGGAATGACCCAAAGGTGGGTGCGCGGAGGGCGTTTTCCCAGTGAAGATCCCAGGTGAAGCGGGCCCCGACCTGAGATATCAGACGTTTTTCAATGGAGAGAGCAGTGGGGTTGGAGATGTTTAATTGACAGGCCATCTGGCAGCAAAATCGCTATCTTTTTGCCCCAGCTCTTATTTTCTCTTA
This sequence comes from Chionoecetes opilio, assembly GCA_016584305.1. Classification (NCBI taxonomy): domain Eukaryota; kingdom Metazoa; phylum Arthropoda; class Malacostraca; order Decapoda; family Majidae; genus Chionoecetes; species Chionoecetes opilio. The sequence goes on along the minus strand of JACEEZ010021801.1, from coordinate 2,588 downwards.
AACTCCAACCTTTTTTAGTATTATGCATTACTGTTGATAAAAACAGTTACAAATTTGTGTCAGTGAACTATGACAAAAAAAAATCACTCCCGACCCCTTTAGAATACACCACCGGCCTTTTTTGATTCTCTGCCCGCCTCTCATTCGAAAATGGCCGCATTAGGCGGGAACTTTGCATTCCTTTTTTAAGAGAAAAAACTGGTCTTATGCCCGGCAAATACGGTAATATATCCCGGTTCCAAACTCTGGTGAAATCCGTTTTAAACCCCCTAGGAAACCATTTTTTTTTCCCCCCAAAAAAAAATGAGCCCCCCCGACGCGGGTGGCCCCCAATATTTTTACGGGTATGACGGGTACTGATGTACAGAAAACCCCCATAACCGGATGTATAAAATCGGAATTTGATATTACTCCGGGGATGGCAAGGACCCGGGGGTTTTTTTTTTTTTTTTTTTTTTTTTTTTTTTTTTTTTTTTTTTTTTTTTTTTTTTTTTTTTTTTTTTTTTAGAAAAGTAATGTGTGGGAACACAATGAGGGTTATTTTCAAAAAAATCCTTTAGTTTGTTCCACAGCCATCTAGAGGGCCGCCAAAACCTGCCGAAAAAAGGGGGACGCATGGGGAATATGCCACTCGGTGACGTAACCCATCGCTACCGCCTCACCCAAAAAGCATCTCAGGTTTTCATCGGATATCAACCCCCCCAACCCTTGTGTAACATGTAAATAGAAAGTCGGCAAAAAATAAAGTATCTCGGAAGATGTTTTTAACTGCATCTCTTTGCTTTAAAATTGGATATCGTCTCGCTAAAGTTTGTTTTTGTCCTTTTGCCCCTTTTCCCGCAGGCTCAGGACTCTTCAAATTTATTTCCCTTCCCGTGGAGACACCCTTGCGTGATGGGCTGCATCTTTAAATACAGCACTGTATGATGTAATCCCAAAAAAAGTAAAAAGGGGGGCAAAGTAAAAGCAAAGGTCGGGAAGCAGCGTGTAGGCTGTCAGCTGAGCCGTGTTTATGTCGTCCAAAGCACCGTCCTGGATACGAATTCCGTTTTTGTCGAAATTGAAAAAGGATTGGTTTCTGTTCAAAAACAACAAGCTTGGTAGGAGCCGGAAATAATAACAATGCAAAACATTGCAAACAATATCACAAAGTAGTATAACACACATTTCAGCAAGTGTTTTTGGATTGGGATTCGTAATCCAAGACGGTGCTTTGGAAAAACAAAAACACGGCGCGCCTACGCGTGGTTCCAGCAGGTTTTCTGCCCAAAACTCTAAACTCCTAGCAACTCCTAAGTTTAAGAGTTCCCTAGAAGTTAGCTCGGTGTTGCTGTGAGTTGCTATGACTTTTAGCAACTCACAGCAACACCCGAGCAAACTTCTAGGAACTCTAAACTTAGGGAGTTGCTAGGAGTTGCTAAGAAGCTTATGAATACAGCAAGCTGCGGCCCCTTTTTGCTTTACTTTGCCACCTATTTTACGTGTTTTAGGATTACATCATACAGTACTGTATATCAAGATGTCAGCTCTATCACGCAAGGGTGTCTCCAGCAGGAAGGGAATAAAATTGAAGAGCCTGAGCCTGCAGGAAAAGGTTGAAAGTGCGGGCAAGGATGGATGCAAGGTGCGCCCATGTGTGCTATTTGTGCTGAGTTTGATATCAAATCCAGTACATTCTATGATATCAAGAAAGTAAAGAGAAGATTCTTTGCCCCAGGCCCCTTTAAATTTGAGGATCCAAGCACCTCCAAGATACCAAGAAGAGGATTAAGCCAGTTAAGAACGTCTCCCCTAGGAAAGCAGCAGTGTACAAGTGGTAACAGGGAACGAGAGTTGGAGTTACTGTAAGGGGGGGTTGACCTCCAAAACGCTGCGTAAGGTTGGCCAAGCACTTAAAAGGGGGACCAATTTCAAGGCTAGTGCTGGGTGGCTCTTTTACTTTTCGGAAATCGCCACTGCCTAGCCAAACGAAAAGTGGTGGGGAGAGGGGCTAGTGCTGGATCAAGCATCGGTGGTGCCTTTTCCGTCAGAAATTGGAGAAAATTATGCAGGAGTCTGGCCTCCTTCTCTCCCAACTCTACAACGCTGATGAGACGGGGCTTTTTTGGAGGTTATGCCGCCAACACCCAGGCATCCCAAAACAGGGAAAGGTAATTCCAGGGAGGAAAAAAGTAAAAGGGTCGGGTCTCCATTAAAGTGCTGTGGAAACACTGACGGGTCGCACAGGCTGAAACCCATGTTGTAGGCAAGGCAAAAAAAAAACCACGGGCACTCAAAAACGTAATGGGTAACCCGCCTGTTTATCTACAGGGGGCAACCTCTCGGCCTGGTTTAACCGTGAACTCACCAGTGAATGGTTTCCACCATTTTTTGTGCTGCTGTTTTAATTCCCAGACAACTGTGTTGCAATCACAATGGAGAATGTCAAGGCCATCCTCCTACTTGGGCAATGCCCCAGCACATCCGAGCCCAGATGAACTGGAGGCCCATGGTGGTAGAATTAAAGTAATTTTTTGCCACCCAAACACCACCTCCCCTAATCCAGCCCCTGGACCATAGGCCTGAATGCCGGGGGGCCTGAACGGGAA
>JACEEZ010021800.1:60714-70714 GCA_016584305.1 Chionoecetes opilio | reverse complement strand
GATACCAATAGCTCATAACCCTCTGTGTGTGTGTGTGTGTGTGTGTGTGTGTCTCGGTGTGTGTGTGTGTGTTTGGGTGTGTGTGTGTGTTGGTGTGCGTGGGTGTGGGCGTGGTTGGGGTCGTCCATGAGCTTCTGTTTGTGTGTCTCAGCAGGAGTAAGGGTGTGGGTGTGGGTGTGGTGGGCGTCTGGGCTTCTGTTTGTGTGTCTCAGCAGGAGTAAGGGCGTGGGTGTGGGTGTGGTGGGCGTCTGGGCTTCTGTTTGTGTGTCTCAGCAGGAGTAAGGGTGTGGGTGTGGGTGTGGTGGGCGTCTGGGCTTCTGTTTGTGTGTCTCAGCAGGAGTAAGGGCGGTGTCGCTACACATGAGCTATGCCACAAAGGGCTCTACTTGCCTCCTGCTGGGGACCTCAACGCTTGCTTAGATGTCAGCGTAACACGGCCGTCACGTGCAGGAGGTGCAGCTGGGACCACCCTCGTTATTGCAGCTGCATGGAAAGCGTTTACCCTCGCGCTCTCTCGTCCCTTCCCCTCGTAATGACATTAGTTTGTCTCTAAAAGCGGCTGACGACGAACAGTTTTAACCCTTTCACGCCCAGATCTTTCCTTTGTTATATAAAATCGTCTGTTGTTAGCCATAAAATTACGAAAAGTAACTGAATATACCAAATTAACTAGTGGACAAGGATACTAAACAGGTCATAATAAAAACATTGCTTATAGTCACTAAAATCGTCTATGGTAGCCAAATTACAATGGAAATTACGTTGTGGGCCTCAAGGGGTTAAAGCGACTGACGACCAACAGTTTTAAGGCCACACCTATAGCGGCTGCCGGTTAGGTTTGGGGCTCCTTCTGTACCTTCACCCCTGTAAGTTATTTTCCCTGGTAATATAGCGTTCTTTAGACTGTCCTACGTGTCAGCAGAGGCGGTGAAAGAGGCGTCCCCATAATCTATCCCTGGTGGTAGTGGTGGTGGTGAAAGGGGTGGCGAGAAAGAGTGAAATACCAGGCTTAGTAACTGTTAACCCCTTGAGACCCAGACAGTAATTTCCGTTGTAATTTGGGTACCATTAGAAGGTTTTTTTTAGTGAATATAAGCAATATTTAATAGATATGACCTGTTTAGTATCCTTGTCCACTAGCTAATTTGGTATATTAAGTTAGTTTTCGTAATTTTATGGCTAACAACAGACGATTTTATATAGCAAAGGAAAGATCCGGGTGTGAAGGGGTTAAAGAATATACTTGAATAGAACAAAACGGATCATGTTATCTTTAGCTATAGTCTATTTTATTTTACAAGGCCAAAATTCCATTCTATTTTAAGGTCTCATGCTTAAAATTATGCCTACCTTTACCTGATGAAATGGTTAACTATGATAAAATACAACGGAAATTTAGAAGAAGCGTAGTATTCCCTTCTCCTGGCATCAAATATCAGTCAGTACGCAGCAAGGGGTCAGGATGTTTCACCTTGTTAAATAAAATAGACTATATTTGTTGTTGCATATCACTGTAAAGAGTTGAGAGCCCACGGGACACCTGAGCGAACATGATGCGAGGCTCTGAAGGCACATGGAGGAGGCAGGCAATTCTTGTGTTTCAGTAGAGTACAGAGCTTTGTATTTTATTGTCAATACAAACTGTGCTGTGATTTCCTGTGTGTGTGTGTGTGTGTGTGTGTGTGTGTGTGTGTTGTGTGTTTGTGTGTGTGTGTGTGTGTTGTGTGTGTGTGTGTGTGTGTGTGTGTGTGTGTGCGTGTGTGTGCGTGTGTGTGTGTGTGTGTGGTGTGTTGCGATGAGTGCACGTGTAAAAATAGAAAACGCAGGAGAGGGACGAGAGGAAAATGTATTTAGTGAGTGGTATGGCAATACTTAGAGGAAGGATATGTGAAGAGAGAGAGAAGAGGAGAGGAGAGATAAATGAAGAGAAAAGGAGATGAAAGGAGAGAAGAGAAGATAAAAAAGAAAATAGTAGAGGAGAGAAGAGAAAAGAAAGAAAAGAAAAGAGTAGAGAAGAGAAAAGAGTAGACTAGAGTAAAGAGTAGAGAAGAGAAAAGAGTAAAGAGTAGAGTAGAGTAAAGAGTAGACTAGAGTAAAGAGTAGAGTAGAGTAGACTAGAGTAAAGAGTAGAGTAGAGTAAAGAGTAGAGAAGAGAAAAGAGTAGACTAGAGTAAAGAGTAGAGTAGAGTAAAGAGTAGACTAGAATAAAGAGTAGAGAAGAGAAAAGAGTAGAGTAGAGTAAAGAGTAGAGAAGAGAAAAGAGTAAAGAGTAAAGAGTAGAGTAAAGAGTAGAGAAGAGAAATGAGGAAAGAAGAGAAAAGAGAGCATAAGAGAAAAAGGAGATCAGATAAAATAGTAGAGTAAAGAATAAAACAGAAAAATGGAATCGAATAGAATGGCATCGAAGAGGTGTGTACATAAGGGCGATGTGTTGACAGTAAGGGGAGATAAGATAACGATTGGTGCAGGGAGTGAAGGGCCTCGTGTCCGTCGTGCTGGCATGGGAGGCGTGAGGGGCGGGGAGGGGGATGCAGATGTTGACACGGCTAGCTATTTTTTAAATTTTTTATAGTGGAGGAGGAGGAGGGGGAAGAGGAAGAGGAAGGGGAAGAGGAGGAGGAATACAAAGGAAGTTACAAGCAGCATTAGATCTATTGGTTCTTACTTGCCTTGATTGTTTGAATGTAGAGGAGGATAAAGGAGAAAAGGATAGAGGAAGACGAAGAGCAACGGACGAGGACAGGATGGCAATATGGAGGAGGAGGAGGAGGAGGAGGAGAGAGAAGAAGAAGAAGAAGAGAAGAAGAAGAAGAAGAAGAAGAAGAAGAAGAAGAAGAAGAAGAGGAAGAGGAGGAGGAATACAAAGGAAGTTACAAGCAGCATTAGATCTATTGGTTCTTACTTGCCTTGATTGTTTGAATGTAGAAGAAGAGGAGGAGGAGGAAGAAGAGGAAGAGGAAGAGGAAGAGGAGGAGGAGGAAGAAGAGGAAGAGGAAGAGGAAGAGGAGGAGGAGGAAGAAGAGGAAGAGGAAGAGGAAGAGGAGAAGGAGGAATACAGAGGAAGGTTCAAACATCATCAGTTTTATTGGTTTATTTGAATGTATGAATAAGTTCTAAACAAGAGGAGTTTTTTTCTTCAAATTTTTCCAGATTAAGAGGAGCAAAAAGTTTAAGCTACAGACAGGACAGTACAGCAGAAAATGAGGCGGAGGGAGGAAGGAAGAAGGAAGGAAGGAAGATAGGAAGGAAAAGGAAGGAAGGAAAAAAGAAAGAAAGAAAGAAAGAAAGAAAGAAAGAAAGAAAGAAAGAAAGGAAGGAAGAAGAAAGAAAGAAAAGAAAGAAAGAAAGAAAGAAAGAAAGAAAGAAAGGAAAGAAAGGAAAGAAAGAAAGAAAAGAAGAAAAGAAAGAAAGAGAAAGAAGGAAGGAAGGAAGGAAGGAAGAAAGGAAGGAAAGAAGAAGGAAGAAAGAAGGAAGGAAAGAAGGAAGAAAGAAAGGAAGAAAGAAAGAAAGAAAGAAAAGAAAGAAAGAAAGAAAGAAAAGGAAGAAGAAAGAAGAAAGAAAGAAAGAAAGAAAGATGAAAGAAAGAAGAAAAAAGAAAGAAAGAAAGAAAGAGGAAAAGAAGAAAGAAAGAAAGAAAGAAAGAAAGGAAAGAAGAAAGGAGAACAGCAAAGAAAGAAAGAAAGAAAGAAGAAAGAAAAAGAAGAAGAAAGAAAGGGCAAAAAAGAAAGAAAGGAAAAGAAAAGTAAGAAGAAAGAAAGAAAGAATAGAAAGAAAGGAGAGACAAGGGAGGAGAAAAAGAGTAACAAAAAGTGTGTGATAGGGGAATAGAAAGACAATGGGTAAGACAAGCGCCATTATATACTCTTTCACTTCATCTATTATTGAGTTTTTGATTTTACAATCATATTATTATTATTTTATTATTCATATAACTGACGCCGGGGGAAAAGTCATGAAAGTGTATGTATAAAGACAATCGATACCAGATTTTAATATTTTACTTTGTTATATCTAATGACTGCCTGGGAAACATGATGGCAATTAACGTACGATTGATTAACTGATTGACTGACTGACTGACTGACTGATTGACTGACCTCCTTACCCTCCATCCCACCGTTGCCACCATTTTATCTCCTTCCTTTCCTGATGCGTGAAGGTGGGAAAGGTGGGCAGACAGTTATCAGTGTTGTGCTATGATTTTATCTGTAAGTTTCCCTGTTCAGTGTCCGTTCTCTCTCTCTCTCCTCCTCTCTCTCTCTCTCTCTCTCTCTCTCTCTCTCTCTCTCTCTCTCTCTCTCTCTCTCTCTCTCTCTCTCTACACTACGCTGCTGATTAGCCGACCGTACAGGTACAAAGGGCCAACAGGATCACATAAAAGCAAAACCCGCGTTTATGGCTCTTTGTACTACTACTGCTACTACTACCGCTGCTACTCTTATTACCATTACTCTACTACTACCACCCTTTTTACTACTACTGCTACTACTACCGCTGCTACTCTTATTACCATTACTCTACTACTACCACCCTTTTTACTACTACTGCTACTACTACCGCTGCTACTCTTATTACCATTACTCTACTATTACTACCCTTTTTACTACTACTACTACTACTACTACTACTACTACTACTACTACTACTACTACTACTACTACTACTACTACTACTACTACTACCGCTGCTACTCTTATTACCATTACTCTACTACTACTACCCTTTTTACTACTACTACTACTACTACTACTACTACTACTACTACTACTACTACTACTACTACTACCACGATTAAGTACTATATAGCTTAGTTATGATGTGTATTGAGTGGAGGGGGGGGGTGAAGGGGAGGTGTGACGTAACCCCCTCTTTCCCCCCCAAAAAAAATCCACCCCTATATCCCCCCCCCTGAAAACGTGGTCACTCCCAAAACACAAATTGGTTCATGCCCTTGTTCCACCCTCACTTTTTTTTTTATTTATTTAAAAAAAATATTTTTTTTTTTTTTTATACCTTATGGGCCGCCAATACTAGTGGTTTTATTTTTATTATAGGTGTTCATTGTTGGGACTTTTTTCTTTTTTTTCACCTCCTAATCTCACCCTATTTGCCCTCCCCTGAAACGTGTCATCCAAAAAACAAAAGTTGCGTTCAAATGCCTGTCACCCACTTTATTTTTTACTTACATTTTTTTTTTTTTTTTTTTTTATACTTATGGGCCGCAATTGCTAGGTGTGTTGTTTTTTGTTAGTTTTTTTCTTTGCTTTGTTTGTGTTTTTTTGTTTATTGACCTTGCTATTCGGCCGTTAATTTTGGGCCCACGTCCCCTATCGGTTTTCATTCACTAGTAAAGAAAAAATGTTGCCGAAAAACCAGGCAGAGAGCACAGCGACTATAACCCGGCTTAACCCCGAGTTGTTGTGTGTGTGTGTGTGTGTGTGTGTGTGTGTGTGTGTGTGTGTGTGTGTGTGTGTGTGTGTGTGTGTGTGTGTGTGTGTTGTTGTGTTGTATCGTCGTCAGTTATTCATCCTAGTATATTCATGCTGTGTTGTTTTACAGGGCAGGCATGTGTGTGTGCCCGTGTCCATATCAACATTTTTTATTCTCTTGTGCTTTGTGTTGGTCGAGTTCCTACATCCCGGAGATGCAGTCACATTACGCCGACTAACACCGTGGTGTGGTGTTGTGTGTGTGTGTGTGTGTGTGTGTGTGGTGGTGTGTGTTGGTTCGTTTCTAATCCAGTCAGTCAAGTTATCAGCCGTACTATCCAGTGTGTGTGTGTGTGTGTGTGTGTGTGTGTGTGTGTGTGTGTGTGTGTGTGTGTGTTGTGTGTGTGTGTGTGTTTGTGTGTGTGTGTGTGAGTGTGTCAGTTGATCAACCACTTGAACACAGTTATATTCAGTGTACCAGTCAGTCAGTCAGTCAGTCAGTCAGTCAGTGGATATGGTTGTCAGTCGTCTTTGTTTAATGTGCCAATTTTTTCTACAACCTACATGACATTTACACTACACTACATTTTCTAATCTATTTAATTTACATTTTCGCGTAACTCTTTTCCTCAGGTATATATTTAAAAATGTCAAGAGGACTTTTATTAACCTGAAATGTTAAACCCGTAACTGTAATCCCAGAGGAATTAAACCAGACATTAAAATTTTCACCTATTTTCTTTGCTGGGAGTCTATTCAAAGCGTACCTGTTATAATAATACGTCCATGTCATCAGATAGGAATACACAAGATCTACAGACTTTTAATAGTATGATAGTATGTCTATTAATCATGGGAATATATACAAAGGTGTGTCTTGTAATAATGGCGAGTGTAGAGAGAAAGGAAAGAAAGAATGGTGTTGATAGTAACGTTTTGAGTGTTTGTTCTAGTGTTTGTTGCAGAGAAAAAGTGTCAGTTTATATCATACTGTGCTGCATTTGGTTGTCATCTACCTGATATCCTCCTCCTTCACCTCCTCCTCTTCCTCTTCCTCCTCTTCTTCCTCTTCTCTTCTACCCTACTGCCTCCCCTACTACCTTCTGCCTTCCATTTCACATTCTCTTTTCCATTATCTCTCTCTCTCTCTCTCTCTCTCTCTCTCTCTCTCTCTCTCTCTCTCTCTCTCTCTCTCTCTCTCTCTCTCTCTCTCTCTCTCTCTCTCTCTCTCTCTCTCTCTCTCTCTCTCTCTCCATCCCCTCTCAATCATCCTAAATTTCTCCCCTCCACCAAAACTTTCCCCTTTCCACTGCTCCCCTCTTCCCCTCTTTTCCTTCCTCTCCTCGTCCCCCCCTTCCATTTTCCCCTTCTCTCCTCTCTCCTCTCTCTCTCTCTCTCCTCTCTCTCTCTCTCTCTCTCTCTCTCTCTCTCCTCTCTCTCTCTCTCTCTCTCTCTCTTCTCTCTCTCTCTCTCTCCCTTTCATATCATCTCTGACCCCACTCTTCTTTTTATCTTCCATTCTTGTCCGTACTTAACTCTTATCTTCCTACTCTCTCCCTCTCCTAAGCCTCATTCGCTTCCCTCCTCCTCTTTTCCTTTATTTTCTATCCATATCTTCTGCTTTCCCACCCTTTCCTACCTAGTCCTCTAGTTCTCTGTGTCCCCTGATCTTCCACTCATCCCCTCTCCCCTCTTTCCTTTTCCCCTCCTACTTAGTTCCTCCTCACTTCTCATGTTCATAATCCCTCCTACTTATATTTAACCCTCCGCCATGCACACACTTAATCTCACACAACATTTCAGCTCGCGGTCTAGACATACGATCTCTATATATTAAGTGTGTATAAGCAACCTTCGTGTACGTTTAAACTCTCCTGCTCTATGTCCATCTAAAGCCTTAATTCCTCTGCCTGTACATATATCCTCTCCTCTGTAACCCCCTCATTATAACCCTCTGCCTCTGCCGTGTACATATAACCCCCTCCCACCTCAACCACATACATATAATGCCACATATAACTCCCTCCCACCTCAACCACATACATATAATGCCACATATAACCCCCTCCCACCTCAACCACATACATATAATGCCACATATAACCCCCTCCCACCTCAACCACATACATATAATGCCACATATAACCCCCTCCCACCTCAACCACATACATATAATGCCACATATAACCCCTCCCACCTCAACCACATACATATAATGCCACATATAACCCCCTCCCACCTCAACCACATATATATAATGCCACATATAACCCCCTCCCACCTCAACCACATACATATAATGCCACATATAACCCCTCCCACCTCAACCACATACATATAATGCCACATATAACCCCCTCCCACCTCAACCACATATATATAATGCCACATATAACCCCCTCCCACCTCAACCACATACATATAATGCCACATATAACCCCTCCCACCTCAACCACATACATATAATGCCACATATAACCCCCTCCCACCTCAACCACATACATATAATGCCACATATAACCCCCTCCCACCTCAACCACATAATATAATGCCACATATAACCCCTCCCACCTCAACCACATACATATAATGCCACATATAACCCCCTCCCACCTCAACCACATATATATAATGCCACATATAACCCCTCCCACCTCAACCACATATATATAATGCCACATATAACCCCTCCCACCTCAACCACATAATATAATGCCACATATAACCCCCTCCCACCTCAACCACATATATATAATGCCACAATAACCCCCTACCACCTCAACCACATACATATAATGCCACATATAACCCCCTCCCACCTCAACCACATATATATAATGCCACATATAACCCCCTCCCACCTCAACCACATATATATAATGCCACATATAACTCCCTCCCACCTCAACCACATACATATAATGCCAATATAACCCCTCCCACCTCAACCACATAATATAATGCCACATATAACCCCCTCCCACCTCAACCACATATATATAATGCCACATATAACCCCCTCCCACCTCAACCACATACATATAATGCCACAGATAACCCCCTCCCACCTCAACCACATACATATAATGCCACATATAACCCCCTCCCACCTCAACCACATATATATAATGCCACATATAACCCCCTCCCACCTCAACCACATACATATAATGCCACATATAACCCCCTCCCACCTCAACCACATACATATAATGCCACGTAGACCTTTCAGTTGCTCATTCACGTTGCTCATTCAAGGTGTAAAATTAAATGTATTCTTGTTAATCCCATCACGCTGCCCAGATCTCTCCTTTGCTAAATAAAATCGTCTGTTGTTAGCCATCAAATTACGAAAAGTAACTTAATATACCAAATTTATTAGTAGATAAGGATACTAAATAGGTCATATCTATAAAATATTTTGCTTATATTCATTTAAAAATCGTCTAATGGTAGTAAAATTACAGTGGAAATAACGTTCTGGGCCTCAAGGGGTTAAGCTTGACTCATGGTTCCCCTGCAATTTTTGAGACGAAATGTGCAATTTTTTAAAGTTTACAGATAAATCATTACCTGTATTATCACTTAGTCTTAATCAGGTGAGGTTTTTTTTCCCTCTTGCTCTGTGTTTAAGATTAATGTTTGTCTGAGTGTCTTTATAACTCAAACTATTTTAATTATCTTGATCTAAATTTATTGATGTATGCAAAGTCGAGTTTTATCATTATGCAATTTTGGTAGACATTTTTCTCTCATGTTATTTATATTACTTTTCACGGTACCGACTATGTGTTCGCGAATTTTAACTTGTAGTACTATGTTCCAATCTGATTTTTCCTTTCGTAGCGTGTGTCCAAAAGTTAAATTTTCCAAACGTTGCGAGTGTCCATTGCATATTTGATCACTACTACCTCCACCACCACCGCCACCACCACCACCACCACCACCACCACCACCACCACCACCACCACCACCACCACCACCACACCACCACCACCACCACCACCACCACCACCACCACCACCACCACCACCACTACCACCACCATCACCACCACCACTATCACCACCACTACTACTACCACTACCATCACCACCACCACCACCATCACCACCACCACTTCTACCACCACCACCACTACCACCACTACTATACTACCACTACTACTACTAAAACTACTACCACTACTACTACTACAACTACTACCACTACTATACTACTACCACTACTACTACTACTACTACTACCACTACTACTACCACTACCACCACTACTACTACCACTGCTACTACTACTACCACTACTATACTACCACTACTACTACCACCACTACTACTACTACTACTACTACTACTACTACTACTACTACTACTACTACTACTACTACTACTACTACTACTACTACTACTTCTACCACTACCACCACTACTACTATCACTATTACTACTAGTACTACCACTACTTCGCTCTCCTGCACACTCTGTCGGAGCCACGAATTTCCTCCTTTCACCGACTCATCGAAGCTGCGAATAGAGGGGAAAAGTTACGCTTAGTCCCTTGCATCAGAGAGG
>JACEEZ010021800.1:43214-48214 GCA_016584305.1 Chionoecetes opilio | reverse complement strand
TTGTGGTGTTACGAGGGGAAGGCTGCCTGGGTGTTACGAGGGAAGGTTGCCTGGGTGTTACGAAGGAAGGTTGCCTGGGTGTTACGAGGGAAGGTTGCCTGGGTGTTACGAGGTAAGGTTGCCTGGGTGTTACGAGGGAAGGTTGCCTGGGTGTTACGAGGGAAGGTTGCCTGGGTGTTACGAGGGAAGGTTGCCTGGGTGTTACGAGGGAAGGTTGCCTGTGTACGAGAAGGTTGACTGTTGTTACGAGGAAGGTTCCTGGTGTTACGAGGGAAGGTGCCTGGTGTTACGAGGGAGGTTGCCTGGGTGTTTCGGAAGGTTGCTGGGTTTACGTAGGGAAGGTTGCCTGGGTACGAAGGTGAAGTTGCCTGGTGTACGAGTGAAGGTTGCCTGTGAACGATTTGGATTATGTGACCTTAGCAATATCCTTTGCATAACTTGCAGCCTGTTTATCTGTCTTATATGAGAACCAGAACGTAATTTCATTGTAATTTAGTATATCCTTAGACGATTTTTATGGACTAACAAATTTATAGATATCCGTTTATATCCTATCACGTAATAATTTGGTATGTTAAGTTATATCGTAATTTATGGCACAAAGTCGGATTCCTATGCAAGCGAAAGATCTGGCGTGAAGGGTTAATTATGAGAGGTAATCGCCCCGCAGCCCGTATCCTCTGAGGTGAGCCCGAGGTCCTTTGAGTGCGTAGTGTTTGGGTTCGTCGTCTGTCGTGAGTTAGGCCCAGAAGTGTTTGTTTCAGGTCGCGGCGTGTGTCGTGGGGTGTGGTTATATAGATAGTTGATAAGTTGTTCATATCCCTGGACGTAGTATTATGAAGAATGTCACCCTTCCATTCTGCAACGCGCCACCCCACACCCTATCACTGCCTGCCCTACCACGCCTCACCACGCCACACCGCACCACACAGCAGCACACGCCACCATACCCCACCACGCCACACCATAACCCTCCCCCCATGCTGCCCCCCCCTCCCGCCGCCACGCGCCAAATAAAAGGCTCAACGCATACATATCCGACATGGCCGAAACGTCTAATTAAATTTCTATATCACTCTGAACGAGCGTCGACGCGGCGGGAGTGATGCACTGTGGGCGATAATCTATCTGACGATTAATGCGATAAGGGCCCCGACGGCAACTTTTCAGGGATATTACCTCCGTATTGGCTGCGTGGCGGCGGGGCCCGGACCATGCAGGGGCCCGCGGGGAAACATGATGCGCAAATATATTCTGATAACGAGCCGGGGACGCGCCAGCCACTCGGCCTCAATGTATTTATGGTCGCACTCATTTTTATTCGCAATGTTTGTTTTGTTAAAGCTCCCTTCAGTGCATTCTTTGTAATCACTTCAATTAGAGCTGATGAAAACACATGTGTATGCAATTAGTTTTCGGTATTAATTTAAGTGATGCTCAAATTGTTCGATTAACTAAAAGCACACGAACCAGGTTAAAGGTCATTAAGTATGAAAGGCGATCCCAGCATTGTCCGGGGCTGTGAAGTGGCCTGGTGGCGGGATGACGGCGGCGGGTCGTGGTGGCAACAGCACCAGCAGCGGTGTCTGGTGGGGGCCGGTGGCGGGAGCCTGGAGGACTGGGGGCTGTCTACGGGTGACGCAGGAGGTGTGTGCACGCGTGTGATGAGCGAGCGGCGGGTTGCAAGGGGCGGGAAGGGCTGAGACACCGGTGTTTGCATCAGGGTTCCCGAGGAGCTGTACCTTCGCACACTGGGAAGCACCGCACCGCCGGGTTATTGCTTTGGCGCATCAAGAACCTTAGTCGTTTGAACTCCAGCCATAGACCACTGTATACCTGGACTGTTCACGCGACAATGTTTTGAATTGCGGGGCTGCATAGGGGCCCGCGGGGCGCCCGACAAAGAGATATAGTGGTCTATGGACTATCATATAGACTGGTTTATCAGTATATATGGTATACTGTAATCTTCGTAAATGTTTGTTCTATAATATTATCAAATAAAAAACAGTAAAACACGCTAAAGAAATGCCATTACGAGACTATGAAGAAATGTGCATGAACTTAATATTCACTTAACTCTTCGCCATTTAAAACTTTGCGAGTCAACTTTTATCATGAAGGGTATCAATAGAAGCGCAATTTTATTAACTTTCCATTGATGTATTTCGTTATCTGATAAATTAATTAGAACCATGCATAAATTAGCGTTAAATAAAAAAAAAAAATCATCAATCGGGTAATTTTCCCGATTGATGATGTTATTTATTTACTTATATATTTCGTTTTCTGATAAATGAATTAGTACCATGTATAAACTAGCGTTGCCTAAATAAATAACCTCATCAATCGGGAAAATTACCCGATTGATGATTTTATTTATTTAGTTAACGCTAATTTATGCATGGTTCTAATTCATTTATCAGATAACGAAATATAGCAATGGAAAGCTAATAAAATTGCGCTTCTATTGATACCCTTCATGATAAAAGTTGACTCGCAAAGTTTTAAATGGCGAAGAGTTAAGTGAATATTAAGTTCATGTATATTTCCTCATAGTCTCGTAATGGCATTTCTTTAGCGTGTTTTACTGTTTTTTATTTGATAATATTATAGAACAAACATTTACGAAGATTACAGTATATCATATATACTGATAAACCAGTCTATATGATCCGTATATATATATATGAATCCGAGCGGCCCTCCGACTTCGGGCCCTTGCGCGACAGGCCGATATTCCGTGCGCAGTCCAGGTATATAGTGGTCTATGCTCCAGCTTATGATAATGCATTAGTATACATATCAAAGACAAAAATGATCGGGTTGTGCAAGTGGTACGGGCAGCGTATTCCAATACTCCCGTGCCGTGCCCTGTGTTGCAAGGTTTATGTTGGCGGGCTTAATGCAGATGGAAAAATAGTGCAGTCCGTCCAGGCCCTTTGGGGAAGAGCATTGCATTTAAGCTGTGTTGAGCATGAAATGACATGTCACAATCAAGGTTGAAACAATAGTGTGCCAGCTCTGATATCGTCCCCAGCGGCCAGGCTTGATGTAAGGCCAGATTGCATTATAAAAGAAAGGGAAAGGAAACTCAAATACTGTAGAGAGATTGAAACTGGCAAATGTAAAACACCAGTTACATATTGCGCGTCAAGTCACAGTAGAAGCAACAGTCTGCGCGGGTCTCCTCTGCCTCGGGAAAGCGAACAATACAATTCAACAATTTGTAAAATGAATCGAACCCTGTCCCTGCGTGGCGGCGTGTGGCCATGACAGGGGCGGCGCAGAGATCCGCCCCGCCCCGCCCCGCCCCGCCCCGCTCAGCCCCGCACACACGCACACACGCAAGCACGCCACTCATGCCTCATCACGGTGGCGGCGGCAGCGACGACGACTGGTAGTTAAGTCATTACCAGTAATTACGTCGACATCAAAACGCACGTCTTTATCACCCTCAGGGACGAGCAGGGACGCCGCGCCACGTCCCTTGGATTCCCTGGATTAATAAGCCATCGAGGCGGGGAGGCGTGTCGCTGCTCCTTATCGCCCGCCGCCTCTCAATAATTATAACGACCTGCGTTAATTTCCCTGCGACGCGTGACCTCACACTGCTAAATATTCCCTCCCTTGTCAATGTGTTCCTGCATTGACTCCCCGAAGGACGGTTGTAGGTATAGAGGTAGAAATAGTACATAAGAACATAAGAAAATAAGAAAGCTACAAGAGGCCATGAGACCTACACAAGGTAGTTTCTGTTACTTAACACCATACCTTCATCCACATTAATTTTCATCCCCATCCATGAATTGATCTAGCCTCTTTTTAAAGCTCCCTAATGACTCCGCACTAACTACCTGTCTACTGAGTCCATTCCAGTCATTTACCACCCTATTTGTGGACCAGTTTTTTCCTATTTCTTTTTTAAATCTACATTAAATCAAATAGTAGGTTGTGGTAGTAGTATACGTAATAGTAAAAGTGGTTGTGTTCAAATCTCTCGTCACATGTTTTTTTCTTCTCATTATTTTGTCTGTCACTTTAATTTTGTATCCTTTTCCTCTATCTCTTTAGTTTTCCTGAGTGTTTTAGTATAGTGTTATTTTAGCGGACTGTCTTTCTCTCTCTCGGTTCGTCAATTACTCAGGCAGTTAAATCAATCAGACACTCACTGATTGATTCATTCGTCAAGTCTTTCAGTCTACAGTATCTGCATATATTTTTACTGCCTGTCGGTATCTATCTGTCCGTCTGTCCATCTATGTCATCTGTCGTCTGTCTGTCAATATATCTGTCTTCCTTCCTGTGTCTATTTATTCTGGACTGTTCGTATGTTTAACCCTTGTATATTTAATGATCACGTGACCTTCGCTACCTCAGGCGTCTCCCCGAAACCTCATAAAATAATCAACAAACTTCTAAAATTTCACCCAATTTACTGTAACTTGGGTTTGTGTCTAGAAGGGTTGGGGAGGAGGAGGAGGAGGAGGAGGAGGAGGAGGAGGAGGAGGAGGAGGAGGAGGAGGAGGAGGAGGAGGAGGAGGAGGAGGAGGAAGATTACATAGGATTACATAGGAATAACAGACACCAGGAGACCTATTGGTCCATAACGAGGGTATCTGCTGCACTACATACTACTAACTATCAACTACTTGTAAGAAAACAGAGGAGGAGGAGGAGGAGGAGGAGGAGGAGGAGGAGGAGGAGGAGGAGGAGGAGGAGGAGGAGGAGGAGGAGGAGGAAGGAGGAGGAGGAGGAGGAGGAGGAGGAGGAGGAGGAGGAGGAGGAGGAGGAGGAGGAGGGGAGGAGGAGGAGGGGACGAATTATCACTATCATTAATATTTATATAATTGCTTTCATTATTATTACTATTATTATTATTCTTTTTCTTATTCATTTATTATTATTATCATCATTATCATCATTGTTATTATTATAATTATTATTAGTAGCAGAAGTTACCCGTAATAAGTATGATGCTCTGAAAGACAATCCGAATG
>JACEEZ010021800.1:28214-38214 GCA_016584305.1 Chionoecetes opilio | reverse complement strand
TACTTGCGCCGCACACAAAAATGTTCATATTCCGGTTGTCATCGCGGAATGAAATGACTGAAGGGTTTAATTTATATGCGTAGATATGTGCTACAGTTCGAAGCCCCCCCCCCCCCCCCCCCCCCCCCCTCACAGCACTTTTTTTTATAAGGGGGGGAGGAGGAGGGGTAGTTTTATGGTCATGGTAGTAGTATTAGTATTAGTAGTAATGATATTGATAGTGATATTAATGGTATGTTTATGTTAGCGTGACAGGAGGAGGAGGGGGGGGTGGTGGTGGTGATGGTGATGGTGATGATGGAAGATGGAGGAGGAGATGGAGGAGGAAGAGGAGGAGGAAGAGGAGGAGGAAGAAGAGGAGGAAGAAGAGGAGGCACATGGAGGAGGAAGAGGAGGAGGCGCCGCTACTAATGGGTGCGGACAGAGGTGTCAGAGGGGCGATATGGAAAGATAAATTGCCCTTACTTAATGGAACGTTTCTAACCTCGTGTGTGTGTGTGTGTGTGTGTGTGTGTGTGTGTGTGTGTGTGTGTATGTGTGTGTGTGTGTGTGTGTGTGTGTGTGTGTGTGTGTGTGTGTGTGTGTGTGTGTGTGTGGGTGTGTGTAGGACTGCTTCATTAACTCTCGGGGGCAGATTTCTAGATCCTGCACAATGAATAATTTACCAGCCAGTTTTTCACCACAAACTTATTCATTAGGTTCTATTGTGGCCATGAAGTGTATACTATAGTGAAGTGTATGAATGTCCTTTGTGATGTAAAATGAATGTACTGCTGACCTGTCCATAAATAATTACGGATATTTCTATGAGTATAAACTGAATCGATGTCTAAAGATAAGTATAAAGTATTATGTAGAAGCTGACCTATTTACTAAGGAATTAATTAACCTCCGAGAATTGTATTTTTATCTTGGCATGTAGTATTTAGTAACAAGAATGAGGATGAAAACATTATTCATTTGCGTATCTTGTATTTATCAGCGCAGAAATAATTTACAGCAGCGGATGTTAATGCCAAGAAAACAGACCTTTAAACTGAAACCTTGAAAACTGAAACCTTATATTTTTATTTAGGTTTAAAGGGAATTGGGGATATAAGTGTTGAGTCCCAAAATATGCCTTAGTGTTTATGATAACGATGATAATAAGGAATCATAATAAGAAATAAGGATGATAATAAGGATAATGGATAAGGATTTAAGGATGATAATAAGGAATGATGATAAGAAATAAGGATGATAATAAAGAATGATAATAAG
Source organism: Chionoecetes opilio (assembly GCA_016584305.1). Taxonomy (NCBI): domain Eukaryota; kingdom Metazoa; phylum Arthropoda; class Malacostraca; order Decapoda; family Majidae; genus Chionoecetes; species Chionoecetes opilio. Next base: position 36,954 of record JACEEZ010021800.1, on the reverse strand, counting down.
GAATGATGATAAGAAATAAGGATAATAATAAAGAATGATAATAAGAAATAAGGATGATAATAAAGAATGATAATAAGAAATAAGGATGATAATAAGGATAATGGATAAGGATTTAAGGATGATAATAAGGAATGATGATAAGAAATAAGGATGATAATAAGGATAATCTATAAATGAGAATGATAGTAAAACAAATACGCAAGAACACTAAATTATCGTGATCCAAAACATGATTGGACACAGGTAAAAAAACTAGTACATCACACTGATTACATTGATAATTAATACATATTTCACTATAGTCATTATTATTTTATATCATTAGGGTCATTTTCCACTCGTCTTTGTTTTTGACTAGTGAAAAATGACTAATGATATAATATAATATAATGACTGTAGTGAAAAATGATGTTACAATATGGAAACACGCGCTACATAAACAGACGAAGTAATAAGAACATAAGAACATAAGAACATAAGAACATAAGAAAATAAGAAAATAAGAACATAAGAACATAAGAACATAAGAACATCAGAACATCAGAACATAAGAACATAAGAGCATAAGAACATAAGAACATCAGAACATCAGAACATAAGAACATAAGGCATAAGAACATAAGAACATCAGAACATAAGAACATAAGAACATCAGAACATAAGAACATAAGAACATCAGAACATAAGAACATAAGAACATAAGAGCATAAGAACATCAGAACATCAGAACATCAGAACATAAGAACATAAGAGCATAAGAACATAAGAACATAAGAACATAAGAGCATAAGAACATCAGAACATCAGAACATCAGAACATAAGAACATAAGAACATCAGAACATCAGAACATCAGAACATAAGAACATCAGAACATAAGAACATAAGAACATAAGAACATCAGAACATAAGAGCATAAGAACATCAGAACATCAGAACATCAGAACATAAGAACATAAGAACATCAGAACATCAGAACATAAGAACATAAGAACATCAGAACATCAGAACATCAGAACATAAGAACATCAGAACATCAGAACATCAGAACATAAGAACATCAGAACATAAGGAAGCTACCGGAAGGAAATAAAGGAACAGGCAGAGAACCCTACACGTACACGAGGTAGTTCCGGTTACTTAACACTACCTACATCCACCTCTCTTCCCCATAAGAAATATTAATGAATAGTAATATATAGATAGTAGTAATTAATAAATAGTAAGAGATAGTAATAAATATAATATAAAGATAGTAATAAGTAAGGAATTAATAAAGAGAACAACGAAATGGCAGTTGCAGGTGGCGCCCTTTATTCACGGGACCCACTCGTGTTGTGACCTTTGTTTTGGGGGAGTGAAGGAGGAGGAGGAGGAGGAGGAGGAGGAGGAGGAGGAGGAGGAGGAGGAGGAGGAGGAGGAGGATAGGAGGAGGAGGAGGAGGAGGAGGAGGAGGAGGAGGAGGAGGAGGAGGAGGAGGAGGAGGAGGAGTGAAGCAGAAGACAGCCTTGAAACGCCCCATGAGAACCCTTCAAACTGGGGTCTTTCGCGCTTAAAAATATAGACAAAAAATAAAGTCGTTCTCGTCCTTGTCTGCATCTTTATTTCCCTTCTCGTTTTTCTTGCCTTTGTGGTCTTCCTTTTTCTCTTTATTGATGACATCCTTCTTCCAGTCAGGCTCCTCCTCCTCCTCCTCCTCCTCCTCCTCCTCCTCCTCCTCCTCCTCCTCCTCCTCCTCCTCCTCCTCCTCCTCCTCCTCCTCCTCCTCCTACCACCACCACTACACTAACAACTCGGGAGGTTTAACATCGTAATAACTAGAATAACACGTCACACTCTATAATTATGGTCTGATCAGTGACAGGTCTTTACCCTCTCATTCTGGTCTCTCCTCTGCCTGTCAACCACTGGTCTTTGTTATCTGCCACTCCTCCTCCCACTCCTCCCACTCCCCCCACTCCTGTCTTTACTCCATCGCTCCCCTCTCCCTCGCTATGACCTCGATTCCCCTCCTCCCCCCTCCCCCCTCCCTAGCGTGCCTGACCCTCCCTCCCCTTCCCTTGCAAGAACGCACTTTAATACCATCGGAATGGACTGTGAGTCACATTAACACTACCTTGTCGATATTGGCCTCAGGGTGTGTGTGTGTGTGTGTGTGTGTGTGTGTGTGTGTGTGTGTGTGTGTGTGTGTGGTGTGTGTGTGTGTGTGTGTTTTTGTTTGTTTGTTTGTTTGTTTGTTTGTTTGTTTGTTTGTTTGTGTGTGTCTGTCTGTCTGTCTGTCTGTCTGTCTGTCTGTCTGTCTGTCTGTCTGTCTGTGTCTGTCTGCCTGCCTGTCTGTCTGTCTGCCTGTCTGTCTGTCTGTCTGTCTGTTTGTGTGTGTGTGTGTGTGTGTGTGTGTGTGTTTGTGTTTGTGTGTGTGTGTGTGTGTGTATGTGTGTGTGTAAATGGAAGACTTTGCAGGTTGCTTTGCTTGATTGAGCGTCGTGTATTAATGGTTGTAGTAGTGTTTGTGTATTGAGTAGTTAATGGTACAGTGGTAGTAGTAATGGCAGTGGTAGTAGTAATGGCGGTCACAGCAACACCATTATTGTTATTACTGTTGTTGTTTTCATTAACTTTTTTATTTTATTATTATTACTGTTGATATCATTCTTACTACTGTTGTTGTTATTATTGTTATTATTATTATTATTATTATTATTATTATTATTATTATTATTATTATTATTATTATTATTACTATTATTACACACACACACACACACACACACACACACACACACACACACACACACACACACAAAACACACCACACACACACACACACACACACACACATACACACACACAACGATGCGGTCAGGACCCAAATATTCGGCAGGGTAGCAATAATCCTCTCGGGGAAATTGTGGCGGGAATAAACGGGACATTTATCCGCTGCAAATGGAGAGACGGAGGGATAAGGAGTGGAGAGAAAGTATGTCCGGGGCGAGGAGGGAGGGAGGGAGTGGAGGGAGGGAGGGATGGAGTGGAAGGAGGGAGGGAGGGAGTGGAAGGAGGGAGGGAGGGAGTGAGTGGAGGGAGGGAAGAAGGGAGGGGTCACCGCGGATTGGGGGACACGGAGAATGAAGGGAAATCGCAAAATGAAGGAACCATGGACCAGCATATATGAAGGGGTCAATAGAAATGGGGAATATTTTGATAGTGAAACCGTGAGTGAGGAAACCGCAGAGAAGCAAACCGTGAATTAAAAGACACCGCGAATAATGAGACAAAGGTGACACGGATAAGATGCAAGACACCGCGAATAATGAACCATGACTGTGATACGAAATACTGCAGTGCCTTCCTTGACGTCAGGTTGAAGCTCAGAAATGCAGCACCCTCAAGGCACTTTATATTAGTTACTCTCTTGCTAGGTTGTCGGTGTGAGTGGGCAGAACGAGGCGTCTCTACAAGCACTGGGGAAAGCTGGGGAGGTATAGTACGGTACGTATCGGTATAGTATAGAGGTATAGTATAGAGGGGAGGTATAGTATAGAGGTATAGTATAGAGGGGAGGTATAGTATAGAGGTATAGTATAGAGGGGAGGTATAGTATAGAGGTAAAAGTATAGAGGGGGGGTATAGTATAAGGTATAGTATAGAGGGGAGGTAAGTATAGAGGTATAGTATAGAGGGGAGGTTATAGTATAGAGGTATAGTATAGAGGGGAGGTATAGTATAGAGGTATAGTATAGAGGGGAGGTATAGTATGAGGTATAGTATAGAGGGGAGGTATAGTATAGAGGTATAGTATAGAGGGGAGGTATAGTATAGAGGTATAGTATAGAGGGGAGGTATAGTATAGAGGTATAGTATAGAGGGGAGGTATAGTATAGAGGTATAGTATAGAGGGGAGGTATATTATAGAGGTATAGTATAGAGGGGAGGTATAGTATAGAGGTATAGTATAGAGGGGAGGTATAGTATAGAGGTATAGTATAGAGGGGAGGTATAGTATAGAGGTATAGTATAGAGGGGAGGTATAGTATAGAGGTATAGTATAGAGGGGAGGTATAGTATAGAGGTATAGTATAGGGGAGGTATAGTATAGAGGTATAGTATAGAGGGGAGGTATAGTATAGAGGTATAGTATAGAGGGGAGGTATAGTATAGAGGTATAGTATAGAGGGGAGGTATAGTATAGAGGTATAGTATAGAGGGGAGGTATAGTATAGAGGTATAGTATAGAGGGGAGGTATAGTATAGAGGTATAGTATAGAGGGGAGGTATAGTATAGAGGTATAGTATAGAGGGGAGGTTATAGTATAGAGGTATGTATAGAGGGGAGGTATAGTATAGAGGTATAGTATAGAGGGGAGGTATAGTATAGAGGTATAGTATAGAGGGGAGGTATAGTATAGAGGGGAGGTATAGTATAGAGGGGAGGTATAGTATAGAGGTATAGTATAGAGGGGAGGTATAGTATAGAGGTATAGTATAGAGGGGAGGTATAGTATATAGGTATAGTATAGAGGGGAGGTATAGTATAGAGGGGAGGTATAGTATAGAGGTATAGTATAGAAGGGAGTATAGTATAGAGGGGAGGTATAGTATGAGAGGGAGGTATAGTAAGAGGTATAGTATTAGAGGGGAGGTATAGTATAGGGGGGTATAGTATAGAGGTATAGTATAGAGGGGAGGTATAGTATAGAGGGGAGGTATAGTATAGAGGTATAGTATAGAGGGGAGGTATAGTATAGAGGGGAGGTATAGTATAGAGGTATAGTATAGAGGGGAGGTATAGTATAGAGGTATATTATAGAGGGGAGGTATAGTATAGAGGGGAGGTATAGTATAGAGGGGGGGTATAGTGGGAGAGGGGGTATAGTATAGAGGGGGTATAGTATAGAGGGGAGGTATAGTATAGAGGTATAGTATAGAGGGGAGGTATAGTATAGAGGTATAGTATAGAGGGGAGGTATAGTATAGAGGGGAGGTATAGTATAGAGGGGAGGTATAGTATAGAGGGGAGGTATAGTATAGAGGGGCGGTATAGTATAGAGGGGAGGTATAGTATAGAGGGGAGGTATAGTATAGAGGTATAGTATAGAGGGGAGGTATAGTATAGAGGTATATTATAGAGGGGAAGTATAGTATAGAGGTATAGTATAGAGGGGAGGTATAGTATAGAGTATATTATAGAGGGGAAGTATAGTATAGAGGTATAGTATAGAGGGGAGGTATAGTATAGAGGTATAGTATAGAGGTATAGTATAGAGGTATAGTATAGAGGGGAGGTATAGTATAGAGGTATAGTATAGAGGGGAGGTATGTATAGAGGTATAGTATAGAGGGGAGGTATAGTATAGAGGGGAGGTATAGTATAGGGTATAGTATAGAGGGGAGGTATAGTATAGAGGGGAGGTATAGTATAGAGTATAGTACAGAGGGGGTATAGTATAGAGGGGAGGTATATATAGAGGGGAGGTATAGTATTAGAGGGGAGGTATAGTATAGAGGGGAGTATTAGTATAGAGGTAATAGTCTTAGAGGGGAGGTCTAGTATAGAGGTATATTACAGAGGGGAGGTATATATAGAGGGGAGGTATAGTATAGAGGGGAGGTATAGTATAGAGGGGAGGTATAGTAAGAGGGGAGGTATAGTATAGAGGGGAGGTATAGTATAGAGGTTTTAGTATAGGGGGAGGTATGTATAGAGGGGAGGTATAGTATATAGGTATAGTATAGAGGGGAGGTATAGTATAGGGGGAGGTAATGTATAGAGGGGAGGTATAGTATAGAGGGGAGGTATAGTATAGAGGGGAGGTATAGTATAGAGGGGAGGTATAGTATAGAGGGGAGGTATAGTATAGAGGGGAAGTATAGTATATAGAGGGGAAGTATAGTATATAGAGGGGAAGTATTATATATAGAGGGGAAGTATAGTATATAGAGGGGAAGTATAGTATAGAGGTATAGTCCATGGGTACGGTATAATTATATAGTTAGGGTCGAGGATTGCTGCGGGATTCCTTTCTGTCTCATGATTGAAACTTTGGATGCCATTATTTGCTTTTCCCCTCTTTGTGCCGCCCGCAGCTATGGAGGGACGAGGGGCGGCGAGAAGGGAGGGATAAGAGCTGTGAGGGGACGGGGGACAGAGAGGGGACAGTCAGGGTTAGTGGTGGCTTGTAGGGAGGGAAAAGGGTGACAGAGAGGGGACAGTCAGGGTTAGTGGTGGCTTGTAGGGAGGGGAAAGGGTGACAGAGAGGGGACAGTCAGGGTTAGTAGTGGTTTGTAAGGGGAAGGAAGGAGGAGGAGGAGGAGGAGGAGGAGGAGGAGGAGGAGGAGGAGGAGGAGGAGGAGGAGGAGGAGGAGGAGGAGGAGGAGGAGGAGGAGGGGAAGGAAGATCGGCCAGGAATCAAAGGAGGAACGAGGTGTCCAAATGTGTGAATCGATAGCAAGGAACCGTACAATATTTTTTTTTGTTGAGTCTTAAGGAAATGTAAAGAGATATAAATTAAAACCGCAAAACTCTGCCGTGATGCCGGATGATTTAATTTCCGTGCACCTGGGTCGCCTAATTAGTGATGATTAGTGGCACTGTCCGCTTGGATATTTTACAGGAAATATAATGATAAAAATAGATAAATGTATGTATGTAATGTTTTAATGTTTTCTGGTATGTTTGATGAGTGATCAGTGGAATCCTGTACGGCTGAGTGCAGGTTTTATTATATTGTTGTTGTTATTATTGTTATTGTTATTGTTATTATTGTTATTGTTATTATTGTTATTATTATTATTATTGTTATTATTGTTATTATTATTATTATTGTTATTATTGTTATTATTATTATTATTGTTATTATTATTATTGTTATTATTGTTATTATTATTATTGTTATTATTGTTATTATTATTATTATTGTTATTATTGTTATTATTGTTATTGTTATTATTGTTTTTATTATTATTATCATTATTGTTATTATTGTTATTGTTATTATTGTTATTATTATTATTATTATTATTGTTATTATTGTTATTGTTATTATTATTTATATTATTATTATCATTATTGTTATTATTGTTGTAATTATTATCATCATAGATACTACTACTTTGCTATATAAACTTCTTTGCTATATATGCTTCCTTTGCTATATAAAATCGTCTGTTGTTAGCCATAAAATTACGAAAAGTGACTGAATATACCAAATTAGCTACTGTAGTGGACAAGGATGCTAAACAGGTCATATCTATAAAATATTGCTTATATCTATTAAAATCGTCTAATGGCAGTCAAATTACAATGAAAATTACGTTCTGGAGCTTAACCCCTTGAGACCCATAACGTAATTTTCATTGTAATTTGGGTACCATTAGACGATTTTAATGAACATAAGCAATATTTTATAGATATGACCTGTTTAGTATCCTTGTCCACTAGCTAATTTGGTATATTCAGTTACTTTTTCGTAATTTTATGGCTAACAACAGACAATTTCATATAGCAAAGGAATGATCTGGGCCTTAAGGGGTTGGAATCGTCTAATGACAGTCAAATTACAATGCAAATTACGTTCTGGGTCTCTTACTTTTTCGTAATTTTATGGCTAACAACAGACAATTTCATATAGCAAAGGAATGATCTGGGCCTTAAGGGGTTGGAATCGTCTAATGGCAGTCAAATTACAATGCAAATTACGTTCTGGACCTCAAGGGGTTGATGCGTCGTGCGGCCATCAATCTCCACGGGTTTGTCTTTAGTGTGTTGACCTTAAGCCTTGGAAGGTTAGGTCGCCGTGGGTTTGTATCCATAATGCATGCGTGTGTGATTGCGTGTTTACCCTACCGGGGATATCGACCCAGGATGACCGACCGCCCGCCACCTCTGTCGCTTCCTTCTTGACTTCCTTCTTGTCCTTTCATCCTCTATTTCCTTCGTCATTCCCTTCTTTCCTTCTTTCCTTTCCTTCTTGACTTCATTCTTGTCCTTCGTCATTCCCTTCTTTCCTTCTTTCCCTTCATTCTTGTCCTTTCATCCTCTATTTCCTTCGTCATGCCCTTCTTTCCCTTCCTTCTTGACTTCATTCTTGTCCTTTTATCCTCTATTTCCTTCGTCATTCCCTTCTTTCCCTTCCTTCTTGACTTCATTCTTGTCCTTTTATCCTCTATTTCCTTCGTCATTCCCTTCTTTCCTTCTTTCTACTCCTTCTTGACTTCATTCTTATCCTTTCATCTCCTTCCTTCACCCCTTTCTTCTCTCTTTCTTTCTTTCCTACGTCCCTTCCTTCTTTCCTGTATCCCTTTCTTTTTCCTGTACTTTTTTTTCTTCATTCTTTTTCTCTCTCCTCCATCTCTCCATTATTTCCTTCTTTCTCTCCTACCTCCATATCTTTTTTTCTTTCCTTACTTCTCTTTCCTCCCCCTTCATTCCAATCTTCATCCCTATCTTCTTTCCTTCCTTCTCTTCCTTCCTCTTCCCCTTCCAACGTCCTTCCCATCTTTCTTTCTCTTCCCATTTCTTTCTTCATATTTCTTTCGTCTCTCCTTCCTCTTTCCCTCCCTTCTCTCCATTCTTTTCACCTTCCCCCTTACCTTCCTTATCTTTTTTCCTTATCTCCCTTCCTTTGTTATCTCCCTTCTTTCGTCTCTCCCTCCCTTTCTTCCCTTGCTATTCAGACCACCATCATGTTTACCTTTCTGTGCACCAGTCTGTCTCATCCTCGCTTTGTGGGCACTGAGGGAAA
>JACEEZ010021800.1:22500-27115 GCA_016584305.1 Chionoecetes opilio | reverse complement strand
ACCCACAAAAACACACACACACCAACACCCCACACACACACACAACACACACAACACAACACCCAACACAAACACACACACACCCACTCACCACCACCTGGCGTTTTTCCCGTATCCTTCCTTTTAAAGAGGGACTCATCTCTCCTCTCTCTTTTCTCTCTCTCTTTTCTCTTTTCTCTCTCTCTCCTCTCTCTCTCTTCTCTCTCTCTCTCTCTCTCTACGGACATAAAACATCAGATTCAACATGCTCAAAGGGACAAAATTAACGAGGGGAGAGAGAGGAGAGAGAGAGAGAGAGAGAGAGAGAGAGAGAGAGAGAGAGAGAAATGAGAAGTAAACAAAATTAATTCAATATTGATTCCACGTTACAAAGGAGCAAATTCATTCCTCCTCCTCCTCCTCCTCTTCTTCCTCCTCCTCCTCCTCCTCCTCCTCCTCCTCCTCTACCTCCTCCTCCTTCTCCTCTTCTTCCTTCACAGCGAGTAGTGTACCTGCCTCGTCTCATTTCACCCCTCCTCCTCCTCCTCCTCCTCCTCCTCCTCCTCCTCCCAGGAGGTAATAGGGGTGATTACTCGCTAATTAAGCAGGTAAAGGCGGCAGGGTTGGGTGTACGGGATTAGCTAGGAGGCGATTACTGCTATTACACTGCTTGCCTTATTACTGCTTGTGTTGTTATTGTTATTGTTATTGTTGTTGTTATTGTTGTTATATTATTATTATTATTATTGTTGTTATTGTTATTATTATTGTTATTATTATTATTGTTGTTTTATTATTATTATTATTATTATTATTTTGAGGGTTAAGACTACAATAAAAGTAGTAAATTTAAACATCTACTACTACTACTACTACTACTACTACTACTACCACTACTACAACTACTACTACTACTACTACTACTACACTACTTTCTATTACTTACTACACTACTTTAATTACTACTACACTACTAAATATACTACTACTATCCCCTACTACTACTACTACCACAACAACTTCTACACCTACTCTACTACTACTACTACTACATACTACTACACTACTCACCACTACCATACCACTATATATATACTACTTTCTACTACCATACCACACTTACTACTACTACACTACTATAATACAATATACCACTACTATACTACTACTACAACTACTATACTACTACTTTCTACTACTACTACTACTACTACTACTATTACTACTACTACTACTACTACTACTACTACTATCACTACTACTACTACCACCACAACAACTTCTACCACCACTACTACCACTACTATACTACTACTACCACTACTACTAATACTAATACTACCACCATGTGCACAACAACTATAACTACCACCATCACTACTACAACTAACTTCTACCACCACTACTACAAATAACTTCTACCACCACTACAACAACTATAACTTCCACCACTACAACAACTACAACTTCCACCACTACTACAACAACTATAACTTTCACCACCACTACTACAACAACTATAACTTCCACCACCACTACAACAACTATAACTTCCACCACCACTACTACAACAACTATAACTTCTACCACCACTACTACAACAACTATAACTACCACCACTACAACATCTATAACTTCCACCACCACTACAACAACTATAACTTCTACCACCACTACTACAACAACTATAACTACCACCACTACAACAACTATAACTACCACCACTACAACAAGTAACTTCTACTACCACTACAACAACTATAACTTCTACCACCACTACTACAACAACTATAACTTCTACCACCACTACAACAACTATAACTTCTATCACCACCACTACAACAACTATAACTTCTACTATAACAACAACTATAACTCCTACCACCACTACAACTATAACTTCTACTATAATAACAACTATAACCACCACTGCCACTATTGCCACAAGCCTCGTCGTCACGCGTGCTGTAATTAACTGGCAATTTATGCAAATTAGCTAAGCGGCACCTAAGCCCTCTGTCTTGGGGTGGTGAGGGGAGGGGGGGTGATAGGGAGAGGGAGGGGGGTGATATGGGAGAGAAGGAGATAAGGGGGAGGAGGGAGAGAAGGAGATAAGGTGGGAGGGAGGGAGAGAAGGAGAAAGGAGGATTCGGATGAGAGAGAGGAGGAAATAGGTAAGAGCAATAATTTCTCTCCTCTCTCCTCATCTCTCTCTTCCCCTCCCCTCTCTCTCTCTCTCTGCCCGTCAGGGTGGCAAGGTTGGTAGAGACGTGAGCTCGCAATGTGCAGCGTCCCTGGGCATTCGGTCAGCGGTTCGAGTCCCCCTAGTTCGTGTGACGTGGCGGCGCTTTGTATAGTCAATAACCTTGTAGTGGTACTTGCAAAGTGTCTAGATAGGATGAAAATCTTATCTTATCCTCTCTCTCTCTCTCTCCCCTCTCTCTCTCTTCTCTCTCTCTCTCTCTCTCTCTCTCTCTTCTCTCTCTCTCTCTCTCTCTCTCTCCTGTGTGTGTGTATGTGTGTGTCTGTGTGCGTGTGTGTGTGTTTAGAAGATGCACATAGAATGGAAATAAATAAAAAAAACTGACCAGGAAACAAGAGCAGGCAAGAAGAGTCACGAGTGAAGGCATTGCAAGGCTGTCTGGGGCGGTGCGGTGTGATGCCTGTTTTGTGCAGCGCTATTTCCGTTCTGCACTCACATTTCAGCCAGTCCCCACCCCTACCTCACCCACTTCTGCCACCTCCTCCACATGCTCGGCCCCACCCACTTACTTGCTGATTCCACGTCCTAACCTAGTCTAACCTGACCGTAATGTAACCTATCGATAAGCTAACCAAGCTATTACTGGCAGAAATTACCTATTTATTTATTTGAGGGGAGGATGGGGCGATCTAATCAAGGCCAGATTATTTGTAATAGTTTATTTTTTCTTCTGCTCTTATTCTTTTGTTCCTTATGTTCTTTGTTTATGTTCTTTTCTTAATATTTTCGTATGTTATTATGTTTATTGTGACGTGGCATCAGTGAGTGAGTAGGCGGGGACGAGCTGGTGGAGGAGGCGGGCGAAGCGGGAGATGGGTAAGGGGACTGGCCGGTATGTGAGTGCAGAATGGAATTATGTACCCGGGGGCGGCGGGGGAGAGCAGGCTTTGTGGGTGATGCCTGTTGGGGGTGGTCAGGTCGTGGGGTGTTGGGGGTGGTGTCGTGGTGTGTTGGGGGTGGTGTCGTGGGGTGTTAGGGGTGGTCAGGTCGTGGGGTGTTAGGGTTGTGTCGTGTTGTGTTGGGGTGGTATCGTGGGGTGTTGGGGGCGTTGTGGTGGTGTAGGAGGGGCATGGTGATGGTGGTGTTGATGGCGGCGTGCTAAATGTTGTCTGTGTGTGATGTGCAGGTGGTGGTGGCGTGGCGGCAGGCGGTGCGGCTCCCTGGTGATGGTGACGCCGCGCCCCACCTGAGTCCCGCGGCGGGCGCCACAGTGACGAAGTGAGGCGATGTCGGGGGGGCGGCACAGCGAGGGGCGGCGGCGCCCCCCTACGAACTTACAGACGGGCAAAAAGTCCTTGAGCACCTCCCGCACCAGCCGCAGCGGCCTGCTGCCCAGCCCCGTGGTGTGGGGCAACGGCACGGCACAACCCTCCTTCCTGACCCTCCTCCACAACGGCGGCGCCAACCTGCTCGACGGCTACGACGGCGGCGGCAGCCTGGGCCGCGGAGGCCTGGCGGGCAGAGCGGCCGCCCTGGCCAACGGGGAGCGATCCTCGGACTCCGAGGACTCCGCGGCTACCTCGGGGGCCACCTCGGGCAAGGAGGCGAGCCCCGGCTGTGAGGAAAGCTCGGGCTCTGAGCAGAGCAGCGGCCCGGGCTCCGAGGACCTCCGCCATGACCACGACAAGACTAGCAGGCCCCGCGCCTCCCTGCCCCGATCCCGCACCACGCCCATGCTCAACGGTGGGCGCCACTCCACCCTGGATGACGCCCTCAGGCCCCTCACTCTCTACGGGCCTGAGACGGTGGGGGGCGGGCTGGGTCGCGTCCGCGCCGCCCACGAGTCCAACATGAGCAAGCTGGCCTACCTGGAGGCGCTGTTCACGCGCGCCAAGCTGGAGGAGGTGCGTCTGGTGGGCGGCGAGGCGGGCGGCGGCCACGAGGAGCTGCGGGGCCGCCAGCCCCGCCCTGCCCAGTGCCGCAGCCTGCACAGCCCCGAGAACGGCTACAAGTCCCTGCCCTTGTCGGCGTCGGAGCACGGGCTGCGGGCGCTGGGCGGGGGCCTCAGCACCCCGGCGCTGCCTGACGGCCACACGCTGCTGCGCACCATCGAGAGTCGCCTGCAGCTGGCGCGGCCCCGGGAGGGCGGCGGGCCGGGGCGGGGCACGCTGTACCAGTGCGGCAACAGCAAGAGTGCGGGCAGCCTCACACACCTGGCGGGGCTCAGCCCGGCACCCAGCGGCGCCTCCACGCCAAGGTACCTCTCACCCTCACGCAAGGACGCGCCCGTGGCACTCTCCCTCCCCCCCAGTAAGGGGAGCGGTGTCCCCAAGCGACCCGATGGCCTGGCGTCGCACACCCCGGGGCACGTCAGCCAGCGCTCACTGCCCCACAGTTACCGCAGCCGCTCCGCCTACAGCTCCCCCGCCGTGT
>JACEEZ010021800.1:15000-17500 GCA_016584305.1 Chionoecetes opilio | reverse complement strand
TCTGTTCTCTCCTATCCTATCTCCTCATTCTCCTCTGTTCTCTCCTGATTCCTCATCTCCTATGTTCTCTCCACCTCTCCTCATCTCCTCTGTTCTCCTCCTATCTCCTGAATCTCCTCTGTTGTCTCTCCACCTCTCCTCATCTCCTCTGTTCTCTCCTGATCTCCTGATCTCCTCTGTTCTCTCCACCTCTCCTCATCTCCTCTGTTCTCTCCTGATCTCCTCATCTCCTCTGTTCTCTCCACCTCTCCTCATCTCCTCTGCTCTCTCCTCTTCTCCTCATCTCTTCATCTCCTCTCCTCATCTCCTCTGTTCTCTCACCTCTCCTCTGCTCCTCTCCTCTTCCTCTCTCATCTCCTCATCTCCTCTCCTCTATCTCCTCTGTTCTCTCCACCTCTCCTCATCTCCTCTGTTCTCGCTCTCCTCATCTCCTCTCCTCATCTCCTCTGTTCTCTCACTACTCTCTTCTCTGTTCTCTCCTGATCTCCTCATCTCCTCTGTTCTCTCCACTCTCCTCCATCTCCTCTGTTCTCTCCTGATCTCCTCGTGTTCTCTCCACTGTTTCTCTCCTCATCTCCTCTGTTCTCTCCTGATCTCCTCATCTCCTCTGTTCTCTCCACCTCTCCTCATCTCCTCTGTTCTCTCCTCATCTCCTCATCTCTTCATCTCCTCTCCTCATCTCCTCTGTTCTCTCCTCTCTCCTCTCCTCATCTCCTCTGTTTCCTCTCCTGATCTCCTCATCTCCTCTGTTCTCTCCACTCTCCTCATCTCCTCTGTTCTCTCCTTCTATCTCCTCTGTTTCTCTCACCTTCTCCTCATCTCCTCTGTTCTCTCCTGATCTCCTCATCTCCTCTGTTTCTCTCCACCTCTCCTCATCTCCCTCTGTTCTCTCCTCATCTCTCCTCTCTCTCCTCTCTCTCCTCTCTCCTCATCTCCTCTGTTCTCTCCACCTCTCCTCATCTCCTCTGTTCTCTCCACCTCTCCATATCTCCTCTGCTCTCTCCTCTTCTCCTCATCTCTTCATCTCCTCTCCTCATCTCCTCTGTTCTCTCCACATCTCCTCATTTCCTTATCTCTGTTCTCTCCACCTCTCTTCATCTCCTCCTGTTCCCTCCGCCTCTGTCTTCTTGTCTTGCTCATAAAAAAGACACCATCATCGTAACGCCCAGTAACACCAAAGCTCTCATGCCTTATTATAATTTTGTCGTGGCACCAGTCAGAGCTATTCGTTCTTATGTTAACCTATAAAAAAAGGCTATTTGAGATGCGGGGCTCTTCATAAAACAGTCGAGGCTACGCAATCCAATGCCCAGGCCTAACTACGTCAATGGTGTCAGAATAGGGATAGGGATGTTAGAATAGGGATAGGGATGTTAGAATAGGGATAGGGATGTTAGAATAGGGATAGGGATGCTAGAATAGGGATAGGGATGTTAGGATAGGGATAGGGATGTTTAGGATAGGGATAGGGATGTTAGAATAGGGATAGGGATGTTAGAATAGGGATAGGGATGTAGAATAGGGATAGGATGCTAGAATAGGGATAGGATGTTAGAATAGGGATAGGGATGTTAGGATAGGATGGCTGTTAGAATAGGGATAGGGAATGTAGGATAGGGATAGGATGTTAGAATAGGGATAGCGATGTTAGAATAGGGATGGATGTTAGAATTAGGGATGGGATGTTAGAATAGGGATAGAGATGTTCAATAGGGTTTAGCTGTTAGAACTAGGATGGGATGTTAGATGTATTTGTGTTGCATAAAAAGAGAATAATCAGTAAAAGGCAGTAGATAGGAAAGGGATGTTATTAATAATATGTTAGTGGGATAGCATGTTAGAATGGATTGTTGCTTATGGTTAACCTTAAAAAGGTTTTAAAGGATGGGAGTTATAAAAGTAGGGGTAGTAGGGATAGGATGTTAGAATCAGGCTAACTAGTAGGATGGTGTCAGAATAGGGATAGGGATGTTAGAATAGGATAGGGATGTTAGGATAGGGATAGGGATGTTAGAATAGGGATAGGATGTTAGGATAGGGATAGGGATGTTAGAATAGGGATAGAGTGTTAGAATAGGGATAGGATGTAGAATAGGATAGGGATGTTAGAATAGGGATAGGGATGTTAGAATTAGGATAGGGATGTTAGAATAGGGATAGGGATGTTAGGATAGGGATAGGGATGTTAGAATAGGATAGGATGCTAGAATAGGGATAGGATGTTGGGATAGGGATAGGGATGTTAGGATAGGGATAGGGATGTTAGAATAGGGATAGGGATGTTAGAATAGGGATAGGGATGTTAGGATAGGATAGGGATGTTAGAATAGGGATGTGTAGAATAGGGATAGGGATGTTAGAATAGGGATAGGGATGTTAGAATTGGGATAGTTAGAATAGGGATAGGGATGTTAGAATAGGGATAGGGATGTTAGAATAGGGATAGGGATAGGGATGTTAGAATAGGGATAGGGATGTTAGAATAGGGATAGGGATGTTA
>JACEEZ010021800.1:0-2500 GCA_016584305.1 Chionoecetes opilio | reverse complement strand
GTTAGTGTAGTGTCGTTAAATCAAACAGCCTTGTAAGGACCTATCGGTCTGTTGCTGTTTGTGTTTCCTTTGTATTCCTTTGTATTCCTCCTACTCAAAATAAATCGTTAAGTGAAGTACAGCAAAAAAGGATTTAGGTGTCATCATTAGTAACGATCTTAAAACCAGTACGCATTGCCTGGCTGCCAGTAAAAAGGCGAGTATGGTGTTGGGCTTCATTAAACGCAACTTTGAACATAAAACTCCGAAAGTAATGACACGATTATACACGTCTTTGGTTAGGCCGCACTTAGAATATGCCGTTCAATTCTGGTCGCCTTGTTTCGTAAAAGATCAAGCCAAATTGGAATCAGTTCAAAGAAGAGCAACCAAACTAATTCCATCTCTGCGAAATTCATCTTATGAAGAGAGACTGCGGAAACTTAATGTTTTCCTTATAGGATCGTAGAATTCGTGGGGATTTGATAGAAACCTTTAAGATCCTTAAAAGATTTGATGTCATTAATCAAGAGAACCTATTCGAGCTTTCTCCTCACGTGACAACAAGAAACAACGGTTTAAAACTGAATGGTCAACGTTGCATCACTGATCTCTGTAAAACAAAGTTCAATGTTAGAGTTGTTGATCGATGGAACAAATTACCAGCAAATGTTGTCGAAGCCAGCACAATAACTTCATTTAAAAACAGACTTAACGCGTACCGTAAAGTAAATGGATTTTTATATTGCCCAGCGAATTTTATATTATAGTCCCCCGGATGGATTAGTGTTAGCGGTAGTTGTAGTTAGCATACTTCATATCCTATCATTCTTCACTATGCAACTTCCATGTTCCTATTTTCTTTAGGGACATGGTATCATTTTCCAACTGTTATCTTACATGTAGTTGATAGTTAGTAGTTCAGCAGATACCCTCGTTATGGACCAATAGGTCTAGCCTGGTGTCTGTTATTCCTATGTATTCCTATGTATTCCTCCTCCTCCTCCTCCTCCTCCTCCTCCTCCTCTTTTTCCTCCTAACCTTCAATAGCTTCAATCTTACCATCATTTCGTGTGTGTGTGTGTGTGTGTGTCCATCATTTCCTTTCCTCTCCTCTACAATTGTCCCTCCCGCTTCCCTCCGTCCATCCCATTATTTCCTCCCACCCTCAAATGATTCCCTCCAAATTTTCCCTCAAAACACATCAATTCTGACTGTTATTATTATTTCCTTTCTTTCTTTTGTTTTATCTTCTTTCTCTTCTTCCTTCTCTTCTTCTTCTCTCTCTTCTTACTCTTCTTCTTTCTTCCTATTTTGTCTTCCTTCCTTCTTCCTTCCTTCCTTTACGTCTGTCTTCCTTTTCTTATTTACTTCCTTCTTGGTGTTCTTCATTTTCTTCTTTCTTGTATTCTTCCTTCCTTCCTTCCTTCCTCCCTTCCTCCCTTACTTCCGCCCTTCCTTCCTTCCTCCCTTCCTTCCTCCCTTCGTTCCTCCCTTCCTTCCTTCCTTCCTCCCTCCCTTCCTTCCTTCCTTCCTTCCTTCCTTCCTTCCTTCCTTCCTTCCTTCCTCCCTCCCTTCCTTCCTCCCTTCGTTCCTCCCTTCCTTCCTTCCTTCCTCCCTTCCTTCCTTCCTTCCTTCCTTCCTTCCTTTATTTAGTCATTCCTTCCTTCCCTTCTTTTTTCACATCTAACAATTCTCTCTCTCTCTCTCTCTCTCTCTCTCTCTCCTCTCTCCTCTCTCTCTCTCTCCTCCCTCTCTCTCTCTCTCTCTCTCTCTCTCTCTCTCTCTCTCTCTCTCTCTCATAATAGTTTATTTCTTTTTTGTTGCTCTTGTGTTTAAAAAGTTTCCAAATTTGTTTCTTATTTTCATACTTTTTTAACTTTTTTATCGAGACATTCTTTTCCTTCTTTATTTTCTTTCATTTCTAGTGAGAGAGAGAGAGAGAGAGAGAGAGAGAGAGAGAGAGAGAGAGAGAGAGAGAGAGAGACAGGTAAAGCAGATTGCCTCCATCTCTCTCTCTCTCTCTCTCTCTCTCTCTCTCTCTCTCTCTCGTGTTGAAGTGAAGGTAACTTTGCTATCTTCTTCCTTTCCTCCTCCTTTCATCCCTCCTCCTCCTCCTCCTCCTCCTCCTCCTCCTCCTCCTCCTTCCACCTCTTCGTTTCCCTCTGATGTTTTGCAAAAGAGTAGGAGGAGAAAGCAAGGAGGAGGAGGAGGAGGAGGAGGAGGAGGAGGCGTACTACCAGAAGGTATAAGAAGACAAAGAGGAGGAGGAGGAGGAAGAAGAGGAGGAAGAGGAGGAGGGGGAGGAGGAGGAGGAGGAGGAGGAGGAGGAAGACAAAGGAAGTAGTAGAGACGAAAGGACATGAAATTTTAACAGAAATGGAAGGATGACAAAATAATATTACAAATAAAGAAAAAAAATGTGTGAAATGAGAAGAGGAGAAAGAAGAAGAAGGAAGGAAAGGATGGATGGATGGATGGATGGATGGATGGATGGATGGAAGGGAAGGGGAAGTAAGGA
>JACEEZ010021798.1:0-17094 GCA_016584305.1 Chionoecetes opilio | reverse complement strand
ATGCTGTGCTGCCGCGGCCGCGCGCAAGGGTTTGAAATATTTCTACTTTCCAACTAAGGAATAAATTGAAATTTTGTAGCATACCAAGAAGTAATGAGTGAGCCTGGATACTTACTACCTCTCCTAATACCAGTCCCCGAACAGTCGTGGGCGAGTGTGCCAATCCCTGATGTAGTGCTAGTCACTGTTTACCTCCCAACATAGCTGCACGGTCTGGTTGTGTGTGATTATTTCTCATTTATTTCACCTTTTTTTTCCATATATTTTTCCACCCTTTGGAAAATACCCTCGCTATAACGGACAATCGGCTTTAACGGACCACTCCTCCCCCCCCCCTTTAGTCCGTTATATCGAGGTTTGACTGTACATGCAAGACTTTTACATAGTAAAAACAAAGCATACAATAATCAAAATTACGATACAGACGTCCACACAGTATTTTGTGACAAACCTAGTGTTACACCCCTGCGCTGGGCATGGGCGTGGGTGTGTTTGAATGGGCGTGTTTGAGTGTGTGCGCATGTGTTTGAGTAAGGCTCAGTAAGCCATTGTCTGATTTGGGCGGGCGGGGCGGGACAGGACCTACCAATACGAGTAACTAGTGAGCGCGAATGTGGTTGTGAGCTTGGAGGCTGAGTGAAGTGGGTGAATGAAGAGAGAGAGAGAGAGAAGTAGCAGCAGCAGCAAGAAATGCACTTTATACTATCCACATTCCCTAATGATAAAAGTACATTTCAGACTAAGAAAGTTTGATGCATACCTCTTCTCAGTACGAACTCCTACGGAGACTGGCCGCTGGCGTGACCGTTGGGGGTTTGAGGGAAAACAGCTCATGGGACGTCACGTGTAATGCAGGGGTTGCCAGATGCCACGATAGTGGCCAGTCCCACGTCGGCGCCTCTCGACATGATCGCGTGTTGCCATGTAGTCTTTTTCTCCCTGGCGATTTTCCGTGGTGCTTCTGTGGTAAAGATCTCAGTCATGCAAATTTGCCCCGCGCTACCCGCCGCGATCACGTGGAGAGGGTGCTGACTTACTCATTTAGTTGGCTAGGCTGTTGCGGGCCGGATTGTTATATAAATATCAAGTAGGGTGACGGGCCATGAGTTCGGACTCTGCGGGCCAGACTTGGCCCGCGGGCCGGAGTTTGCCGACCCCTGCTGTAGGTGTTTCTATCTATCTATCTATCTCCCTGTAGGTGTTTCTATCTGTCTATCTATCTATCTCCCTCCTAGGTGTTTCCTGAGCCAAAAGGGCGTGGTGGTGCAGCAGATGATAAGGGAAGTGTTCTGCAGTGTGCTGCGCTTCACCTCGCAGCACCGGGCCCACACCTGGGGGCCGGGGGCGGGGGCGGTGCGGCCCTGGTCCACCCGGCCTTCACGCCCTCCAGGACCCCCTTCAGGGAGTTTGAGACACAGGCGGCCTTCCTACACAAATGTGAGTTGGAACTTAATGGACTTAGAATGGAAATGGGACTTAGAACTTAATGGACTTAGAATGGCAATGAGACTTAGAACTTAATGGACTTAGAATGGCAATGAAACTTAGAACTTAATGGACTTAGAATGGCAATGAGACTTAGAACTTAATGGACTTAGAATGGCAATGAGACTTAGAACTTAATGGACTTAGAATGGAAATGTGAGTTGGGACTTAATGGACTTAGAATGGAAATGGGACTTAGAACCTAATGGACTTAGAATGGAAATGTGAGTTGGGACTTAATGGACTTAGAATGGAAATGGGACTTAGAACCTAATGGACTTAGAATGGAAATGGGACTTAGAACTTAATGGACTTAGAATGGAAATGGGACTTAGAACTTAATGGACTTAGAATGGCAATGGGACTTAGAACTTAATGGACTTAGAATGGCAATGGGACTTAGAACTTAATGGACTTAGAATGGAAATGGGACTTAGAACTTAATGGACTTAGAATGGCAATGGGACTTAGAACTTAATGGACTTAGAATGGCAATGGGACTTAGAACTTAATGGACTTAGAATGGCAATGGGACTTAGAACTTAATGGACTTAGAATGGCAATGTGAGTTGGAACTTAATGGACTTAGAATGGAAATGGGACTTAGAATGGCAATGTGAGTTGGGACTTAATGGACTTAGAATGGCAATGTGAGTTGGGACTTAATGGACTTAGAATGGCAATGTGAGTTGGGACTTAATGGACTTAGAATGGAAATGGGACTTAGAATGGCAACTGTGGATTGGGATTTAATGGACTTAGAATGGAAATGGACTTAGAACTTAATGGACTTAGAATGGAAATGGGACTTAGAATGGCAATGTGAGTTGGGACTTAATGGACTTAGAATGAAAATGGGACTTAGAATGGCAATGTGAGTTGGGACTTAATGGACTTAGAATGGAAATGGGACTTAGAATGGCAATGTGAGTTGGGACTTAATGGACTTAGAATGGAAATGGGACTTAGAACTTAATGGACTTAGAATGGACATGGGACTTAGAATGGCAATGTGAGTTGGGACTTAATGGACTTAGAATGGAAATGGGACTTAGAACTTAATGGACTTAGAATGGAAATGGGACTTAGAATGGCAATGTGAGTTGGGACTTAATGGACTTAGAATGGCAATGGACTTAGAACTTAATGGACTTAGAATGGAAATGGGACTTAGAACTTAATGGACTTAGAATGGAAATGGGACTTAGAACTTAATGGACTTAGAATGGAAATGGGACTTAGAATGGCAATGTGAGTTGGGACTTAATGGACTTAGAATGGAAATGGGACTTAGAATGGCAATGTGAGTTGGGACTTAATGGACTTAGAATGGAAATGGGACTTAGAATGGCAATGTGAGTTGGGACTTAATGGACTTAGAATGGCAATGTGAGTTGGGACTTAATGGACTTAGAATGGAAATGGGACTTAGAATGGCAATGTGAGTTGGGACTTAATGGACTTAGAATGGAAATGGGACTTAGAACTTAATGGACTTAGAATGGACATGGGACTTAGAATGGCAATGTGAGTTGGAACTTAATGGACTTAGAATGGCAATGTGAGTTGGGACTTAATGGACTTAGAATGGAAATGGGACTTAGAACTTAATGGACTTAGAATGGCAATGTGAGTTGGGACTTAATGGACTTAGAATGGAAATGGGACTTAGAATGGCAATGTGAGTTGGGACTTAATGGACTTAGAAGGAAATGGGACTTAGAACTTAATGGACTTAGAATGGACATGGGACTTAGAATGGCAATGTGAGTTGGAACTTAATGGACTTAGAATGGCAATGTGAGTTGGGACTTAATGGACTTAGAATGAAAATGGGACTTAGAATGGCAATGTGAGTTGGGACTTAATGGACTTAGAATGGAAATGGGACTTAGAATGGCAATGTGAGTTGGGACTTAATGGACTTAGAATGGAAATGGGACTTAGAATGGCAATGTGAGTTGGGACTTAATGGACTTAGAATGGAAATGGGACTTAGAATGGCAATGTGAGTTGGGACTTAATGGACTTAGAATGACATGGGACTTAGAATGGCAATGTGAGTTGGAACTTAATGGACTTAGATAGCAATGTGAGTTGGGACTTAATGGACTTAGAATGGAAATGGGACTTAGAACTTAATGGACTTAGAATGGCAATGTGAGTGGGACTTAGGACTTAGAATGGAAATGGACTTAGAACTTAATGGACTTAGAATGGCAATGTGAGTTGGGACTTAATGGACTTAGATGGAATGGGACTTAGAACTTAATGAACTTAGAATGCAATGTGAGTTGGGACTTTAATGGACTTAGAATGGCAATGTGAGTTGGGGATTAATGGACTTAGAATGGAAATGGGACTTAGAATGGCAATGTGAGTTGGGAACTTAATGACTTAGAATGGCAATGTGAGTTGGGACTTAATGGACTTAGAATGGAAATGGGACTTAGAATGGCAATGTGGTTGGGACTTAATGGACTTAGAAGATGGAAATGGACTTATAATGGCAATGTGAGTTGGGACTTAATGGACTTAGAATGGAAATGGGACTTAGAATGGCAATGTGAGTTGGGACTTAATGGACTTAGAATGGACATGGGACTTAGAATGGCAATGTGAGTTGGGACTTAATGGACTTAGAATGGAATGGGACTTAGAATGGCAATGTGAGTTGGGACTTAATGGACTTAGAATGGCAATGTGAGTTGGAACTTAATGGACTTAGAATGGCAATGTGAGTTGGGACTTATGGACTTAGAACTTAATGGACTTAGAATGGCAATGTGAGTTGGGACTTAATGGACTTAGAATGGAAATGGGACTTAGAACTTAATGGACTTAGAATGGAAATGGTGACTTAGAATGGCAATGTGAGTTGGGACTTAATGGACTTAGAATGGAAATGGGACTTAGAATGGCAATGTGAGTTGGGACTTAATGGACTTAGAATGGAAATGGGACTTAGAATGGCAATGTGAGTTGGGACTTAATGGACTTAGAATGGAAATGGGACTTAGAATGGCAATGTGAGTTGGGACTTAATGGACTTAGAATGGAAATGGGACTTAGAATATCAGGCCTAAATGTCCTAAAAATCATCTTCCCTCACATTCTTCTTCTTTCTGTTTAACGTCAGATTTTCCCAGAGTGTCATATAAGGTTAGAGGGCCGATGATACGCTTCCAACTATAAGAACATAAGAACATAAGGAAGCTACAAGAGGCTGGGAGACCTACATGAGGTAGTTCCTGTTACTTAACACTACCTACATCCACCTTTCATCCCCATCCATAACACTGTCCAGCCCCTTTTTAAAAACTCCCTATTGACTCCCCACTAACAAAGATAGAGAGATGAAAAGACAAAGAGTAGAAGTAGTAAGTAGTAGTAAGAGGGTAGATAATAGTAGTAGTAGTAGTAGAGGTTAGATAATAATAGTAGTAGTAGTAGTAGTAGAGGGTAGATATAGTAGTAGTCCTTTCATCCCATCCATAACACTGTCTAGCCTCCTTTAAAACAAATGTGAGTTGCGTTGCCAGGCTCAAAAACTTTCCTAATCTTTGCTCACTTTCTTCTTCTGTTTAGCGTCAGTAAATGATCTGTTTTACCTCTGTATTTACTGTTCTCTGTATTTTCCAAGAGGGTCTTAATAAGTTTAGTAACCAGGTAGAACAAGAAGTAACGGATTCAAGCTGGAAAGAGCGTAGATTTGAAAAGGAATAGGGAGAAACTGGTTCACAAATAGGGTGGTGGATGATTGGAATGGACTCAGTAGACAGGTGGTTAGTGGGGAGTCAATAGGGAGTTTTAAAAGGAGGCTAAACAGTGTTATGGATGGGGATGAAAGGTGGATGTAGGTAGTGTTAAGTAACAGGAACTACCACGTGTAGGTCTCACAGCCTCTTGTAGCTTCCTTATGTTCTTATGTCAGGCTCATTGACCTTATCCTACCTGAATACATCTTACATCTGAAACTTGAATTTGTATAAAAGACACTTGGCTAGACTATCATCTTTGGCAGCTATTTGAGCATCTTTGGCTTGCAGGAACCACTGTAAGCTTCTTCTTCGTATTATTATTATTATTATAATTTTTGTTCTTCTTTCTGTTTAACGTCAGATTTTCCCATGATGTCATGTGAGGTTAGAGGGTCGATGATGCACATCCAACTACAGTGATACCTTGGAACTCGAACATGATTAATTCCAGGAGGCAGTTCAAATTCCAAATCAAGTTTTTCGGAACCAAATTTACCCTAATTTGGTAATGAAAAACACCAAATGGCAACCCTGAAACTGTTCAAATTTCAAGAAAACATTCATATTCTGGAGCGAAATATTCTCCAAAAAAATGTTTGAATTCGAGGCTGTTCGAGATAAAGAGCATTCGAGTTGCCAGGTATCACTGTATCTATCGATTGCCTCATCCTCCTCCATGCTGCCAGATCCTCTTCAACACACTGCCTTGCCTCACATCTAATAAGGAATGAGCTTGAGTCATGACGAGGATCTTATTAGTAAACCACTGTGTGTTTTTTCCTTTCCTAAAAGCCATGCTGGAGAACCAGGA
This sequence comes from Chionoecetes opilio, assembly GCA_016584305.1. Lineage (NCBI taxonomy): Eukaryota > Metazoa > Arthropoda > Malacostraca > Decapoda > Majidae > Chionoecetes > Chionoecetes opilio. Next base: position 11,037 of record JACEEZ010021798.1, on the reverse strand, counting down.
GGAACTACTGGAGGTAATGTGGTGTGTGTCTGTGTGTGTGTGTTTACCTAGTTGTGTTTACAAGGCCTGAGCTACACTGGTATGGTCCCGTTTCCGTGGCTACATTTATCCAGTCTTTCTTTCAACTGTGCACATTATTTGCCGATATCTACTCTTAATTTAGTCCATTCCAAACTTCTACATTTCTATGAGGGAAGCTGTACTTCTTTGTGTTGTTCAGGCATCTCCCTTTGCCTAAGTCGTGTTTTTGTCGTCCAAGCACCGTCTTGGATTACGAATCCCAATCCAATAACGCTTGCTGAAATGTGTGTTATACTACTTTGTGATATTGTTTGCAATGTTTTGCATTGATTATTATTTCGGCTCTACCAAGCTTGTTGTGTTTTTGTCGCAGAAAACCAATCCTTTTTTAATTGCGACAAAAAACAGTCTTCGTATCCAAGACGGTGCTTGGACGACAAAAACACGGCTCTATTTATTTTGTATGTCCTCTTGTGTAGCGACTTTCTCTTTGTTTCCGAGTCAGTAGTCTCTCATGGTCTGTTTCTTCCATCTTTGTTATCAGCTTAAAAATTGTTACCAAGTCTCCTCTTTCTCTTCTCTGCTCGAGTGTTGGTAACTTTATTTCCTTCAACCTTTCCTCATAAGAAAGTTCTTCTAGCTCTGGTACCATCTTTGTTGCCATTCTCTGTATCCTCTCCAACTTTTTCACATGCTTCTTTTTATATGGGGATGTGTGTGCCTGTGTGTGACTGTGTGTATGTGCCTGTACCTGTGTGTGTGTGTGTGTGGTGCCTGTGCCTGTTGTGGCCTGTGCCTGTCCTGTGGTTGGTGTGTGTGTGTGGTTCTGACATGCCTCCCTCTCTCTCCCCGCAGTGTTGGTGAAGGTGGGCCAGCGCGTCATGACAAGCTCGCACCAGCAACAGCTCCTGGCCAACCTAGACTACAACCACTACTACACACACAAGGGGAAAGAGGGAGGCCTTAGTTAGTTAGTGGGCTTAGGGGGAGGGGAAGGGAGGAAGATGAGGGGGAAATATAGAGAAGGCATAGAAGGTAAGGAGAATAGACTGTAGGAAGAGATTGAGGGAGAGAAGGGGAGATAGTGAAGGCGAATATAGAACTGTAGGAACATAAGCCTTCTATTTTAGTCTCTCTCTCTCTCTCTCTCTCTCTCTCTCTCTCTCCTCTCTCTCCTCTCTCTCTCTCTCTCCTTTCGTTATATTCATCTCCTGCTTATCTTTATTATATTCTTATCTATCTATATCTATCTTATCTTATATCTTATTCTAGTTATTTTATTCTCTCTCTCTCTCTCTTCCTTTCCTGCCATCAACCTCCCTCTCTCCACTTCTTGAGACTTTTTTACTCTTCTATTTGTTCTCTCTCCCTCTCTCTCTCATATCAATAAATGCAGATCACACCATTCCCCTTCTATTCTCTCTCTCTCTCTCTCTCTCTCTCTCTCTCTCTCTCTCTCATCTCTCTCTCTCTCTCCTCTCTCTTGTCTCTCTCTACCTCTCTCATTCCTCTTCCTCTCTCTCTCTTCTCCTCTCTCTCTCTCTCTCTCACACAACCATATCCCCTAAACTGGAGTATGTAATCATCCCATAGAACCTTATATCATTCCAGTTAGCTACAATTATAACTATTCCAATTTAAGTAGTTATTGATAGCATAACTACCCTACAGTATTTGCTATGTGAATGTATGTATAGAGGACATAAATTTTATTTTATTTGATCTCACCAGTGTTAAAAGTATATGTATCAACCCTAAGACTTGACTGTTATTGTATTGAGTGTCCGCAACCTTCCACCAGCTTGCACCACGCTGACACCAGGAACCTAGGAAAGCAATCAATGTTCCCTTCGGTGTATTCTTGAACCCTTTCATTTGCCATAGGAAGCAGCTCAACATCAAGAATAGGCTATTAGCTAGGGATGTACCACATATCTGGCTATCCACCCTGTTTTGTACTATCCGGTATCCACTATCGGCCTACTTGAAATATCCAGCTATCCAGCCGGAATATCACTTCTATCCGGCCCAATTTGCCTTAAACGACTATTTACTAAACTATGCTACATCAAATTCGCATCTTCATTTTCATTTTTCCCCACTAATGCAACGTATAAATATGGGTGAAAAAATGACATGACACGTCATGTCCATTTAAAAAAAAATCATTTTTATTTTTTTTTATTTTTTTTTTTTGAATCTTTTATTTTTTGCTATTTTATATATCAATATTTACATTTTTTTTATTTTTTTGCAAAATATATAATTAAAATTTTTTAAATATATAAAAAAATATATATAAATAAATATATATATATATATTTTCATTTTTAGATTTTTAGTTTTTGAATTTTTATATTTAGATTTTTATTTTTTTGATAATTTTTATTTAAAAAAATGACATGATTACAATAATCAAAAGTATATCAAGTTGTGTTATAAGTTTTCTTTTCGTGATCTTGAAATTTTTGAAGGGGGAGTAACGCTAGATATAAGCAGGCTGATGAAGGATGCAGGAGGAGAATAATGAGGCTATAAAGAAGCAATGCAATGTTATGAAGACTATTGGCGAGGCAGGTGAAGGCAGAGAGAGCTCTGAGCCTCTGACTGTGGCAAAGAAAGCAAATGACCAACAACTGTGGACGTAAAGACTGAAGATACACACAAACAAAGGTCTTTACCAAGCACACATTTATTGAAAGTCACACCTGCACTGCCAACCAACAACTGCTGGGGCCATTACTCCCTCACATCACACAAGGCACGGCTGCTACCACAAATGTAACACACTGCCCACCACCACCACCCATTGCCACACAGGACACTCCTACAGGCACGGGTACAACCACACAACACACTACCTTAAAAGTGGATCTTCATGTGCTGGGCAATATCCTTCTTTGTCTTGAAACACTTGCTACAAATATCACACTTGAACTCCCGCAAGCCAGTGTGTCTAAAGGTGTGTTGGTTGAGTTCAGAACTGGTATAAAACCTTTCCCACACTCAAAACATTCATGATTCTTAACACCACTGTGTTTCAAGGTGTGTTTGGTGAGGTAACTCTTTCTAGCAAATTTTTTCCCACACTCTAAAACATTCATAGTTCTTAACACTACTGTGTGTCAGGGTGTGTTTGATGAGGTTACTTTTTTCCGTAAATCTTTTCCCACACTCTAAACATTCATAATTCTTAACACCACTGTGTGTCAGGGTGTGCTTGGTGAGGTCACTCTTTGTAGTAAATCTTTTCCCACACTCTAAACATTCAAAATTCTTAACACACTGTGTGTCAGGGTGTGTTTTGAGAGTTCAACTTCCTAGCAAATTTTTTCCCACACTCTAGACATTCATGATTTTTAACACCACTGTGTATCAAGAAATGTTGCTCAAGGTGACTCTTGTATTTGAATGTTTGTCACACTGCTGGCACTTCAGCTCACTGTCAGCCTTGTGGCCTGAGCTGCCTGCCTCCAGGTGATTCTTGCCATCACACCGTGCCTCCCCACACCTGAGGCAGACTGATCATGCTGCTCCCGGCCACTCATGCTGCGCCCGGCCCCACAGCCTCCACCGCAGCAATGCTCTCGCTAACACGCGACTGCCGGTCCTGCGGGAACCCTCGGGGATGCCGGAGCGAGCCAGGTCAGTGCCGGGCGGAGCAGCCGGCTTGGACTGTGACCTCAGCATCTGCAACAGTGGTGACAGTCAGGACACAAGAGAGCCACGCGTTGCCCTGACACTCTGCACAGGACGGTGAACCCTTCCCTCAGTATTGTGGCGCCGCAAACTGGTGTCCACACTCAGGCCAGGGAATGGTACTGAAACGAGCATAAATCACACATCAAGGTGATGCCAGGATGCAGGCGGGACTTCTGGCATTGTGACCTTCAAGAATTCATGTGGCGTGACCGTGTCTTCAGGAACGCTGTAGAGAACCTAGGTGCTCATATTTCCCTGCACTAGCCAGTGTTATGATAAAGGCAATCTGAATAATGCTGTATTCTTTGATCCTTATACACAGTCCTACACATATCACATTATCTGAAAGCACATCAACTTCTATCGAAAGAAAAGAAAATGCTTGTCCTCAGGATAATAAGGTGATTTTTCGGGTTTAGGCATCCCGCGATTTCCAGGCCGAAACTCCATTTTCCTGAATAGTTTTGATGAGTTTTGAAAGAATCCGGCACTCACTGTTTGTTTACAGGTGTGGGGGGTGCCCACCCCGCCCGCAACCTTGCTCCGCTTCACACTGCAGAAGTAATGACAATTTCTTTTTTTTATGATACCACCTGTTACTAAGGCAAACGAGACCTCTAACCTAACCTAACCGCAAAAATGGTGGTGCCAGGAATTCACCAATATTGAAGATGAAACTTGTCATACTGCAGTTTAATGCATTACAAGACACGTAGTTATAACCATCCTCAACTTGTAGATCTGACCATTGGCAGTAATTCTAACGGTAATATTCCGCAGGAGTTTGCGGCGCCAGCAGCCGCAGCAGCCGGGCAATCGCGCACCATCACATTCGCTTATTTAACCGTAATAACTAAAAAAAAAAAAAAAACCTAACCCAAACCTTTCCAAACATATCCTAACCGAAAACAAACCTAAACGTAACCAAACCTAGCTATTATTATAAAAAAATAAAGCGTTATATTTTTGGTTTCTGCAAGTGAATAAGTACTGCACAATATACTGAGCCGAAAATAATAAGAGAAAAAGTAAGCTGTACCGTAGATAACAGTGAAGTCGCCACCTGCAGTGAAGTCGCCAGGCGCCAAATATTACGAATTATAGCATCACTACTGATTTTTATGTGCCACTGAAGATGTTACACAGTAGTTTATATCATGATTGTATAATCTACCCTGTTTCAGCATTGTTTTATGCTTTGTATCTGCAAATATAACTGTTGCGCATTTTGCTTCTTACGTTTTTCTTCGCGCGATGACAGATAGTAAACAATAGCTTTTCGGGCGACAAGACGCAGACTTGCCAGATCTTTCAAACTTGAATAGAATTATTTTCACGTTGGCAGAGGAATTTTTATATATCCAAGCATCTTCCGCAGCTAATATATATAGAGACTTTTTTTTACTTTACCTTTAATTTCCTGAATTCCCCAGAGTGGCGACTCAACTGTTGGGTTAAAATACTAGCTGGCGACTTTACTGTAGTAGGTATAGTGAAGTCGCCACTCGGGTTTTATTTTTGTCATTTGTTCATTTATAGCCCTAATATGACACAGATGAAGACACAAAATGACACAGACTTTCCAGATAGCCCCTTCTAACTTTCCTGAAATCATGGATGTACAAATGTAAGTATTAACGCCACCACACGTCTGTAAATAACAAAGAAACGTAGAACTGGCGACTTCACTGTTATCTACGGTTAAGGCCTATGGAGCCCGCTAACTCCTGCGCATATATAACCTTTCAAACTCTACAACAGCCGTCTGAAATTAAAAATAACACAATGGGGCCCGGGGGCAAACCCACCCAGCGAGGGGTGTAGGTCACGGAATCAAAGCCCAGTAGGTTAAGGCGGCGTCACACTAGCACTTTTTCCGTCTAGTTTATTCAGAACTTCTACAAACTAACAATTTCTCTGACTGCAAAGTCAGCAAGCCGTCACACACACAGAATCGTTCGCCTGCATCACCAGTCAGCTGTTCGACTGTAAACAAACATGGTTCTTTGTGGTTTGTGGTTTAACCACTTTGGGTTAAGATTATGTTTCATTAAAACCTATAAGGTTAGGTTAGGTTTCATTAAAATATATAAGGTAAGGTTAGGTTTATTTATTTTTATTTTTTTTATTTTCTTTTCTTTGCGCAAAAAAACTATCTCCATTACAACACGCACCTATTGTAGGCCAAGAAAAAATAGTCTTTGTCTGAAAACGACCGCGAAACTCTCGTCCATTATTACCGACGGTTATAATGGACCAATTTACTCTACTTGAGGTAAGGATTGATTTGACATCTTCAAGCCTCATATAGTTGGGCAGTGATGTGATTTTTCTATGTGAACAGTATTTTTGATGATACAGCCAATTTAAGTGCAGGAAAATGTATACGCTCTAAAACGACTGGCGCCATGTTGTGACGTCACTAGCTTAGACAACAGAGCAAAACAGCTGTCAAGCGGCCGCTACTATTATGTACTACCTACTAATACACCAACTTGCATTACCCCTACTACCGCAAGATGACCAGTAATCCTCCTTCAAGTGATGTAGTAGGTATTCACTGTGTTTGTGAATATGTAAGTTGTAGTTTATAAGGAAAAAGTGGATAGACAGAGTGGATAGATAAGTGGCCCGTGACACCTGACAAGTGACGACTTCTGGGATCGGCATTCCTTATAGGGAGCTTAAATGAACCTGCAATGACATGTAAAGCTAGACAGATAGACGAACTCATAGAGGAACAGGTAGAAATGTATGGCTTTCTTTCCCCACATAAGCAAAACATACACCCTTCGTCACTCTACTCACCACTACAACCTTTACTAACCATACATTTCTACCTGTTCCTCTATGAGTTCGTCTATCTGTCTAGCTGTACATGTCATTGCAGGTTCATTTAAGCTCCCTATAAGGAATGCCGATCCCAGAAGTCATCACTTCTCTGGTGTCACGGGCCACTTTGCTCTGTCTATCCACTTTTTCCTTATAAACTACAACTTACATATTCACAAACACAGTGAATACCTACTACATCACTTGAAGGAGGATTACTGGTCATCTTGCGGTAGTAGGGGTAATGCAAGTTAGTTAGGTTAGTAAAATAAAACTATAATTTGCGGTTTGCTGAGCCAAAACAAGCCGATCAGCTGATCAGGCGAGATCTGAGTCTGCATTACTACGTCACAACCAATGACAGCGTGTTCCGCCGTGTTGTGATATTTTGGCCCCAAAAAGGCCCATATATTTCATTATGGTGCATTTCTCAGCAAAAAGAATATGAGTACAGTGATATGTAGCCTATATTGCACCCAAAGCTTTATAATACTCCGTGTTTTAGGTGTGAGTAAATTGGTCCATTACGTGCCTTGTAATGCATTAAGTTGTAGTAGAACAATTTCCTTCATGACATCGTAAAAAAAAGTAAGCTGACAGGCTTGTGGAGCCCGCCAACTTCTGCGGATTATGCACCCAAAAACATAGTTACCGAAATAGGAAATGTAGGTACTTATTACTTCTATTGCCGTTTCTTTAGCTGTGCTTTCCTGTGCCTGTATGTTTGTTTTTTGTGCAATGAATTTTCTAAATTCAGATAAATGAGGTTAAGCTTTGGTTAGGTTAGGAGGCATTCATGATTCTTAACACCACTGTGTATCAGGGTGTGTCTGGTGAGTTCAGAATGGGGTATAAAACCTTTTCCCACACTCTAGGCATTCATGGTTCTTAACACCACTGTGTGTCAGGGTGTGTCTGGTGAGGTCACTCTTTGTAGTAAATCTTTTCCCACACTCTAAACATTCATAATTCTTAACACCACTGTGTGTCAGGGTGTGTGTGGTGAGGTCACTCTTTGTAGCAAATCTTTTCCCACACTCTAAACATTCATAATTCTTAACACCACTGTGTGTCAGGGTGTGTGAGGTGAGGTCACTCTTTGTAGTAAATCTTTTCCCACACTCTAAACATTCATGTTCTTAACACCACTGTGTGTCAGGGTGGTGTTGGTGAGCTGACTCTTTCTAGCAAATCTTGTCCCACTCCCTAAACATTCATATTCTTAACAACCACTGTGTGTCAGGGTGTGTGTGGTGAGGTGACCCATTGTAGCAAATCTTTTCCCACACTCTAAACTTTCATAATTCTTAACACCACTGTGTGTCAGGGTGTGTATGGTGAGGTGACCCATTGTAGCAAATCTTTTCCCACACTCTAAACATTCATAATTCTTAACACCACTGTGTGTCAGGGTGTGTGTGGTGAGGTGACCCATTGTAGCAAATCTTTTCCCACACTCTAAATATTCATAATTCTTAACACCACTGTGTGTCAGGGTGTGTATGGTGAGGTCACTCTTTCTAGTAAATCTTTTCCCACACTCTAAACATTCATAATTCTAACACCACTGTGTGTCAGGGTGTGTATGGTGAGGTCACTCTTTCTAGTAAATCTTTTCCCACACTCTAAACATTCATAATTCTTAACACCACTGTGTGTCAGGGTGTGTGTGGTGAGGTCACTCTTTCTAGTAAATCTTTTCCCACACTCTAAACATTCATAATTCTTAACACCACTGTGTGTCAGGGTGTGTGAGGTGAGGTCACTCTTTGTAGTAAATCTTTTCCCACACTCTAGGCATTCATGATTCTTAACACCACTGTGTGTCAGGGTGTGTTTGGTGAGCTGACTCTTTCTAGCAAATCTTGTCCCACACTCTAAACATTCATAATTCTTAACACCACTGTGGGTCAGGGTGTGTGTGGTGAGGTCACTCTTTGTAGTAAATCTTTTCCCACACTCTAAACATTCATAATTCTTAACATCACTGTGTGTCAGGGTGTGTGAGGTGAGGTCACTCTTTGTAGTAAATCTTTTCCCACACTCTAGGCATTCATGATCTTAACACCACTGTGTGTCAGGGGTTGTTTGGTGAGCTGACTCTTTCTAGCAAATCTTGTCCCACACTCTAAACATTCATAATTCTTAACACCACTGTGTGTCAGGGTGTGTTCGGTGAGTTGACTCTTTGTAGTAAATCTTCTCAATCGAGTCATGCGAGAGACTGCTGGCTGTTATATAGAACCGGCTTTTAAATGTATTTACATGTACAATAGTCACTTGAATATTTTTAATACTTTCAAACGTATTGAATTATAATTTGCAAAAAATTACTGATTTATATCGAATATCTTTAAAGTAATCACTATGGATTTTGATTTGGACTAAGAAAGTTGACTTCATCTTTGCATACAAAGACAATCACGAGCGACTGACTGATGCAGACGGACTAACTAGTCAGAGCGAGAAAAAACCAACGGAGATTGACTAACTAGACGGAAAAAGTGCTACCGTAGATAACAGTGAATCGCCAGTTCTACGTTTCTTGTTATTTACAGACATGTGGTGGCGTTAATACTTACATTTTCTACATCCATGATTTCAGGAAAGTTAGAAGGGCATCTGGAAAGTCTGTGTCATTTTGTGTCTTCATCTGTGTCATATTAGGGCTATAAATGAAACAAATTACAAAAAATAAAACCGAGTGGCGACCTCACTATACTACTACAGTAAAGTCGCCAGCTAGTATTTCAACCCAACAGTTGAGTCGCCACTCTGGGGAATTCAGGGAAATTAAAAGGTTAAAGTAAAACAAGTCTCTATATATATTAGCTGCGGAAGATGCTTGGAATATAAAAATTCCTCTGCCAACGTGAAAATAAATTCTATTCAAGTTTGATAGATCTGGCAAGTCTGCGTCCTGTCGCCCGAAAAGCTATTGTTTACTGTCTGTCATCGCGCGAAGAAAAAACGTGAGAAGCAAAATGCGCAACAGTTATATTTGCAGATACAAAGCATAAAACAACGCTGAAACAGGGTAGATTATACAGTCATGATATAAACTACTGTGTAACATCTTCAGTGGCACATAAAAACCAGTAGTGATGCTATAATTCGTAATATTTGGCGCCTGGCGACTTCACTGCAGGTGGCGACTTCACTGGTATCTACGGTAGTGTGACGCCGCCTTTAGTGAAACTAGCGGGGATGTCGGGGGGGGGGGGGACATTTGTGTCAGGAGCGTATGGGTCAACAAAGAGTATGTTCTAAACTGCAGATTTACCACGAAACTATTTTTTTCTGATGTTTGGATGCGTATTGAATGAATCTGGCACTCGTTTTTGTCGGCAATCAATGTTGTTTACAGGTGTGGGGGTGCCCGCCCCGCCCCTCCCGGCCCGCCCCGCAAACCTTGCTCCGCTTCGCACCGCCGTAGTACATAATGACTATTTGCTTATTTTTTATACATCACCTTTTTCATGTTCATGATTTCAGACTTTTAAAAGCCCACTACCGATACAATACCGGAGAAAACACCACCAACCGTTCTGACCGACTTTGCAGTTGTTGTCGGCGCAGTCAGGTGTGTGAGGCGGTGTCCTGGGCTGCAGTCAGTTCGTACACAAGTTGGTTCGTGGTCTATATGAAACCATAGTAGTTTCGTACACTCAGCTCAGAGTTGAACTTTGATTACTAGAGTTACGAATCGACACCAAGTATGTACGAAAAAACTCAAAATGCAGTGTACGAAACAACTAACAAAACTTGGGTACGAAACCACTTGTGTATGATACTCCCTGTGAGCGTGTCCTTACCACTGTTTTCTTCTTTTCTTCGTTGTGACCTTTTCCTGTTATTATCGCTTTGTAGGTGAGCTTTGTCAAGCTCGAGGTCGAACTTGACACATATCTTCCTTCTTGCCACTCTGTAGCCCTTCTTTCCCCGCCACTGTGGGGAGAGAAGGGCACAACAGGGAGTTATATACACAGACATAAGTCCCTACCTATCACCTACCCTCTATACGTCTTCTACATTCCCACGCAATCTTTTTTCCCAAGCCTGCTTTAAAAATATCTTAGTTATTTCTACTATTTTCCTTCTCTCCTCATTACTCCCATACAGTCCTAAGCACAGTAAGGATTCCCCCATCCACCTCGTATATCCTCCTATCCCATCACCGTCTCCTATCACTCCTATATGGACTGTATCAGCCTCCTCCTCTCCTGCTCATATCTGCCACACTCTATATCAAGTGTTCAATAGTTTCCCTATTCCTCTACAGAAGCTACAGGCCTGCCAGGGCCAGGGGCAGATGCTGAGAGTGACCGCTAGGGCGCCCTATCCACTAGGGCGCCTGTGGTAAGGCGAAACGCCCTCCACCGCTATGCTCAGTCGAGATTGCTGCCTTAGTGGCACCGCTAAAGGCGTAAAAAAAGGGGGGCCCCTTTTTTAAAGGGTGGGGGTTGGGGAGCCAAATTTTTT
>JACEEZ010021797.1:0-22076 GCA_016584305.1 Chionoecetes opilio | reverse complement strand
CCCCCGAAGAAAGATCCCCGGGTGGCAGCTCATCGCCTCAGGTTTTGCCCTCAACCCAGCCCTTGAGTTGCCGTCCCATTGTGCACTTGTCTGTCAGGGAGCAGCTGACAGCCTCCACCGTGGCACTCCGCAGGCCCAGGACGCCGCCATCAGGGACCGGCCACACACATTGTGGCAAACTTTTCACGCCCTCGGAATGCCCCCGGGGAAATGCTCCCCGTCCAACCCCACCCCCCAACCTGGCTTTTTGTGTGAGTTGTTCCGTGGCTGGCGGACAGCAGCATGGGGGGCCAAGGAGGGCTACTCTCAGCATCTGTGGAAGATCTTTTCTGGCAAAGCTGTCTAAATCCCCCCTTCCCAAACTACAACGTAACAACTGCCGGCCATTCGCGCTCCCCCTCCCACCGCCAAATTTGTACTACAAACCGCGGAAGTCAGCCTCACGTGGGCGTGGCCTTGAGGGAAGCCACGAAAGGGAACAAGGGACAGACTTGGGTGTGGGGAACTCCGGGCCAGAGATCCCCTAAACATAGATCCACCGGGGAAAATTTGAAATCCACAACAAAAAAATACACCAGCAAGAAAATGCACACTGGAAACAAAGACAGCAACAAACCTCCTTTTGCCTCCCTCACAGACTGGCTTGAGGGGGAAAAAGAACAAGTTGAACTCGGGGGAAGGCGCTGTCCAGTCTGGCATCCAAACATAACCTCTGGCCCCACAGACTCCTGGCTTCGAGGCAGAGTCTATGGGTGCCCCTATGAGGTTTTTCACGTATGTGGGCTTTTTTGGTGTGCCCCCCAGGCTTGCGTTCCTTTTTTGGGGGGGAAAAAGGGGTACGCAGGGTGGAGGGGTTTGGGTAAAGTTTTATCATGAAGACTTTTATCGTATCTGGACAATAGTACTATGGGTAAAAACAAGTATCGGGGGACTATATGCGGAAATTGACACTCGGAACGAAAAAAACGAAAAAACCCCCCCATATCTAGCCTTTGACCGAAAGTTTACAGTATTCATGGACCCCTAGGCACCATACGTTTTTTTACCCATATACTACCAACAGTAAGGTTATTGATGATACTTTTCCCCACTACGCCAAATAAATTAGGGGCATAAAGGGGTGTAACCGGGGATTGCATGTAAACCCCAAAGTCACTGCCGCTGACCCACTTTGACGGGGGGGGGGGATGAAGACGGGAAAGGAGAGTAAGGTAAGATGGGGACGAGGACAAGGGACGAGTGGGTAGGTGAAATGTATTACTGCATGTAGCACATGGAGTCTGGTGGTAAAATTTGGTTGGTGCACCCATCTCAAAACCCAAAAAGGGGGTTTAATACCTGACTAGTGGACTTGAAAACCCCCTGTATAACTAAATATCAATAAATCTTTGGGGGCGCGTCGCCTCCCCACCCTATGATGCCACCCCCGGGGGGTCACCACCGGACCCCCATGCAGGTCCTTTCCCTACCAAGCAACTCTCAACAAGAAACTAAACTTGCCCCACCACGGGCCCTTGTGGGCCCCCCCCTTGGCCTCCTCCACCCCGGGATTGTCCTTACAGATCCAACCCCGAGGGGAAGGGATGGGTTTCAGGGTAGCGTGCCACATGCCCATAATATACCCAAAATTTCACGGGATGGATTATGCAAGAAATGGGTTTGATTCAGTCTCACGGTGCTCGCGGTTTGACACGTAACATCCAGCGTTTCCCCCATGTTCTGCAAAGCACTTTACAAAAATTTTTTTTTTTTTTTTTTTTTTTCATCACAAGGACTGGCCGGGGCACAACAAAGAGGTAACACAAGCCCGTTTATTGCCAGTCCCTAAAAAGAGGACAGTGGGAAAAAAAAATAAAACTTATTCCCAAAAGGGCATCGATTAGCCTCCCCAATCGCATTTATGTTATGTCTCAAACCATTGGTAAGACAGGGATCCAGCGACTTGAAGATCCGGATCTTTTTCCCCCTGCACAGGTACCGGGCAACGCCAAATACTGTGCTGAGCGAACATAACACCGGGGGTATGCCAACCACCGTAAGACTTCTTGCGTGACCCATACCAAGGGTGGATGCACCAACCATTACACCACCAACTCCAGTGTATTACTACATGCGTAATCTTTTAAAACCCCACTCCTACCCCTATTCCCCTTCATTACTTCCACTCCCCTTCTGCCTTCACCCCATCCTCCAGTCACGGTGGCTCATGGCACGTTTGGGGTAGCGTCCCTCGGTTCAAACCCCACGGGAAAACAAACCCGAGTTACACCAACGCATGGAAAATTTTCTTCAGTATCTTTTTCAGCCGCTTTCCCCCCTCCCCCCTGACAACTTGTTGCAAGGCACACACCCTGTACATTGTTATGAAACTAAAATTTTTGATGTCATTTATATGAAATTTTTTTTTTTAAAAAAAACTTGTGATCTTATACTTTTTTTGATTTTTTAAGTCCGCTTTATAATATAAATTAAAAAAAATTGGGAATTAAAAGAGGTCTGTAAAATAGGTGCCGATTTACTGATGACCATTCAAAAGCAACATCAAAATGCAAGTTAAACGAATGTAAGTACCCTATACATACTACTCTACTACCCCTCAATCCCAACATAAAAATGCAAGTTAAACTGAATGAAAGTCCCCCACTACCATACTACCCTCATATCCCAAACATAAATACTACACTTCGAATATCGAAAAAAATATGAACCTTACACTAACCCTTGCGGTGAATAAAAAAAATACACTGAAAAAGATATTTCTGTATTTGTTATAAAAGTGCGAGGGGAGAAAGGGGGAGGGAGGGGAGGGGCGAGGGTGACCGCGGCGTGAGGGAGGCTGGTAGGCTCCACTACAGCCCACCTGAACAGAGGTTTGGGGGCCCAGCTTCATAGACCCACCCTCGTGCCACGGTGACCCCCACTTGCCTCCTCCCTCCTCGTCAACCCCCAAAGGGGAAAAAAGTCAAGTATATAAACGGTGATGCTTTCATGACACCACACACCACACACCACACAACATATCAGGCCGCCTAAATTGAAACGGCACAAGCGCCACTTTTTAAAAAAAAGAGAAAAACGCGTTTTTGTTTAATCTAAGAAATAAGATATGAAAAGGCACAAACGCCATTTTTTTCAAAGAAAAAAAGCACCCAAAGTGTTTTCAAATAAATAGCAACAAATAAAATATTAGTTTAAAATTTAAGCGCGTTTTTCTCAGTTTTTTAAAGTGGGGCTTGTGGTCGTTTCAATTTTAGCGCCTATATACACATCCCCAAAAAACAAAATTTTTATTATATTTTTTTCGAATGAAAACTGCCCGGGAAGTTTTCAAGTCCTAAGCTGCCCAACACTTAACACTGGCAGTCCACACACCCTGTAAGTCTTTCCCGGGGCTAAAAAAGTTTGTCTATCCCCTTATACTTATTTCTCTTCAAAAGACTTTTAATTATTGTGACAAAAAACACTTAACAAACCCAAAGATGTTCAAATTCAAAAAATACAGACATGTAAAAATAAGAAATGTTTCCCGCTTCCCCACCTCCTTTTTTCATCCCAAAAAACAACCCCACAACACCATCACACACACACACCACACCCCCCACTAACACCACACCAAATGGAAGTCAAAAAAATTTTTGGTAGAAGCAAATTTTTTTCAACCTCAAAATCGATGGTCTGAGTTGATCTAGCTATTGATGTGATCGCCTTGGTAAAGTTATGTTATTTCATTGTCATACCTGGACACTTAATCTTTCTCAAACATTTCTTGGCACTTTAACCCCCTTGAACCCAGAACGTAAATTCCATTGTATTTGATACCAAAAGACTATTTTAATGAAAATCAGCATATTTTATAATATGACCTGTTTTGTATTCTTGTCCCCTAGGTAAACTGGTATATTAAGTTAGTTTTTGTATTTTAGGCTAAGAATAGGGTTTTTCTATAGCCAAGGGAAAGATTGGGCGTAAGGGGGGGAAGTCCCCGCCTTTATCACAACGTCTTCCCTGCACCGCATTAATACCCATTCACTGCACACCCGGACCATTCCTCCTCCTCCTCCCCCTACAATTTGGCTACAACCTTAAAACCCCTTGTTTTGTGCGGGTATGCATTACTTTTACTTGAAACAAATAAATCTATATCCCCCAAATACTTCTCAACGCTATCTGCTTTATATGTATAAATTACAAAAATCAAACCGGATTTAATTTTAAACCCTTTTAATTTTATTTTATAAGTAAATATAAAGTATGATTTCTAATTAAAACAAATTTTTTTAACAGGAGAAAAACACTATGACTGTGTTGGACGATGACTCATGATACTGACAGATAGGGACACAGTTGGTCATATCAAAAAATGCTAATCAATATATCATTAAAATCCCTTGAAGAAGAAAAAATAGAGGGAGGGGAAAACTTCGACAGATATGGACATAGTTATTCTATAGAAAAGCTAATCAATGGAGCTAAATACATCACTAAATCCCTTAAAGGAAAAAAAGAGTGAGAGGAAAAGGCAAAATGAATCGATATCTCAAAAAATTAAAATAAAAGAATGGGGGAAAATGTCACCAAAAAAAAAAATGAGAGGGAGGAGGAAGGCCAGAGAGGTGCACTGGTAAAATCAACCTGGCACGTGGGGGAAGAGGGGAGGTGTGAGGGGAAGTCCTCCTACCCTCTTTGTCCTCTTTGTTGGGGTGTCCTGCGGGGTGGGGGCAGGGTAGGGGTCCGAACTCTTCTATGAGTCTGGTTCCCTTTGTCAATGGCGAGCGTCTCCATCCGTCCCGTCCTCGTCCATCAACTTAATGATGGTTTTCCCCCCCTCACGTACCTTACAGAAAAATTTATTAGGTTTACCAGAAAAGTTTAAAATACCTTAAAAAAAAGTTAGGGGTATACTTTGTGTCTCTCTTTCTTGCCTTGATTTATAAGGTTTTTTTTTGCTAGTACAGGGAGGTCCCCATTACCCGCTTCATATACGAGAAACCCATGCTACGAGATTGGGGAAATTTGGGGCATTTTCAATATACGAGATCGAAAATCCATGCTACGACTTTTAAACGGGGTGAGTAAAATTACCAAATTTTTTTACTAAAATAAATTTTCAAGTTTTTACTAAAAAATTTAAAATCATTTTCTGATATATTTTTACCTAAGGTTGTACATAAAAATCAAACTGAAAAAATGAATTTTTTGGTGGCTCGGTACGACAAAAGGGCCACAAAAATTCACATCCCCGGACGATGTACAATGATTTTAGATTGGAGACAGTTTTGGGGAGTGGGGAAAAGGTCTGCGCACCCCTCCCTTGTCCCTTACCTACCCCCCCCTCTCCGTCTAGTGTTCACGCGGGGTCCCCAAAAGTACCCACTACAAGTCTTTTTAGACCGAGGATTTTCCCCTTCCCCCCAATTTTACAAGGGGAGGAGGAAGAACTCTAAACCCCGTCATCCCTGCAAACGAGTCACCGCTGTTTTCTCTCGACCTCGGGGAGAGGAAACAGGGACTCTGGTGGCTACGTGCCAGCTTCCTGTCTCCCCACACAACATTAACACTTGTGATTTTTATGCATGTTTTATGTTTAATTAAGTGCAGTTAGTTATGTTATTTTGGTGCTATTTCTCTTTCAAAATGCTTTTTCTACAAATAGGAAATACTGTGAGTAATATGACGCTGTGTGTTTTTTTGTTTTTTTGCTACATTTTTTTATTTTAGTTTAAAAAACATGTTTGTTTTTGTTAATATAGCGAGGTGTTAGCACTTTTATATGTTTATGCGCGCCCGCCGCGGGGGAACCAATGGGAGACCGCCATAAAAATCAGCGTCTATGATGCAAACATGGTGATCACTGACAAGTGACCCGTGAGTCAAAGGGGAAAGGTAGCAGTCCCCAGGCGCGGGGAGTGCTAGGTCCGGATTATTAACATTTGGGACAGAGCGTATTACACCCCCTGCCAAGGGGTGTTCACTGAAGTGGCCCCCGAAAATTTGGGGCATGATGAAGAATACGAGATGTGGAAGGGGGAGTGGGGTGTGGGGTAGACGACCACAATTGAAAAGGAAAGCGGGGGCTGGCAAAACTCGTCCTTTCCCCGGGGGGGGCCAGAAGTGGATCGTCGGAAATTGATAAAACCAAGTTGGAGGCAGAGGAGGGTGGATGTTATTTTAAGAGACTGGATGATGTGTTTTGCTGAAAAAGAAGGAAAATTTGCGCAAATTTTAGGCTTTGTATGCCTACGGAGAAAAAAGAGGCAGAGATTTGGATTTGGTCGGTTTGAACATACGTACCATGGTGTTACAAACAGGGATTGAAAACTTGAGATTCGGTGTTGGCCTTTTTTATTGGTTCATGTTTTTAGGGAAAGAGGAAGCAATTAGTATGTCAGAACACAGTTTGGTTACATACGATAATATGAAGGCGACCTCAACGAGTTACCACAGAGGACGGGGTTATCACAATCGACCAGTTTCAGTATGGAGCATCGTTGAATCCGGTTGCCCTTAGCAAGCGTCGGGCGTTGGAAGACAGTGATTTGTCAGAACGAGAGAAAACAGATATCGTGGGTTGGTCGGGCAACTAATTGGATGGCTACTCACACTCGCCCGGATATAGCGTTCGATGTGTGCGAGCTGAGTGTTTCAATTCCAAAGGCTACGGTGTCTGACATATTGAGACTAAACAAGGTGATTGAGCGTGTGAAAACGGATAATGTTGGGTTGTTTATCCCGAGGATTAGACTTTAGACGAGTGCCACATTGAGTGCTACTCTGACGCATCCTTCGCCAACCTGCAGGGACATGGATCTCAAGGGGGCTTTATTATCTTTCTGTGCGACACTAATAATGTACGGGCCCTATTTACTGGCAGTCAAGGAAGGTTCGACGGGTGGTCATTCAACTCTTGCTGCTGAGACCCTGGCACTTCTGGATGGTGCTAGTACTGCGGTGTATGTGGCCAGTATTCTGCAGGAGATCTCCGGATGTGGGAGGATCCCTATCAGATGTTTTGTGACAACCGTAGCGTAGTAAAAACCCTATACCCCTAAAAATTGGTGGACAACAAGCGTCTGAGGTTTGAATATCAGGTTTCGAGATATGTTGGATCAAGGGAATTGAAGGAGGTAACGGGGGGTGGAGACATCAAAGCAACGGCAGACTCCTTCCCAAAAAGGGCGCGTCGACTATGCGGCGCGGGGGGCAATTAGTCGGGATTAGGGTTGACGTCATCAGAAACAGTGGGGATGAAAATATGTGTATTGGTGAACTAAAAATTGTACGTAGTTGTATGTATAAAGGGGACTGCAAAAAAAAGAAAAAAAAAAATAAGCGAATGGTTAATATAGCGAGTTGTTAGCACGTTCATATTTTTTTTTTTTTTATGGGCGCCCGCCGCGGCGGGAAACCTGGGAGACCCCCCTATCATCAACTCTCATGATGTCATCACGTGATCACGTGACAATTGACCCTGGAGTCCAAGAGGGAAGAGGCAGTCAGTCCCCAGCGCGCGGTGAGTGCAGTAGTTCCAGGATTATTAAGTTTTTTTTCAATTTGATTTTTTTCCGGGAAACCCAAACCATATTTTACCATTAGTCATTTTTTTGTTATCAG
The DNA here is from genome assembly GCA_016584305.1 of Chionoecetes opilio. Lineage (NCBI taxonomy): Eukaryota > Metazoa > Arthropoda > Malacostraca > Decapoda > Majidae > Chionoecetes > Chionoecetes opilio. The sequence continues at coordinate 14,465 of JACEEZ010021797.1, read as the reverse complement.
ATTCGCTTTACGAGATGCCAGGGGGGAACCTAACTGTCGTATTTTCGGGACCCCCCTTATGTGGTTTATTTGGTACTTTTTTTCTGCAGAATTTTTCTCAAAATTCTTTTTTATGGCTTAAAACCCCTCTTAAAACTATAAGTATATTACATGCAGATGTACGTACTTGTAAGCATACGAACATAAGAAAATAAAGAAGCTACAAGAGGCAATGAGACCTACACGTGGTAGTTCCTGTTACTCCCTATTGACTCCGCAGTAACTACCCCACGACCGAATCCATTCCAATCATTGACCACCCTATTTGTGAACCAGTTTGTCCCTAAAGAAATGTTATGGTGTGTACTGCGATCTCTCTCTCTCTTTCCTCCAGTTCATAAGGTTTTTTCTGCTCGGATCTGGTTCGTTCTTTGATTTCTTCTTTGTTTCGTGAATTTTAGTGCTGCATTCTATCAAACAGGCAATAAACTTGAAAAAAATAATTGCTTTAATAGAACCAAAAACTTTCTCCACTTTATTAGTATACTATATATATTTATTTATTATATTTTATTTATTTTATTATGTTTATTATGTATATTATTTTTATTTTTTTTAATGTATGCCTTCAGGAGAAAACAACATTATTATTATTATTATTTATAGTACTTACTTGATGGTGAGGTTAGGGAAGGCCGCTGGTCTGTCACTCTTCACGAATGCTGCGAGAGAGAAACAAGACGACGCCAATGAAGAGAATTATTAAATAGATACAACATACAATCAACAATAATAACAATACATAAAACAACAACATACATAATATACAACAGATACAACAATACATACAACAGTAAAAATGAATTCATAACAATGCAATACAATGACATGACATGACATGATATGATAAAACCAAGAGTCATCAATTCATGTCTGTCATCACTGTCATGACACTAAGGCTGAATGAATGAATTTCCCCCCATCACCCATACATACTGCTTATAACTCTATACCCCACACACAGGCCTCACCACCCATACGCCATACATACACCCTCCTTATACCTCTCTCACCCTCACTCTTCCCCCATCACCACACACACCCTGCCCCCGCCACCCACTCACCCTGGACCTGCGGAAAGGCTCCCAGTCGTCACCCACACACCTCCAGCTGTGCCCGCGGGTACTTGCTGGACACTGCGTTGACGTCATCCACCGTGCAGCAGTGGCGACAGTTTTTGGGCCCGGAGGGGAGAAGGATTTTGTAGTGGTAGTTGTTTTGTAGTGGTGGTGGTAGTGGTGTAGTAGTAGTGGTAGTAGTGATGGTGGTGGTAGTGGTAAAAGTGGTGGTAGTGGTAGTTGTAGTAATAGTGGTGGTGGTAAAAGTAGTGGTAGGAGTTCAGTTTGGATTGTAGGGTAGAAGGATGTTGTAGTGGTTGTTGTTGTTGTTGTAGTGGCAGTGGTGGTGGTAGTGGTAAAAGTAGTGGTAATAGTAGTAATAGTAGTAGTGGTGGTGGTAGTTTTTGTAGTGGTGGTAGTGGTGGGGGTGGTGGTGGTGGGGGTGGTGGTAAAAGTGTGGTAGTAGTTATTGTAGTTGTAGTATTCATGGTAATAATAATAAAAATCAATAAAAAGACAAACAATATCATCCTCGGCATATGAACCCAGGCAGGACTCGCATGCATATAGTCCGGCCCGCTAAGGACCAGATTTCAAGAGGATGGGGACATGCCGGATAAAAGCACCAAATTTTGTTCAGGCATTCTACAGGGTCCTAGCTATGATTTTGAGAGGGGAGACAAACGATCCAATTACTCAGAAGCCTCTATGACCATTTTTGTGATAACGGCTAATTTTCACTTAGAAAATCTTGATAAATCAAGATTCGCCTTAATGGCAAAAGGGAAATATTCCGTATATGCAATACATCCCTAGTTTGTTATTTTTTTTTTTTTACCAATTTTTATTATTTTTTATTTTATTTTTTTTATTTTTTTTTATTTTTTTTTTTTATTATTTTTTTTTAATTTACCCAATTAAGAAAACAAATTGCCCCTGTTCAGATCGCCAACACCAAAGGGACGAAGAGTAAGCAGGTCGGACAGTGTCTATGCTGAAGGATGACGTGGCCCTCTTTTCCCGTCTCTACATAGTCACACAGCACCGTGATGGGGACCTGGACACCTTCTTCAAGCATGAGAATCACCCATACCCTCCTTCTTTGGCTGAAAGAGGGAAGCTGCGACAAGGGAAGAAGTCCGATCTCACCACATTCTGGCCCAAAAACCCGCAAGAAGAACCCTCGGGCTCATTGATGTTAGAGTGCTCGATGGTTTGCTGTGGTACACCCCCCTCCCAGTGACTGGCATCACTACATTTGACGATTATGCAAGTGGAGTGTTTGTTCCCCACACAGAGGCAACTGGAAACCTCTATGAGAGTAGATGTGGTATGGACAGGTACCTGGACAACAGTATCAAAGAATCAACCAGAGAGAAACGGGGGAAAGGTGTACGAAGGAAGGTGGAAAGGCCAGACCAAGGTCCCGGAAAATTGGCCCGATTTCCTGCGTGACCCCACAAACAAGGTAGAACTCTTCCAGTTCTATCAGAGAAGATTGTATCCACTACCTTTCCCCAGACGGAAAGCAGGTCTTTGCAACATCTGGAGCCTCTGTAGTCTGCAGTGGCACTGACCACTCGATGCCCCCATGTGACCACGAAGAGGCAGACACAAGAATTGTGGTCCATCTACAAGATGCCCTAGAGAGTGGTTTGCACCACATGCTTGGTACGCACCGTGGATACTGACGTTCTTGTCATCCTCATCGGGAAGTATCATTTTTCTAGCCAAGCCAGCAAGTATCCATCGGCTGACATCTGGGTCGCCTTCGGCAGTGGCAAGAACTTCCTTTTCCTACACATCAATGCCATCTGTAGTACTCTGGGCAAAAAAGAAGTCCACAGCGCTACCAGTGTTCCACAGCTTAAACAGGGTGTGATACGACTCTTCTTTTTTTGGGAAAGGGGAAAAAGTCGGTTTGGGAAGCATGGGGTGCCTATACCGAAGTCACAGATGCCTTCAACTTCATCGTAAAACATCCCATGCACAAATCACCGTGGATTGCCAGGAGTTTTCCCGATGCTGGAACGTTTTCACAGTCGTTATATATGACAAGACCAGCCCTCTGGTGTCGGTGAATGAAGCAAGAAAGGAACTGTTTTGCAGAAAAACAGAACGATTGGAGAACATTCCCCCAACTCAACAGGCCCTGCTGCAGCACAAACCCAAACGTGCAGTGTACCAGGCTGGCATCTGGACAACCTGTCACCAGGCCCAACAACAGACACCAACTTTTCTGAAGGCTGCGGTTGGACACTGGATGCAGAAACAAAGTCCTGGGTTCCTGTCTGGAGCTCGCAGCCTGCGGCAGCAAAGGCTGTAAGTGAACTTGTGAAGTTGGGGCCTGCAAAAGTGCTGCAGGTTGTGGCGGGAGATGTTCATGCCCAAAAAAGCCAGCTGGAAAAGTACCCAACTGTGCAGCTGCAAATGTAGAAGTAGACACATAATTACAATTATGAATCATACCCGCATTGTGATACTGGTGCTTAACAAAGACATGGCATTCCTGCAGCTGTACGGAAGAACATGATTGTTTGTATAATGAGCTTAATGAAAACTTATTTTTCATAATGCACCGTCAGTAGATTAACCACTGTCATTTTTGAATTGCAAGGAGTATGTTTTAATTCGTGTTCTGCTAATAAACTACTGGCATTTCGCGATGTCCGCAGGGGAGTTTAAAGTCGAATAATATTGAATTTATGTTTTTTTGACAGCCCTATTGGAATATTTTGTTCTGGAGTTATTAAATAATAATAATAAAATAACTTGCATCCATAAACATTATCCTTATGACTATTCTTTTAAAAACCCATTTACCCTAATTTCCACATGCGGAAATGTCAAAATAAAAAAAGAAGCGTTCCTTATAAACCATCTGAGTGATGGGATCATTTGTCTCCCCTCTCAAAATCATAGCTAGGAGCCTGTAGAGTGCCTGAAAAAAATTTTTGGTGCTTTTATCCGGCATGTCCCCATCATTTTTACTAAGCTGCCGGGGCTAATAGACCTCACCAGTGTTGGGACAAAAAAAAATCCACCTTGTGAGAGGAATGAGTCCGAAAACTTTATAATTCTCAAAACTCAGACACAATAATCATTCACCCCCCACGAGACCCCGATCTTCCCTTTGCTACATAAAAACTGTTGTTAGCCATAAAATTACGAAAGTAACTAAATATACCAAATTTACTGCAGATAAGGGTATTAAACAGGTCATATCCATACAATATTGCTTACATTCATTAAATATCTAATGGTAGCCAAATGACAATGAAAATTACGTTCTGGGTCTCAAGGGGTTAACTCCTATCTTCACCCTCCCTCTTGGTTCATCTCATCACTCCCTGACAGCCCTTAGGAGGTTTGCAGGACCTGTAATAAGCCCTCCTTCCCTTCCTCTAACATCCCCCCTTCTCCCCTCCCCCCCTCCCTCCCCCCTCCTGAATTGCCCCCCACTCACTCCAGCACTTCCAGGTTGAACTCCTTGAGGGTGTCGCAGGAGGAGCACATCAGGTTGTTGCGTTGAGGCCCAGCGCCAGGCAGTCCAGGCCACTCAGGTCCGGGGTGAGCAGACTCCACCAGGGACATCTGAAGGGGAGAGGCTTGTAAATATTAAGAAAAAAAATATATATTTTGGGTTATAATGGACGAGAATTCGAGGTCGCTACCGACCTTTAAATACTCATTTTTTCTGGTGGTTTTTTTTGCTCAGAAATACTGTGCAGTACTAGTCTACTTCCACGTATCGTTAAAAAATTATATAGTTTTAATTATATTTATAGTTATCAAATAGTGCACACGACACCCTCCGCCCCCAACGACTAATTCAACGCTGAAAAAGTGCTACAAACTCTTGTGTTCAAAGGTTAAGGTTGGGTTTTAATGAAACCTATAAGGTTAGGTTAGGTTTGGTATGTTTTTATTCAATCACTTCCCTGTTATCTGAGACCTTGACTAATTTTTCCAGGCCAAGTTTTATTGTTTTTCTGATGGAGATAAGTGTTTTTTTAAAGGAACGGCGACCATAAAATTCGGAGAAATTTTTTTCTCTTCAAATTATGGGTTTCCGGAAAATAAAACTATCTACATTAGAAAATGCGGTCAATTTATAGTTTCACCCAACCAACGATTTTCTGATGCACCTTATGTTTTTCTGGTGTGATTTTATGTGTTTTTGAATGAATCTGCTAACCTTTTCTGTCGCAATTGGTTTGTTTTTTTGGTTTTTTTGAAGAAAAAAAAAAAAAAAAAAAAAAAAAAAACACCTAACCTAACCTAGCCTATACCTAACCTAACTTTTACCTAACTTTATAAATAAATAAAAAAATAAAAAAAAAAAAAAATAAAAAATAATAAATAAATAACCTTTATCTACCTCAAATTTTTCTTTTTTTTTATTATTGCGACAGAAACGGTTAGCAGATTCATTCAAACCACATAAAAACACACCAGAAAAACATAAGACGCATCAGAAAATTGTTGGTTGGGTGAAACTATAAATTATCCGAAAAAGCACCTATTGTAGGCCAGGAAAAATTAGTCGGTGTCTCTGAAAACGATCGCAAAGTCTTCGTCCATTATAACCTGTCACCAAAAATAGGAACAGGTACTGCCTAATTCAGGGGCTTAAGAAATCATCATTCCTCTCTCTCTATAGCTATGCAGCCATTTTCACCTATTTTCAGGTTTCTGCATTGATATCCTCCCCATCTACCTTTGTTCAGCCTTGCATAGCGCCGGTAATCCCGTATTATAAGGGTAGTAATGATCCACACAGCCGTACACCAGCCCCGTGTAAACAAACAGTGACGTCACAAACCCGTGACGTCACAGCCACGGCGCCTTGCCGACGACAGCCTGACCCTTTTCCCTTCATTAATCTTATAACATCAAATACATCAAATAATGAATAAATCAACATCGATAAAGTAAAATAATGATAAATAGGACACAATAAGCCTAAAAAACAATGAAATGACGAAGAAATAATGAAATATCCAGTATCAAAAGATGGCCGAAAAAGCCTCAAATTTACCACTACCAAAATCGACTTTTTAACGCAGCTCTTATAATTTGTGAAAAAATATTTGCAAATAGTGTATGATGAGTGCATCTTATAAACACTATCAGATCGTGTTTGGTGTTGAAACCGAGGAGAAAAATATGTTTTATTTTTCGATAATTTCACCCTTTCAAAACCCCTCAGTTCAGCTGTATTATTCCACTAAACACGTCAAAAACCCGTCACCTAGACACACACAGACACCCGCGACTGTAGGGATGGCTAAGGGGAACCAATAACCTCCACCGCTCAAGTAGTTGAGAGACTAAGGTACAGTAAAATATAAACAAAACCCACACTCAAAACTATAAAACAAAATATAGCCACCAGCGAAAGAATAATACATAAAACGATGCGGAAATATCGAAATATATTAAAATACACAAGAATCCCCCTCCATATGATGTAGAAAAAGAATTATCAACAAAATATCAGTAATATGTACGGTATTACTAAATGATTGAATCGTATTTCTTTTACGAAGGCCTTAAATATCGGACACTTTATATGGGAAGTCATACACGAAGCTGGGGATTTCAAAATGGCTATACATCCATAATCGGTCCACGAATAAAAAGTGGGTATTCGTTATAAATACGTAATCGGCACCTCGTAACCTAGCGGAGGCAGGATTCCCTTCAGCCAATCAGCGGCCTTGCTCTGGTCTCAGCCAATCAGCGTTCAGTAACCAGCTGGGCGGCCATGTTTACTAGTAATCCCGGATATACAGACGTATTTACTCTTAAATAAGATGAATTTTACCCTTAAATACCTTATTTATGGCATATTAATGATGCTAATAGTATTGTTTGTGATAAATATAGGTGGGACGATCATAATTACCGCCATATTAGCCTTTCATCGCCATATTCTCCCTAAAATACATGACTGTTCTTACTTTCAGGCCGGTAATGGTATATTTTGACGTGTTTTCGCTAAGTGTCTCCCGCTGAATACTACAGACGTACCCAGGGTATACCTTGATGCGCTGATCCTCGGTTCGAGTCCCGCGTGCCCGAGATTAGCTTCTATGGACCACTGTGGCCCGTGCCGTACCCGTGGCCGCAGCGGTACGGGGCTGACGCCGTTATAGTGGACGAGAACTGCGCGTTCGCTCTTTAGGTCACACACACACACTGGGGGGCTAACACCTCACTCTTAGCCTCTCTCGCTTTACCACATACACCCACACCTGTCACTACGGTGGTCTGTCCCTTTGTATACACCTGCACGCCTACGCAACACACTCACACACGCAACACACCACACACACACACACAATTGGGTCCTCCGCTCGAAAGTCGTGTATTCGGGTAAACAACACTGACAGTCACAGGAGGCACCAGGCTGCAGGCACGCACACAACACCACCCTATAGCTCCTCTACCCCGCTATACACACCCCCCTACAGCAGTCCACTAGTGCATTAGGCAAACCATGACCCATCCTAGCCTAGTGTGGTAACTGGGAACACGCTGGGTTACTTACTAGAGTCCCTAAGATGAGGACAACCAGCCCTCCCGTGTCCCTCCATGACAGCTAGACGGAAAAAAAGCTGACTCGGGGACCACGCTCCCCGCTCCGTTTGGCTCTCTCCCTCTCTCTCTCCTTTCTCTCTATCTCTCTCTCTCTCTCTATCTCTCTCTATTTCTGTTTCTCTGTTTCTCTGGGGGTTTTTTTTTTTCTTTCTTTTTTCTCTCACTGTATTTTTTTTTCTCTCTCTCTCTTCTCTCCTCTCTCTCCCCTTCTCTTTTTCTCTGGTGTTTTTTTTCTTTTTGCTCTCTCTCTCTCTCTTTTCTCTCTCTCTCTCTCTCTCTCTTTCCTCTCTCTTTTCCAAAATGACAGATGTTATCCCTGTTAATAAGAACATTAGAAAAAAAAGGAAGCTACAAGAGGCCGCGAGACCTACACGTGGTAGTTCCTTTTAAACATAAGATCATAAGAACATGAGAAAATAAGGAAGCTATAAGAGGCTGGGAGACCTACACGTGGTAGTTCCTGTTACTTAAGAAAAAGAACATTAGAAATATAAGGAAGCTACAAGAGCCCACGAGCCCAAACACGTGGTAGTTCCTGTTACTTAAAACACTACCTACATCCACTTTTCATCCCCCATCCATGAATTTATCCAGCCTCCTTTTAAAACTCCCTAATGACTCGCACTAACTACCTGTCAAATATCACTACTGTTATCCATCACTATTGTCCCCTATCCTTCACCTGTCCTCTCCTATATTCCTTTATTCTATTCTTTCCCTGCCTTTCTTATTCCTTTATCTATCCTCCAACAACCTCCTAATTTATCTTCCTCACCCTATAACACACCTATAACTATCTATCTTGAGGGGGTACAAACTTTAGTAACCTATAACTATCTATCATTGAGGGGGCACAGCTGAGTAACTATAACATCTATCATTGAGGGGGCACAGCTGAGTAACCTATAACTATCTATCATTGGGGGGGCACAGCTGAGTAACCTATAACTATCTATCATTGAGGGGGTACAGCTGATAACCTATAACTATCTATCATTGAGGGGTACAGCTGAGTAACCTATAACTATCTATCATTGAGGGGGTACAGCTGAGTAACCTATAACTATCTATCATTGAGGGGGCACAGCTGAGTAAACCCATAACTATCTATCATTGAGGGGCAACAGCTGAGTAACCTATAACTATCTATCATTGAGGGGGCACAGCTGAGTAACCTATAACTATCTATCATTGGGGGGGCCACAGCTGAGTAACCCATAAATATCTATCATTGGGGGGGCACAGCTGAGTAACCTATAACTATCTATCATTGAGGGGGGACAGCTGAGTAACCTATAACTACTATCATTGAGGGGGTACAGCTGAGTAACCTATAACTATCTATCATTGGGGGGGGGCACAGCTGAGTAACCTATAACTATCTATCATTGAGGGGGTTTCAGCTGAGTAACCTATAACTATCTATCATTGAGGGGGCACAGCTGAGTAACCTATAACTATCTATCATTGAGGGGGTACAGCTGAGTAACCTATAACTATCTATCATTGAGGGGGCACAGCTGAGTAACCTATAACTATCTATCATTGAGGGGGCACAGCTGAGTAACCTATAACTATCTATCATTGAGGGGGCACAGCCAAAGCCTTCTCTTATAGATTGAGACGGCCTTGGGACAGCTGAGTAACCTATAACTATCTATCATTGAGGGGGTACCTGAGTAAATTATAACTATCTATCTTGAGGGGGCACAGCTGAGTAACCTATAACTATCTATCATTGAGGGGGTACAGCTGAGTAACTATAACTATCTATCATTGAGGGGCCCCAGCTGAGTAACCTATAAATATCTATCAAGGGGGGGGCACAGCTGAGTAGGGGGGGAAGTTTTCCTCTGCGTTATTGTCTCCTTTTATCATTAAACCTCAGTCTATGTTCCTAAGATTAAAGTCTCCTCCCACGCATAATCAGGGAGGGGGGTGGGCCAGATAGTATGAAGGGAAGTTACTAGCTTAGTCTTTTTTTTTAAAAAGGGAAAAAATTCCATTCTATCTTAAGGTCGCAGCTTAAAATGTGCTTATGTTTACCTATGTGGGGTTAACTTGAAAAAATAAAACTAAAATTTAGGGGGAGTTAGTATTCCCTTCTCCTGGCATCCAATATCAGTAGTAACGGAAAGGGGGCAGGATTTTGGCCTCTTAAAAAAAATAGACGTAGGGGGCAAGCGGAGTTCGGGGCCTACTCTGATGCTATTTAGGGGGTATTTTAAGATCAGATAGGGTGGGTAATGAGTTATAAATTTAAATGATACGCCGAAAACAGAATTAAAGTGTACATTGACCTCTAACCTCATGGACATTATGGGAAAATCTGACTTTATACAAAAGAAGTGTTTTATATATACCCTATCAGGTTTTTGAAGGCCACAGGGAGAAAAGGGGAAGACAAGGGGGCAATTACAACACAAGTAAAATACAAAAGGAAAAAAATAATGGAGTGTACTACAAATGTTTTTATCAAAACTTGTATTCACAAAACATACGACCGTTCTGACATGACACACACACACACACAACACCCACACAACACACACACACCACGGAAAAACAGCAATAAAGTAATAGATAGAAGTAACAAACCAAAACACAACACACCACACACACCCACACACCACGAGTGATTAACTTTTAAATTTTGGGAAAATGGATCCTTTGGGGAATCTTTGTCAATAAATAAATAAAAAAAAATAAATAAAACAACATAAATATAAGAAGTAAATTTAAAACATAGCTGCCATAGCATAAAAAGCTCTAAAACACAAATAACTTAACAATAGAACAAAAAAAGTAGTAGTAGTAGTAGTATAGTAGTTAGTAGAGTAGTAGTAGTAGTAGTGTATGTATATTTGTATAGTAGTAGTAGTAGTAGTAGTTTTTACAGCCTTTTCAAACATTCAGAGAAAAAATAGTATAAAATCACCCTAGTCTACTTTCCCTCAAATTAAAAATCTACTAACATCACTCAATAACTTTTAGGCCTACGATACAAAAACAACAAAACACACTAAATAATAAAAGTACCTCATTATAATGCCTAATTTTAAATGCCCGTCAAGGATTACACTAGGGTTATTGAAAATGCGTCCCACAGCGGAAACCCTCAACAAACTATAGTCCCATGCACTAGTGTCGCCCGGGGTCATTTACCACGAATTTTAGCTCCCGCAGATTGTATGTGTCACTGAAGAGGCATGCACAGTATTTATATTATGTCCTGTCTTCAGTGGCACATATAAGTCTGTAGTGAAAATTCAAAATTCGTAATATTCGCCTGGCGACATTATTGCAGTGGCGATATAGTGTTTGTTGACGGTAGTGTTATAATAGGGGATCCAGCACCTTGTTATTGTCCCGAGGCCCTTATACAGATTTTGATGCTCTTAAGGGGGAATTATACTTGTTTAGGGAGGAGAGAGAGAGGAGGAGAGAGAGAGAGAGAGAGGAGAAGGAGAGAGAGAGAGAGAGAGGAGAGAGAGAAAAGGGGGGGGGATGAAACACACTTGCCACGTAAAATAGTAATAGATAAAAAAAAGATAACAATAGTAATGATAACAATTAATAATTCCCTGTTGATTGAAATGCCGTGTTTAAATTAATCCCCACTTATATATATCCACCTTGTCTCGATAATAATAAAAATGATATAATGATAATAATAATAATAAGATGGGGGTTATTTTTCTGTTATCTTAATCATTATCACCACGACGATAGTAGTAGTAGACAGTAGTATTTTTAAAAACACTTTAAAATTCTGTGATTCTTATAACTTTCTGTTCTTCATTTGTAAACTTTTCATTAACAGAAAACCAAACATATTTTTCCCCTCACGTAAAGAAACAAATAAATAACTAAACATCAATCAATAAAATAAAAAAAAAAATTAAAAAACCCTAAACTTACGATGAAAAAAGTATGGAAGGGGAAGATAATAGGAGGTGAAAGAACTCAAACTTACCATGAAAAAAATGAAAGAAGGAAAGAAAGAAGAGGAACGAGATAGAAGGTGAAAGAACTCAAAACTTTTCAATGAAAAAAAGTGCAAGGAGAAAAAGAAAAAGAAAAAAAGTGGCAGTGTCGTTAAGAAAAATCTGAGCAAAAACACGTAAGCAAAAACCCCCACAAAAAATCAGTCTGTCAAATAGAAAAAAGACGAGACCGCGACGCATTGGAGCCCATATACAGAGACGGGGTCGGGGGGGTGGGGTCAATCTGTTTACTGGCCCTTTTCTTATGCCACAGGTAACTCCAGGCCATTAACATCACCAGCTGTGCCGCCCAAGAACAGCGCGCCAGCCACCACCACGCCGTGAAAGATGAACAGCTGCCTTGCGCCTCCACGGAGATGTTGTTGTGGTGGTTCTCGCCTCTGCGCTGCGGGGTGAACTCGAACTTGTCTGTGATGCGGACTGATTGGGCCACTAGTACGTCAGCCTCGTGCACCTGGGGAGGGGGGTGATATAGGGTGTTAGGATATGGTTAGACGTGGATATGGGTGAAAAATGAGGGTGTTAGGATATGGTTAGACGTGGATATGGGTGAAAAATGAGGGTGTTAGGATATGGTTAGACGTGGATATGGGTGAAAAATGAGGGTGTTAGGATATGGTTAGACGTGATTAGAACATGATTAGGACATGATTAGGACGTGAGTATGGGAGAAATGGAGGGTGTTAGGATATGGATATGGGTGTTGAGAAAATAAGGGGTTAGGATATGATTAGCCATGATTAGGACATGATTAGGACTTGATTAGGATGTGGGTATGGCGAGAAATGGAGGGTGTTATCGTGTTAGGATATGGATATGGGTGTTGATAAATTAAGGGTGTTAGTATATGGTTAGCCATGATTAGGACATGATTAGGACATGTTTAGGACGTGTGTATGGGGGTTGAGAAATGGGGGTATTATGGTTAGTGTGTAAAAGGTATGTTTTTAGACGTTTATCTACTTCTAAATTGACACAGAAAGGTTGATTTTGGAACATGAATGATGGAATGAAGAAATGGCTGAAATTGGAACTACCACGTGTAGGTCTCACGGCCTCTTTTAGCTTCTTTATTTTCTAATGTTTTTATGTTCTTATGATTTAGGTGCATAAGGTAGCTTTTTTAGACGTTACCTACTTATTAATTGACACAGAAAGGTAGGAGTGGGTAAATATTTTTGTTATCACCATGAAAACTATTGTGTAATATCTCTCTCTCTCTCTCTCTCCTCTCTCTCTCTCTCCTCTCTCTCTCTCTCTCTCTCTCTCTCTCTCTCTCTCCTCTCTCTCTCCTCTCTCTCTCTCTCACTCTCTCATCCCCACCCCCACCACCACACCACCTCCTCTCTCTCTCTCTCTCTCTCTCTCTCTCTCTCTCTCTCTCTCTCTCTCTCATCCACCACCACCACCACCACCCACCTCTCTCTTCTTCCTCTTGCCGTAAGATTCCTCCATCCTGAGCATGCCGTCGAAGCCCGGGGCCTGGCAGTCAGCGGGCTCGCAGTGAGGGAAGCACGGGGTGACCAGGCCGCGGAACTGTACCACCTCCGACGTAGGGAACTTGAAGGCCTGGAAGCGCGCGATCAAAACCTTGCCGCTGCCATCCAACTGTGGGGAGAGAGAGATGGGAGGTTGCTTAGTGCTCGGGGGATGGATAGGAAAGGAGAGGGTACGGGAAAACAGTTGGGGAAAGGCAAGAAAGGAATGATTTGAGAATAGAAGAGTTTGTAGTTAGTAGGGGAAGTAATGGAAAGGCTACGGAGACATAGATATAGGTAAAAGTGAATCTAGTGTTTGGGGAAAATATGGGAAAGGAAGGGTAAAGAAAAAAGTAGAAAATATAAGAAAAGGAAAGAAGTGTATATGAAAAAAATAGAGTTTATGGTTAGCAAAGGAATAATGGGAAGGGAGAGAGAGAAGGGAAGATATCGAGTATTTGAGGAAGATATGGAAAGGGGAGGAGACATGAGAGAGTGGAAAGGAGGCAAGGAAAGGAATACTAGAGTTGAGAATAGAAGAGTTTATGGTACTATATGTAGGGGAAGTCATGGAGAGTAGGCTATAGAGGACATCAGTACACTCTTAGAAAAGAAGGGCAGGAAAAGGGTAGAAAAAGGGTGTTTGTAGTGATGAAATACTGCTACCCTTTTTCTACCCTTACAAATATACCCTTTTGCAACCCCAAATATACCCTTTTTCTACCCCAAATATAACCCTTTTCCAACCCCAAATATACCCTTTCTCATCCCTCACGTCTAAAAAGGGTAGATAAAGGGTAGATGAAGGGTATAATCGGCAGCATGTACCCTCCAGCCTGGACATAGGGTTTAAAAAGGGTAGTGATGGTGCGATGTAACAATTCTACCCTTAATATACCCCTTATTTCTGAGTGTGTATAGGTGAAAGAGCCCTATGTACTCACCTGCAGTACGTGTTCCATGATGGAGGGCTCGGTGGGGCAGCCGTTACTGTCAATAAGCAGGATCTCGGAGTTGTCCCGTCCGTCCATGGCCACCAGCTCCCGCACGAAGATCTCATAGGGGGAGTTGCGGTCCGTGATCTCAAAGCGCAGCGCAAGACTCTCCCCGACCTGATACACAGATGGGGTGACGTGATGAGGACGTGTTTGTCTCCTTTTTCTATCAGGTAACTCTCTTCCTATTCTACTTCAACTTTACAAACATTAACACACCCTAACATACCACCTGCTACACGTAACCCATTAATATCAATCAATCAATCTATTTATTATTTA
>JACEEZ010021796.1:5000-10129 GCA_016584305.1 Chionoecetes opilio | reverse complement strand
GAAAAAATTTTTTTAAAAAAAAAAAAATTTAAAAAAAAATTTTTTTTTTGGGTATATATTTATATTTTAATTATAATTAATATTTTATATTTATATATATATATTATATATTATTATTTATTTATATTATTATAATTTATATTTTTAAAAAAAATGGGGAATTTTTATATTATATTTTGGGCCCCATTTTTTTTCCCAAAACCCCCCAAAAAATTAATATTTATTTTAAATAATAAAAAAATTATTAAAAAACCCAAACCCCCCCCCCCCTTTTTACTCCCCCCCATCCCCCCCCCACCCCCTTCCCCAACCCCCCCACCCAACTCCCTTTCCCCCTCCCACCCCCTTTAAATTAATATTATTTTCCCCCCCAACCTCCCCCCCACCCCACAACCCCCTCACCCAACCCATCCCCCCCCCCCCCCCCTTCACCACCCTTACCCACACCCCCCCTTAAAAACCCATTACCCATCACCCAACCCTCATCAATTTCCCCTCCCCCCCCACCCCTTTTTTTCACTTTCCCAACTCAAAAAAAAAAAAATTACATCCAAAAACCCCTTCCCCCCTTCCCCCCCCCCCCCCATTAAACCCCCCAAAAGGGGGATTTCCCCCCCCCCAAAAAAACCCACAAAACCTCCCAAAAAAAAAAAAAAATTTTTTATCAAATTTTTTAAAATTTTAAAATTTTAAATATAATTCAAATAAAAAAAAAAAAAAAAAAATATATATATATATAAATATTTTAAAAAATTAATATTAAATATATAAATTATATAATAATAATATATATATATAAATTAAAATTTTATTTTAAAATTATTATATATTTTATAAATATTTTATATATTTTTAAAAAAAAAATTTTTTTTATATTAAAATTATATAATATTATATTAAAAATTTTTTAAAAATTTTATATATAATATTTTTATTAATAAAAAATTTTAATATATATATAAAATTTTATATATATTATATATATATAAAAAAAAATTTTTTAAAAAATTTTATATTTATTTTATTATATTTTATATATATATATAAATAATATATATAATATTTTATTAAAAATTTAAATTTATTTTTAATTATAATTATTAATATTATATATAATATATAATTTTTAAATATAAAAATTTAAAAAATTTTATATTTATATTATAATATTATATTTTAAAAAATTTTTATAATTATATATTATATATTTATTTCTATATATATAAAATATTATTTTATATATATTTTTATATATATATATTATTTATTATCTTTAATTTTTAATAATTTATATATATAAATATTTTTTTAAAATTTTTTATTATATATATTAATATATATATATAATATTTTAATATAAAATATATTACTCCCCAAAAAAATTTTTAAATTTTTACCTCCCCTTTATTGGGGCCCCGCCCCCCCTTTGGGGGGGAAAGCCCACCCCAAGTTTTTGATGCCCCCCCTTGTTTTCCCGAACCCAAAAGTAAAAAAATTTTACCCCCCAACCCATTAAAAAAATTCCCACCCTTCCCCCCCCCCACCCATTCACTCACCCATTACCCCCCCCCCACCCATTTCCCCCCTTCCACACCCCACCCTTCCTCACCATTACCCATCACCCCCATCATTCCCTCACCTCACCATCACCCCCCACCCTTCACACACCATAACCCACACCCATTCCCATCACCCACCCATTCATCACCCATTACCATCACCCCACCCACTCAATCCCCATTACCCCTGCACCCTAACCCTACATCAGGTTTCCTCAATTCTCGCAACCCACCTTTTTTTTCACAATTCTCGCTATAGGCGGGCTAAAAAAGACGAAAAGTTGCTTTTGGATCTCTCATATATGGGTCATTAAAAACCTTGCCCTGCCCGAGCCGGTTCCAAACTGTGCCATATGAGGGATTCCGCCCGGGCGGCAACCTGGAGGCCGCCCCACAAACACTACACACCACACACTCCGCTTATATATTAGGATCTATATATAATATAATATATATATATATATATATCTATCTATATATCTATACTCTATATATATATAATCATAATATTATATGTATATCACTATATTGTACATATATATATATGTATGTATATATAGTTAATATATATACTATCTATATATTCATATATATATATATTATATATATATGTATAATCTATATCTCTCTCTATTATTACTCTAGATGTCTCATATATACTACTATATGGTACTATATCGTAAATAGATTATTATCTAATATATATCTCTATATATAGATCTATATATATCTCTATCTACTCTATCTCATTCTCTCTCTATAAGATCTACACGTCTCTCTCTCTATTATCTCCTCTCTATCTCTCTCTCTATAGATTTACTGGTATGTACATATATATAATGTACATATATTATCGTATGTATATTCTATATTATATCTATATCTATATATATCTATCTATATATCTTATCTCTATTAATCTCTATCTCTAATATATCTATCTATATATATACTCTATCTCTCTATCTCTCTCTCCTATCTATATCTCTAGCATCTATATCTATATCTATTTATCTATCTATACCTCTGATATATAGTCCCTCTCTAGATATATATGTCATAAGACTTATCGATCTATGTACTATATCGTTATCTCTCTCTCTATCTATCTATATCTCTCTTCTCTACTGTCCCGTATATCTCTCTGTCCTCTGTACTATATATATCTATATCTCTATACTCTGTATATCTCCATATATCTATACTCTATCTATATATATAATATATCTATCTCTATGTCTCTCTACTCTATCTATCTCTCTCTATCTATACTCTCTCTCTCGTCTATCCATCTTCCTACTAATTTATCTCTATAATCTATATATATATCATATTCTATCTCTGCTCTATGTAATCTCATCTATATCTCATCCGATATTATCTAGATATATATATATCATATCTATATATACTCTCTTATCTACTGTCGCTTATATCATCTCTACATACTATATATATATATTTATATATATATCGATATATATATATTAGGATTCTCCATTTATACTTTAAAATAATCTCAATTTTCTCTTGCTGGCGAATGCTGCATATTTGAGATTGGAAAGAGTTTCTAAAACTCGGAAAATTATGAAATTGGACGTATTTAGAGTCCCTCAAGTTTAACTACTTTCTGATCATGGGCCACAAACTACATTCCTATCATTCTCTCATTCTCTTTATTTCCAACCAAAATTGAAAATAAACTAATGTACCTTTCATACTTGAATAGCGGGTATAAATGGACTACTTTCATATCAATCTGTCCCTACACTACTTGATTTTACACTTCAAGCTCTCCTTTTTCTTAGCGGGGATCGATTTCCTGTGGGCCCGACCGAACCCACCTTGAGGAGATTGTTTCTGCTTCTCATCACGCGTGATACTAAATTGAATCTCTTCATCAAAGCGATACCCGTTCGCAGAGTCGTTTGACCCCCTTCATTGCTTTCACCCTCTTTTGCGATGTGTATATCTTATATATTATATATATATATATGCTATGTCACCCTGAATGTCCCATGTATCGACCTAAATGAATACCACTAAGAATCTTCCAAGAAGCCCTGAAGGCAGTTATACACAGATCGTCACGTGAGCTACACTCTCACCATGGACGCTAGCCAGGGAGGGCAGGTATACACAGATCGTCACGTGAGCTACCTCTGCACCATGCCTAGCCAGGGGGCCAATGTAACACAGATCGGCCCGTGAGCTACAAACTCTCTCTGCTAGGTTAGCAGTGATATCCTGGGTATATTATTTTATCCTCAAATTAGATTCCCCCTATGTCCCCTTTATTGATGTCCTAAAACGTCGGTATTGTAATACTTCTCTATCTCATACCGTAACTTAGAGAAGACTGATTACAAAGTAAAAAAGATTAGACTAGATTATTTTTTGCAAAACCTGTAAAACTTTGGAATATCCCTAACTTTCTTTCAGTTAGAGTATATAAACCCATGGCTAAACAATACATTCTACCATATAAGTAATTTCATTTAAAATAACTAAACTTCAAATTAAAGAGAAAACAGGCTACTTAAAAATTGCACACAGAGGACTTTAATAAAACTAAATCTGTTCTTAAAACCATTGTCATGGCTTGATTTTAATTGGCTTTTTAATAGATTAGTACGTAGTAATGACTCTAAATAAAACTGCTAAAGCTTGTCCATAGGAAAAACTGGCTTTGCTAGGCATTCCTCTGAAACACCTCTGTCAATAAGGATAATGTCGTAATTAATCTTTCTAATCGTGTCGCTAACTTCCTGCCGACAAAAATTTTACTTGCCTCGGATTACCTTTTGCCTTACCAAAATTTAATATTACTATGTCAATCTTATTTACATTTGCGAACTTATAATTCCACTTAAATATAAATCTAAAAACCATTATTAACGGAGTGCGATAGCTTAGTTTCAAGGCATATTTACTATTGCTCATTCATCATATCGCGAATTTAGTGAATTCAAACATTCGTTTTTTCCTAACTTTCCAACAAATCAGTTGATGCCTAAATGACCTAATCTGATGATAATTCCTAATCACTAGACCGTCAGGACGCGTACAGTACCTTTAGATCAAACTGAGTATATTAACAAGCTGAATCCATCCTTTTGTGATAAAATTTAATTAAATCCTCGCTGACATACATTTTCTTTCATCACTAAAATGGAGGACAGACTATCCGCACCTTATAGCATTACTTAAATTAAAGTTATTACTAAAGACGTTTTCAATTACATGTTTCCTAGTGCTCTCTCCTGGCGTCACCTATGGAGTTACCAAAAACTCATAAATACGTAACCCCTTACGTCCTCTTCTAGTACTATAGCACCTTTAACGATAACCAGCTAAATAATGTCGTCCCATAATTGACCCCTAACTAGTAATGAATACACAATTAGACTCTTTTGTTTGCATATTAATTAAAAACAATTAACATAAACATGCGTAATGGCTATTTTGACATCAAATCATATTTAAAATAGTCCTAGATGAGCCTATTGAAATAATCACTTAATCTTTATTTCATAATGCTACACATTTTTCTTAACTACAACAAAAAAA
>JACEEZ010021795.1:85000-123373 GCA_016584305.1 Chionoecetes opilio | reverse complement strand
TAGCCGCTTCAGGGGTGGTAACAGGGGCAGTGATATTAGGGAGTCACGTCAGTAACTTCCACACCTATCAGTTAGGTGTATCTTTACGCAAGGCCATCCCCTCTTCGCTCAGCAATGCGATTTTAGCCGGAGGGACGGTCCAATGAATATAAGGTGAACTCATTGGAGCTGCGAGAGTCGCTTCTGAGGACCTTATTAGGATGGTTTATTGGGAGATCTTAGAGGAGGGATGTCAGCTAATGTTCAATTACCGTCGTTGCGCACATGACACTACCAAGAGAGGTGGGGGTAGGCCCTTCATATGTAGACAGGAGCAGCAGATCCACAGAGTCGCAGGTCAGAATAGCGAGAACTTATCTTTCATTGGGAAATGGAGGATCAGGACATTTAGTGTTATAAGAGAAGTGGTGGGGAACTGAGCAGGTTGATTAGGAGTCTTAGAAAAGCACGCACCATCGCGGTATGCGTATAGGTCATGCTCCTCCCCCGCTGACCTGTCTGTGGGAAACGTTTCTTCTGGCGCTCCCAAGACTGATATAATGGGAGTTGGCCAAATAAAGGATGTCGCCTTCTTCAATTTGTAAGCACCCCACACTGCGCAGCGAACTCGGTGTTGGGTGATCAAGCACGGCAGTGGATCTCGTAGCAGAGGGAGTGACGGCAGTCAGGCTGTGGCATGGGAATCCAAACGCCGCGCATCGACCACAGCGAGGAAGGGGATTTACAAAAAAAAATTGTCTGCTGCCCAAAGCTGTAGCTCACTCATAGCATGCATTAGGGCGGTCGATAAAGGCTTTATCCTGAGAGAATGGGGACCAATCCTGATGGAATCGGGGAGACTTGATCCGTAGAGGTGATAATGAACAGTTTTGCTTCTTTGACCTTATAGACCTGTTGAACTCTTTCCGGCACATGTTTAGTATTTCTGCTCCGAAAAACTTCAAAAGAGGTCGTAGTTGTAGATTAGCCCTTTGTGGTATTAAATTTTGGATGAGGTTCGATGGTATCAAAAAAATGCTGTCCTTCCGGTGATGGGCATGTGGAAGAAGCATCCGAAGCCTTGAGTAAGGTCCTGGCTCGGATTAGAAAACCCCCTGCCATACCGTTTCAGGGGCCTTCGGGATAATTCCAATTTCTTTGCCAGATACCGCGCCGCAAGGAAAAAAGTTGCCACCCTTTCCTTATCCATACGCCACGTACCAAGTAGGGTAGGGCTTACGGCGGACAGGCGGAGTTAGAGTAAAGTAGTTTTCTCAAAAGTGTTGGGGAGGTAGATCAGGGCCGTTCTCCCACATTTACAGAGCGAATGAGTTGGCTCTGTAATGTCTCGCTTCCAATTTCCATCTTTGTCGGGGGGGGTGCCTTCCTCATAAGCAGAGAAAGCATCATCGACGCAGCAAAATTATTGAGACTCTAATTGATTCGTCCATTTTCATCATAAATAAGCGGAGCGGCGAACCACACATAAGCCTTGAAAATATAATGTATTGCTCGGTAAGTCAAGGGCCTGGACACGTTGGACAGAAGCATAGTGTCCAACGTAGATAGAAGGACCCTAGGGCCAGGGCTCGTTCTCACTCCCTGTCTGCGTCCCTTAAAGGGAAGACCGCCACCTCAGACCGGGGAGCTGAGGAGGAAGGGGCGGCTGCCCGCTTCGTCCACGTCGGGCCGGAAAGGCGCAGGGGCAATGTGAGAGATCCAATGGAGATGCGAGGACAAGCGGACGTTCCAGGGAGCGAGGCAGGCCGGGTAAATTTTAAGATTGATACATAAACAAAATTACTTCACTTCCCCCACGCCCCCACCCACCACGGAGCCAACAAGGGGAAGCTGTCTGTTGGGGAAGGACCTCACACAACAAGCTCCATGGGGGAGCGGTGGAAGTATACGTTCGGCTGCTAGTGTGTGGTGGCAGCCCGCGTGACCAATTGCGGTGACCACCAGGCAACCCGCTTGGCCCTAAGCAACGTCCATGACAGCCGAAGTGGGACTGGTGGCCGAACCACACTGGACCTCCCGTCCTACCCAAACCCCCTTAACGAAGAGCGTGGTGCCCCACTAAGGGAACTACAATTACCCATCCACCCACCGCCTCTTCCTCACCTATTCACCATCACCCCAAACCCATTCACCCCCACCCATCACTCACCAACACCCCACACCCATACCCATCACCCCACCCCATTTACCAATCTCCACCCTACATCAAGGCTCCTCAATTTCGCAACAACTTTTGGTTTTCACAGATTCTCGCTAATAGGGCTGCTCTAAAAAAAGAAAAAAAAGTCGATCGGATATCTCATACGTGGGCTTATGACATTCCACTGGTTCACCGATTCCAAAAAAGGTGACATATGAGGTGTTTGCGCCACGGAGGAGCCGGAAACCTATAACCACACGCACACAACACAGACCGGACACACTTCGCTATAACTTATTTATAGATAGATGTTCCCGCATCTTTAGCAACGTGAGCATTGATTGGGGGCAGATATTCCTGAATATTATGTTGACAGAGAGCATTTAGTGAAAGGACTGTGTTGCTCTCAGTACTGGGACAAATCTTTGTAGTATCTCCGTCGGTCTCTTCTCTTTTAGATTGAGTCACGACCTTATTTCCACTGAGTGGCCAGTTTCCCGAACACTCTTATCCAACAACTATCTGAGCCAAAGATTAGCATGACTTGTACAAAGACTTACGTATACTGGCTGCTACTTCCATTTTGGGCTATTTCCAGTGAGCCAGTTGCGATTCCTGACATTGTCGAACATCACCTCCATTTCCTTCCTATGGTTGTCAGTATAAATGATATACCATTATCTTCGTAAATGTTTTTTATAATATTATCAAATAAAAATACTGTAAAATAACACACAAAAAAAAATGCCATTAGAGAGAGTGAAGAAATTAGCATGAACTTATATTCACTTAAACTCTTCGCCATTTTAAATATTTTTGCGAAGAAACATTTTTAATGAAGCAATCATAGAAGGGAGGATGTATTACCTTTCCATGCGATATATTTCGTTTTCTGAATAAATGAATTAGAACAATACATAAATTAGCGTTGTAAACTAAATAAAATAACCTCATCCATTGGGAAAATGACCCGATTAATGATGTTATTATTTAGTTAACGCTAATTTAATGCGTGGTTCTAACATTATCAGAAACGAAATATACAATGGAAAAGCAATAAAAGTCCGCCTTCTATGGGATTTGTTGCTTGTAAAAAGTCTTCACGCAAAAATATTTAAATGGCGAAGGAGTTAAGTGAATATTAAGTTCGCATATTTCTTCAGTCTCATAATGGCATTTCTTAGTGTATTTTACAGTTGTATTTGATAACATATTAGAAAACATCATTTACGAGAAAACAGGTATCATTTATACTGAATAAAAACCATATCTTAATGTATCATGAACACCTTTTTACTTGCGACCGATGATGATGTTATTTTTTAAGTTAACGCAATATATGAAGGTTCTAGTTCTTTTATCAGAAACCGAAATATATAAAGGAAAGGTAATCGCAAATCCGCTTCTATGAATATGTTCATCCTAAAATGTTTTCGCGCAAGTATAAATGGCGAAGAGTTTAAGTCAATGTCGAATTTCTTCATCTCTCTTATAATGGCATTTTGTAGTGTATTTACAGTTTTTTATATGATAATATTATAGAACAAACATACGAAAGATAACAAGTAATCATTTTACTGATAAACCAAGGATAAGAAAAGGGGGTGTGTTTCGAAAATGTCAGGATGTCCGGATAACTCAGGGATTCATAAAGCACTTGCTCAATAACAAGAATCTGGTGCTAAACCCAGCCAGTATCGGGTCTGATCATCTAATGAAAAACAAACCAGATAGAAGATCTTTGACTTGATGTATGATACCTGTCAGAAAAACGGCTTGAGGATGACCCTCAATAATTGCGTGATAGTTGTTTATGCAATCATCTTCGTGACGGCAAATAATGTGCTTGTAATTGTGCATCAAAAATGTAACAACTAGTCAGAGATAACAAACTAAATATTATATTCTACATAGTTCCTCAATAATGATTCTAGTACAAATTTTTGTAACTGAAAAATGAATGTTCGACCTTTTGACCTTGAAAATATAAGGTTTGACCTCTTACCCAGGGACCCACAGTAGGGTACGCGTTATAACAAAAAAAAAAAATCTCAACTTTGGCATGCCAATTTCCTATGTAAAATGGAATTCTAAGACCGATTTTTCTTCTATTTCCATTTTGCATTGAGCAATCTACTATGCAAAATCGCGCTTATAAATTTGCACACTTAATCGAATAATGCTTAAATGAGTACGCAGGTGTCGGTTGGTCCTGTATTGCTCTGCACCCAAAGGTTCCAATGACTAGGTGTAGAGCTTTTTCTGAGTCAGGGTTCATCAGGCACTAATCCACGTGTCTCACATCCTAATACCGTTAGGCCCTTAGAACGTGTGTCATCATGTCCTATTAGATGAAGCAGGCATTGTCTCCCGGTGGGGGCCCGAGCCCGGATGAACCCGTTCTGGCCTGCTGCCCACCACTGCTGCACGCAGCCTCTTGTCACCTGCTCACGACTCTTCGGTGCTCTGAGTGGGATAGAGAACTCCGGAACCTCGTTACGGGCTGACCAGGATTCATGGAATCTGATCCCGGACAGTGAACAGGGAATGCCGGCTGGCACCTGGCCGGGTGCCAGTCATGATCAGTGTCTGCAAGCGGTGGGAATGACCAAGTTCAGCTTGGGTGCATGCGAGGTCGACGGGCTGGTGAGCAAATCGGAGTGGGACACAGTGCCAACTTGATCTCCGCAGCTCGGACGGGGGAGAACGCCCCGGCTTCACAGCCTGGGACCAGTGGTAGGAGAACTGTGGTCAGTGGCTATGTGGACCAGGATATCTCCGGTATCTCCGTGAGATCTTACCGCCTGGCACCTCCTCTGAACTCTGCGTTGACTGCATAACTCATTCACGGGAGAGCAGACTGCAAACTGGACCCGTGAAGCCAGGTGTCAGATGAGGTAGGACCGTCGATGCTGGGATAAGTGGCGCGCAGGGGCAACCCGTTTATGTGCAAAACGCATATGCTCCAGAAAGAGATTGCGTCCATATATTCTCCAAATGGGCGTCGAGTAGCACCTTTCCAACCCGTTGGCCCGTAGTTGAGTCAACCTTGCAGGTACGATCAGGAGAGCGGTGAGAGTCGTGAGTTCACCAGCCGATCAAAGAGAGGCATGACGCATCCTTGAACGCAGCGTTCGCAGGTGCAAACCGGGTCCTCTGGTACAAAGTGCCAAAGGTACCTTCCAGATGGCTCCTCTCCGTCAATGACACATCGATCCTCCATGATCAACCTCGGGGCAGTTACCATAGCGTCGGGACCATCGCCCTTGGTATCCTTCCTTCCCATCGTAAAACCCAATCCAACTATTTTTGTACCCTGTGCTCCCACTGGTCAAGGCCCTGGCACGATGGCCATGGCATCCTGCCTGGCCCTCCTCAGCTTGTAGGATCGCAGACAGGTACGACAATGTCTGGAGAGAGGTGGCCGTCATCGATAAGGTCCTGGAGGAATCCAGGAAGCCGAGGCAGCAGCACAGTGGTCGGGAAACGTCGAACGGATGCTTGCCAGCGCCAGGTTCCGGACTGCATGTTCTTTCTTGCAACTGGAATGTCCAAGTACTGATCACAATGGGTGCCAGGGACCCCAGCCTCTCCCTGGAGCAGTCGTCTACCCGTATGGCAGCCTCCTGTGCTCCGCCTCTTTCCTGAGTGCAGGAGTGTGAACGGCTCCTCCGATACAATCTCAGAATCCGGTGATCTCAGACTGGCCCAGGAAACATCTGCTCATGCAGCTCAAGACGTCTGACCTTTTATCTTTCTGATTGCTTCTTCAGATTAGCATCCTCTTCAATGCTCTCTTGCTGCTTTAACATTGTCTATGCGCTCGCGTCTTGCTACCCAGTTTCATCACATTGGCACTCTCACCCCAACCTTGATCCTCTGGGTAGTACAGCTCACTCCAGCGTCAAAGTAGGGACTTGCGGCCAGGGGCAGCCACACGCACGGTGTGCGTCTCGCGTGGACACAGCTTGGGGGTTGGAGCAGTGAACCCTGGTCCTTGAAGAGGAAGATCGGTGAGGCAGGCCGTTATGTCAAACAGCCTGTCCATATTTTTCCCACGAATCCTTTACTGCTTTAGTTGCTCTGTCTCTCACCAATTCACTAATCTTCTTCCAAAAATCATTATCCTTGGTGATCGGAGTGCCGGTCAACAACAAACCATTGGTAGGTGCGCAAAACTGGGCGTTGATTCTCCACTGGGCAAGCACATGGGGTCAGATCCTTCACCAATGTCTTCCCACTTGGGTACCCCCGCTTGTCAAACCCTCGGCTGGCCGCTGAGTTCTTGGAGAAGGATTCCCCTCTTCATCACGCCGCCGATACGTAGGGAACCACTCTCAGAAAAACTATCGTCCACCGCCAACAAAGGCGGACCCCAAACTTGGGTCCAGAGGCTCGCGAGTTGCGGGCTTCGACCACGGTTTACAAGGAGAACCCACCCTGAATAAGACGATCAAGATGAGATAGGTGCAAATGGAAGCCGTTTACTTTAGCGGGGCTAAGCAACTATCGTTTTGATCAAATATACAAAAGCCATTTTTGCATAGCAAGAAGTTGCTCAAACCAAAATTGAAGTGCGCCAAACCACCCATTAAAATCAATTTTAGAAGTAAGAAAACACCCTGCCAACAATTCGAAATAATCTATATTCACTTTTCTATTGACTACGGGCATACCCTAACCCACAGAGGGTCAAGGGACAAATTGTGCCTGATAGGGATTCTTTCAGGTCATGTATTTCCATTAGTACTCAATATTTATATGCCCCCGAAAACAAAAGATATTTGAGATAATTCAACGCTCAAACAAGGCAACGGCAGCCCTTTTGTTATTAATAAAGTTAAATAAAGATGGCTCGAATTTGTACCATTTTGGAATGGTGTTCCTTCAGGGTCCAAATAACATGTGTAATGCAATAAAAGACGAGGAATTTTGAGAGGTGGAAAGTTTTAATACCTGGTAGCGCATTCCATAATGATGGTGGGGTCACGTCAAGAAGCTTACTGGGTTTGCATAGCCCCCGTTGTATGGACTCGTCCAGCAAGAATATTGGCGTGTCGGTACTGTGCAGGAGGGCAAAGATCCGGATTCGTTAAGTCGCTTATGATCCTGTCTATTACTCAGGGTTGTGAGACATGGACACTAAATATGGAACTTGAAGAGGCGAATTGGTAATAAGTGTCTTTCGCAGAATCAGGGTCTCGCGGTGGGAGATACGTGTCAAATCAGCGATGACACCGTGAGACCGAATCAAGGCCTGTTAGGTAGGACGAAGGAAGGGATGGATGTGTGGCGGGGGAATGGCGATGGTTTGGTGGTTGGGAAAGGAATGGGGTGGTGGTCGGGCGGAAGGGGATGGGTATTGGTGATGGGGAAACCGAGGATGGCTTGTGGTGTGGGGAAACGGGT
This sequence comes from Chionoecetes opilio, assembly GCA_016584305.1. NCBI lineage: Eukaryota > Metazoa > Arthropoda > Malacostraca > Decapoda > Majidae > Chionoecetes > Chionoecetes opilio. The sequence goes on along the minus strand of JACEEZ010021795.1, from coordinate 115,824 downwards.
AGGGTGTTGGTGAGTGGCGGGAAGGGGAGAGTGTTGGGGGGCGGGAAGGGATCAGTGTCGGTGGGTGGGGGAAGGAAAGGGGTGTGGTTGGAAGGCAGGGGATAGGTTGTTGGGGGGGGATGTTACTTTCTAAGGCTGATGTACAGGTACACGAGATCTACAATGTAAGATTCCAGGTCTCTGACGTGTAGGGGTTGCCCGTGATCCTCCTGATAGGCAGAAAAGGTTAACGCCCAGAGGATATACATCAAATGTATAGTAATGAAGTAGTCGAGCGGATTTTAAGTATGGCTTGCCGATTAAGTAAAGAAGGTCTGTAAAGTAAGTAAAGTAAGTGCCAAGGAATCGAGTGAGACATAGTAGAGTAATAAATATAATGTATCAATCATAATAATATAAGCGAAAGTGTGTCTGGGTGTATCTGTGTGGTCGGTGTATCTGTGTATCGGTGGTCTGTGTGTGGGTCGGGTATCTGGTGTTTTTCTCTCTGTGGCGCCTGTTTTTTTATGTGTGCCGCCCCAGCGCCCAAACCAAGCATGGTGGCACAGTTTTGGAACCGGGTCGACCAGGGGAACATTGTAAGCCCTACTTATGAGATGATCCGATCACTTTGTTTTGTTTTGTAGAGGCCTATTAGCGAGAAATTGTGAAGAAAAAAAAAGTGGGTTGCGTTAATTGAAGGAACCTGATGTCGGGTGATGAGTAAGGGTGAGTGAATGTGTGGGGCGATGGGTAATGGGGTGGGGGTGATTGGGTGAAGGAATGGGTGGGGGGTGGATGGGGTGAATGGGTGAGGGAATAGGTGGGGCGGTGAGGGAATGGTGTGAGGACATGGTGTGTGGTGATGGAGAAGGGTGATGTGATGGAGGGGGGTGATGGGTAAATGGCGTGAGTGAATGGACGTGGGGGGAATACATACATTCTACAATCTCATGATTTCAGGAAAGTTATAAGGGGCTATCTGGAGTATGTTGTTGGGCCGAAGGTCCACCACACACACGGTGGTAGGCCGATGGCTCACCAATAGCCTCCGCAGGAGTAGCCAAAAACAAGTCCGCCCGGAGGGGCGGCTTTGCGGCGAGTCAATAAGTAATATAAGCGAAAGTGTGTCTGTGTTGTTTGTGGTCCGCGATAGGTGCCACCCAGGCCCGAATCCCATCATATGCACAAGTTTGGAAACGGGGTCGACATGGGAACATTTTAAGCCAACTATGGGATGCTCAGATCACGTTTTTCTTCTTTTTTTTTTTTAGCAGCCTATTAGTCGAGAATTGTGAAAAACCAATGGGTTGCGAGAATTGTGAAAAAAAGTCGGCGGTTGCGAGAATGAGGAAAACCTTGATGGTTAGGGTAATGGGGTGAGTGAAGGGTGGGGGGATGGGTGAGTGAATGGTGGGGGGGTGATGAGTGATTAAATCAAAGTTTCCATATCAGGCACATATATATATATAGAAGAAATCGTTCTTAATATTATATACTTCTTTATTATACTTCATATTATTTTGTCTAGTGAATCTGGCAGTTTTTATCTAGTTACCGTTTCTTCGAATTGGCAACAAGCGAACTTTTTTTTTTTTGCCCTAGGCCACTTTTTGTTTATATATAAGAAAAAAAGTCTTTTCTTCGATAGCATTAAAAAGTTAACTTCCGTTCATTGAGTAGTTAATTCGATCGTTACTACTTACTATTTGCAAAATTTTACTCATCGGTGTCAAATTTAATCTGCCACTTGTTTACCCTACTATATAAGATTCTAGGGCCTAAGCGATCAAGGTCGGATTATAATTGATCCTTATTGGCAGTTATGTTTACTTTAAACGTTATTTTAGTATCATCCGCAGACTTCGACATTCTTACAGCTGAGCTGAGTTCAACGCCATTTGGTTCCTAACCGAAACATCTGCTGAAGCATCAGAGACCTCAGCAGTCTGGGTTTACGCCTGGTAAGTCAACAACGGACCGTATCCTAGCGCTTCGTGTCCTGGTGGAACGCTGACGTGAGTTTCGACAGGGAATGCTTGCAGCCTATGTTGATCTCAAGAAGGCGTTTGACTCGGTACATCGTGAGTCACTCTGGGATCTTCTGCGACTTCGCGGGATTCCTGCAAGGACTATTGGTTTGATGACTGACTGTACTCTGGGATTGAGAGTGCTGTGAAGTGTGGGAGAGTTATATCCAGCTTCTTTCCTGTTAATACAGGAGTGATGATAGGGTGTGTCCTTGCCCCATCACTTTTCAACACTTGTATGGACTGGGTATTGGGCAAAGTTGTAGATCAAAGTGATTGTGGAGCACCCCTCGGCAACACAAAGATCACTGATCTTGTTTTTGCCGATGATGCAGTAATCTTTGCTGAGTCGCTGGAGGTCCTGGTGATGGCTCTCGAGGCGCTGCACGAGGAGAAAAAGCCTTTGGGACTTGAGGTCTCCTGTCTCAAGACCAAGGCCCAGGTGTTTGGAGGCTTACTAGATGAAACAGTACAGTCTGTTCATGCGTGCGGCGAAGACATTTTGAGATCTTGGAAAGTTTTACATACCTTGGTAGCGCAGTCCATAAAGATGGTGGGTCACGTCAATAAGTCTTACTGCGGTTTGGCATAGCCCACGGTGTTATGTACTCGCTCAGCACGAATATTTGGCGTTGTCGGTACCTGTGCAGGAGGACAAAGATCCGGATCGTTAAGTCGCTTATGATCCCTGTTTTACTCTATGGTTTGTGAGACATTTTTAAATAGCGACTTGAAGAGGCGAATTGGTAATAAGCGTCTTCGCAGAATCATGGGGCATCGCTGGGATGATTACGTGTCAAATCAGCGATTGCACCGTGAGACTGAATCGAGGCCTTTTACCTGCATAGTCCGTCAGCGCTAACCTCGGCTATTTGGGCATGTGGCACGCTACCCTGAAACCGATCCTTCCCGTCGCCATCGGGTTGTATCTGCAAGAGACAATCTGGCGTGGAGGATGCCAAAGGGGCGCCCACAAGGTTCGTGGCTGGAGCAAGTTGATGTTTCCTGTCGAGAGTTGCTTGGTATGGGAAGGGAGCCTGCATGGGGACTCCCGCTTGATGACCCCTGGAGTCCCGTCGTAGGGTGGGCGAGGCGACGCGCCCCCCGGCGTATGCCCCCAATGATTGACTGATTCCTTTAAAACTCCCTATTGACTCTGCACTTAGTACCTGATGACTGAGTCCATTCTAATCATTTACCACCCTATTTGTGAACTAGTTTCCCCCAATTTTTTTAAATTTACGTTTATCCAGTTTAATCCGTTACTACTTGTCCTACCTAGTTTACTAGCCGTAAATATTAAGTGAGGATTCCAAAATATTTAGTGAGCTTACACAAGAAGATAGCATATATACACTTTTAGTAGTATTAAGTAATAGCTTATTACATACTATCCATTCCCGTACGTTTGATAATTAATTAATTACATATATTATTAAGGCATCAATAATTAAATTATAAGTGAATGTATTTGGATCATCTGCATATAAGGTGAATTTTATAACTTTACTAGAATCTACTATAATGTCATTTACATATATTAATTAATTTTGTAATTTTGCTTATTCATTTGTGGTGCCCCGAAGCTTCGAAGCAAGGCGGTTCAATGAATCACCACCACAAGGAGGCACCACCTTCTTCACAGCCACGTCACAGGAGTCACGTGGACCGTCGGGTATATAACGAGGATGGACCGGGACAGCCATAGATTCCTGCGACCGCACTCCACACAGCACTTACGGAGCTACGGACCTGACTCAAGGCCGTCTGTATGTAAAGGCCTGCGCCTGAGATTGATGACGTCACGGACGACGTCTGTACGAGGCCACCGAGATGACAAGTTTACCTACCTAATTATATGTTTATCAGTATAAAAGATATATTGTTATCTTCGGAAATGTTTGTTCTATAATATTATCAAATAAAAACCCGTAAAACACATTAAAGAAATGCCATTATGAGACTCTCAAGAAATATGCATGAACTTAAACTCTTCGCCATTTAATATTTTTCTCGAAAACATTTTACATGGAGAATATCAATAGAAGCGGAATTTAATTCGCTTTCCATTGCTATATTTTGTTTTCTGATAAATGAATTAGCAGCATGCATAAATTAGCGTTAACTAAATACATAACATCATGAAATCGGGTAATTTCGTACCTAATATATGTTTATCAGTATAAAAGATATATTGTTATCTTCGGAAATGTTTGTTCTATAATATTATCAAATAAAAAACCGTAAAACAGACTAAAGAAAGGCCATTATGAGACTCACAAGAAATATGTATGAACTTTAACTCTTCGCCATTTAATATTTTGCTCAAAAACATTTTACATGGAGAATATCAATAGAAGCGGAATTTAATTAGCTTTCCATTGCTATATTTCGTTTTTTGATAAATGAATTAGAACCATACATAAATTAGCGTTAACTAACAAAAAAGGTCATGAAATCGGGTAATTTTTTCCCGTTTGATGATGTTATTTATTTAGTTAACGCTAATGTATGTATGGTTCTAATTCATTTATCAGAAAACAAAATATAACAATGGAAAGCTAATTAAATTCCGCTTCTATTGGTATTCACCATGTAAAATGTTTGCGAGTAAAATATTAAATGGCGAAGAGTTTAAGTTCATGCATATTTCTTGAGAGTCTCATAATGGCATTTCTTTAGTGTGTTTTACGGTTTTTTATTTGATAATATTATAGAACAAACATTTCCAAAGATAACAGTATATCTTATACCGCCCGTACATCCTCACATGCTGAAAGCTCGGCTCCTACTGACTCGCGGAGCAGCCTCAGCTCGTGACGTCACGTCCATCCCGCGCTCCCAGGCGCAGGCCTTTACATACAGACGGCCTTGCCTGACTACGTCCTGGTCATCCTCCTCCTCGTCTACCTGTATGGGTTACAGGGAGCTACGGACCTCACCTAAGCCCTGACCAGCCGCCTCGTCTACCTGTATGGGTTACAGGGAGCTACGGACCTCACCTAAGCCCTGACCAGCCGCCTCGTCTACCTGTATGGGTTACAGGGAGCTACGGACCTCACCTACGCCCTGGCCAGCCGCCTCGTCTACCTGCATGGGTTATGAGGTTTAGTAACCCTACGACTCGTCTTCCTGGTTCGTTGCTGCTTCACACGTCCTCCACGTTACATTGTCTTCCTTATGGCAACAATGTATTATTTGTTTGTGATCCAGCGACCTTTGTACTTTATTGACATATGTTGGTGACGGCTATTTAATGTTAAGTAAAGGGCAAAGTTACGGTGTGTTTACTTAATTTGAGCCTGTGACAGCGTGAGTCAATACATTATTTACGGATATTACTAAGGAATCAATATTTGAATTAGAAGTGAATGGCTGAATGCATTTGTTTCATCTGCATATAAGGTGAATTTTAGAACTTTACTAGAATTTACAATGTACTACAATGTAATTTACATAAATAAGAAGAAAACAATGGAGCTAATATACTCCCCTGAGGGACACCATATCGAACATTTAAAGGATCATAATAGGTACCATTATAAAATACATACTGAATCCTAGCTTCTAAGTAGCTTTCAATTAATCGAAAAGCAGGGCTTCTTATACCGACCGTAATTTTTAAGTTTGGCAACCAGAATTGGGTGTTCGATGTTGTCAAAAGCCTTACTAAAGTCGAGAAAGATTCCTAAACCGACCTCTTTGTTCATTTGATCAAAGAGTTGTATATATTGTTTACAAACTGAATGCTCGCTGACTCTGTGGAGTGGTTTTGAAGATAGCCATGTTGTTATTTTGTTAGCATTATATAAGTTTCCTAACGAATTTTTTGTTGTAAAAGTTTGGGCAATATATTCCTAAACTGTTAAAAAATTCTCTAAACATCATCATTTCAAAGAAAACAGGCAAGAAATATATAATATAAGGATTAAAGTTGCCCAAATGTGACGTAACTGCAAAAAACTCCGGCGTTCGTCGTGACGTCATCAGATGCACGCACGCGGGAGGCAGGGGAGGCTATGCATGGTGTGTTTACCGATAATGACACAAGCAAAGCCATGACAAGGGTAAGGGGAAATAATCACCATTGGTGCTATGTGCCAATGTGCCCTTAACAGTGGCAGGACCGATAATGACACAAGCAAAGTCATGACAAAGGAAAGAGGAAATAAACAACATTGGTGCTATGTGCCATTTAATTGTGCCAATGTGCACTATCACTGGCATGTCAACACCAGGGCAGATATTCATCTCGATTCCCAAAGATTATATGATAAGGAAACGATGGTGGCTGGCTGCTCGCCGAGATTTCTCCATAGCCAAAGGCTCCATGTACTGCTGTGAGGACCATTTTGATGTGAGTATTACTTAAAATTAGTTATATATATCTTCTAAATTGCTTCCTAAGCACACATAAAAAATCTGCTTTCTGTGAAATGATATCTTCTGCCTCCCCGAACTAGTAATTCAGAATATAGTTTTCATGAAATGGAAGCATTTCTCAAAATATTCCTGAAAATAACAAATGGTTAAAGATTCTTCTAATAGGTAGAAATGCAATGTTTCAGTGTATATATAACTGTGTTAGAAGCCTCAGTGTTGTAAGGTACCATATGCCTCCCCAAAAGCTCTAGCTATTCCTATTGGTAGTATCGTATTTTCTGTTTGTTGCAAAATTATAGTTTTTAGATGCAATATCAATGGGAAAGTTTGTATTTCTGTCCATTCCATACAGCTCTTTGCATATTTTACTAGGAATTTACTAGCAAAATAATCCAAAACTCACTTCGTCGAGGTGGCTAAATTTCGAGTTCCACCCTCAACTAGCCCATCCACCCTACCTCCCTGGATTTATCTATTTATCAGAAAGGGACATGAATTGTGACTTTGTTTCAAATTTTGACATTTTTTTGCGTGAATGAAGACTAGTTCTAATGTTGCCACCTCTTTTCTGTGCCCCGACCACTACTGCTGAGGCTTCTGTCACCAGCTTGCTATGGCGTTCCACAGCCTGGGTATGACAGGGAATATCAGCCTCAGGAATGATATCATCAGGAAATACACCACTTTTTATTATGTTGTTAATGTCATCCGTTGCCAAATCTTTAGTGAGAGGTGGTTCTGTCAATTGGACATTGTTGTCATGCCAGTTTATCATATGGTGGTAGGTTCCAGCATCAAAGTTCAATGGTGGAATTTCAAATACAGCTGGTGCAGCACCCTACCCGAATTCCTAACCGCCTTGGAGACACGCCCAACATTCTTGATCTTTATCTAAATACTAACCCTTATGTTTACTCTGTGAAACTATTCTCTCCGTTGGGTTCCTCCGATCACAATCTTATTTCTGTAACCTGTCCTATCGATACGGTGGCGCCTCGGGACCCACCTAAGCGGAGGTACTTCTGGCATTTCAATTCAGCTAAGTGGGAAGACCTAAGGCAGTACTACTCTGATTTTCAATGGAATGATTACTGCTCCCATGTCAGAAACCCATCTTTTGCAGAGCGCATAACTGAGGTCATAGTCTCTGGCATGGAGGCGTACATTCCACACACTTTCTCTAATCCTAAAGCCCGTCAACCTTGGTTTAACTCTGCTTGTTCTCATGCTGTCCAAGATAGAGAGGCGGCTCACAGACGGTACCGTAACCATCCATCTCCTGAAACTCATGCCCTTTATATTTCTGCCCGTAATCATGCCAAATCTATACTTCAACTTACCAAAAACTCCTTCATTCATAGAAAATGTCAAAATCTTTCTGAATCAAATTCCTCTCGTGACTTCTGGCATCTAGCAAATAACATCTCTAACAATTTTTCTTCTTCATCTTTCCCTCCTATGCTTCACCCAGATGGCTCCACAGCTGTCTCATCTATTTCTAAAGCTGAACTCTTCGCTCAAACCTTTGCTGAAAATTCCACTCTGGTTGATGAAGGGCTTGTTCCTAATTCTCCTCCACCCTCTGATTATATTATGCCTGTTATTAAGATCCTTCGTAATGATGTTCTCTTTGCCCTTTCTGGCCTAGATCCTCGGAAGGCTTACGGTCCTAACGGAGTCCTTCCTATTGTTCTTGTGAAGGCTCGAGGTACAGAGGAACGAGGTATAGGGAAAGAGAGAAGGATAAATGAGGGAAGTGGAAGAATCACTAAGGAAGGGGAAGCGAGAGGCGACAATGTTTTCGCCGTCACCACAGATCCTTATCAGCCACGAGGGGAAGGACCAGCCACCTACAGAATCGCTGACGTTAGGTGTGGGTGTGTATGAGCGTCCACTAGAGGAGGAGTAGGGAGAAGGAGTGAGGGAGAGAGAAGGCGAGGAAGAAGAGGAGGGAAGAGAGGAAGAAGGAACGAGAGATGGGAAGAAGTGGAAAGGCATTGCTTATATTGTTGACCCAACAGAATTGCCAGCGTTCAAGGAACCATCATCTTACACCCCTCACTTCATAACTGTCACACTGATATAACCTTTGCCCTGTACCCACCACCACAAGCCTCGCCTGCCCCTGAACACAGAGGAGAGAGGAGCAGAATCTCTCTATACTTCGGTGTGGGCAGACCGGCCTCGCGGCGCGCGGTAATCTCTTACGTGACCACGAGACTAGAGTCTTGTCTTAGTGCAGCGAGCGAGTTAACGCGTGGTGATCCATCAAGGTCTCTTCGGGCGGCGCGCGTGCTCGGGTATGTGGCTGAGTTCCACTCTGCCGCGCCCTTAACCGACGCCGCTACTCTAACCGACGCCCGCCGCTCCGCTTTGCCCCCGGGGCAGGTGCAACTCAACTCTACGGTGCCTCGACGTCCTGCAAGAGCACCTGCCCCAGTAGCTTCTCGCCTGTGGTTCCGCCTGGGCCCCCCCTGAGATCCCGGGGCCGCAGCGGGGCTATGAGGATCGCCCCGCTTTGCCCTACGGAGCGGGTACGTGCAACTCTACGGTGCCACGACGTCCTGGAACACAGCCCGCCCCTGTGGCTTCTCTCCTGGGCCCCTGGGATCACGGGGCCGCGGCGGGGCTATGAGGATCGCCCCGCTTTGCCCCACGGGGCGGGTACGTGCAACTCTACGGTGCCACGACGTCCTGCAACACAACCCGCCCCTGTGGCTTTTCTCCTGGGCCCCCTGGGATCACGGGGCCGCGGCGGGACTATGAGGATCGCCCCGCTTTGCCCCACGGGGCGGGTACGTGCAACTCTACGGTGCCACGACATCTTGCAACACAACCCGCCCCTGTGGCTTCTCTCCTGGGCCCCCTGGGATCACGGGGCCGCGGCGGGGCTATGAGGATCACCCCGCTTTGCCCCAAGGGGCGGGTACGTGCAACTCTACGGTGCTATGACGCCCTGCAACACACCCGCCCCTGTGGCTTCTCTTCAGGGCCCCCTTGGGACCACGGGGTATTGCGCGAGACACACGCGGCGGGGCTAGGGACGAGGTGCAACTCTACGGTGCTGCGACGTCCTGCAAGACACCTGCCCCTGTGGCTTCCCCTGGGTCCCCCCTGGGACCTCGGGGCATTGCGAGACACGCAGCAGGGTTTTAGGACCCCTTGAGTACCACAGGTCTACCAGGAGGCTACGCGGCAAATGGTGATGCATTAATTATACAGTGCATGACAGGGCGGGTGATTAAGGATGCCCCCGGGGGACCTGTAACAAGCCAGGGATCTCGGGGGGGACAGGGAGGGTCGCCCCCTTCAATGCCGGGGCTTTTACCTGCCTGGGGAGGCAAGCTCCCCGTATCTCCGACGCGAGGTGGCAGTGCCCCGGTTAATGTGAAACGTAAGTACATTAGTACATGGAGATATGCCCAACCCGGCACCTTACAGGTAGGGGTGCCGGGGATTAGTTGTCATGCCACGTCAGCGACCGATTGGATAGAACCGTAGCGGGTGGGGGGTCCGCTAACAGGAGCTTCACCCCCCGTTGAGCCCCCTCTCCCCCAGAGTGGGGCTTAACAGTTCTAAAAAACTGTGCTTCTGTGCTTGCACCCTGCCTGGTCAAACTTTTCCGTCTTTGTCTATCCACTTCCACCTTTCATTCTTGCTGAAAGTTTGCTCTCATCCAACCTGTTCCTAAGAAGAGTGACCGTTCTAATCCTTCAAACTACCGTCCTATAGCTTTGACTTCTTGCCTTTCTCAAGTTTTTGAATCTATACTTAAAAAGAAGATTTTTAAGCATCTATCTGCTCACAATCTTCTATCTGATCGGCAGTACGGTTTCCGTAAAGGGCGACCTACTGGCGATCTTCTAGCTTTCCTAACTGAATCTTGGTCACCCTCCTTTAGGGGTTTCGGTGAAACTTTTGCTGTTGCCCTTGACATATCAAAAGCTTTTGATAGAATCTGGCACAAATCTTTAATTTCCAAACTACCCTCGTTCAGTTTCTACCCTTCTCTCTGTACCTTCATCTTAAGTTTCCTTTCAAACCGTTATATTGCAGCTACTGTAGAAGGACATTGTTCTTATCCTAAATCTATCAATAGTGGTGTTCCCCAGGGTTCTGTCCTATCACCCACTCTCTTTCTATTATTCATTAATGATCTTTGTCTAACTCAAAGCCCTATCCACTCCTACGCTGATGATTCTACCCTGCATTTTTCAACGTCCTTTAGTAGACGTCCAACTCAACAGGAACTAAGTGATTCACGGAGAGATGCCACCGAGCGCCTAACTTCTGATCTCTCTATAATTTTTGATTGGGGCAAAGCAAACCTTGTTTTGTTCAATGCCTCAAAAACCCAATTTCTTCACCTATCTACTCGACAAAACCTACCAGATAACTATCCCCTCTTCTTCAATGACACTCAACTATCTCCTTCTACAATGAACATTCTAGGACTACCCTTTACTAAAAATCTGAACTGGAAATCTCACATCTCATCTCTTGCTAAAACGGCTTCTAAGAAGTTTGGTGTCCTGTGGCGTCTGCGTCCTTTTTTCTCTCCCTCCCAGTTGTTTGCTCTGTACAGGGGCCTTATCCACCCATGTATGGAGTATGTCTCACATGTTTGGGGAGGATCCACTCATACAGCTCTCCTAAACAGGGTTGAGTCAAAAGCTTTTCGTCTCATCAACTCCCCTCCTCTGACTGACTGTCTTCAATCTTTAAATCACCGCCGTAAGGTTGCTTCTCTTGCTATCTTCTACCGTTATTTTCATGCTCACTGCTCTTCTGAACTTGCTAACTGCATGCCTCCCCCCCTCCCGCGGCCTCGCTGCACAAGACTTTCTACTCATTCCCATCCCTATTCTGTCCATCTTTTTAATGCAAGAGTTAATCAGTATCTTTACTCTTTCATCCCTTTCACTGGTAAACTCTGGAACTCTCTTCCTGTTTCTATTTTTCCACTTCCCTACGACTTAAATCTTTAAAGGAGAAGAGTAACAAGACACCTCCCGAACTAAATTGGCACATCCCTCTTCATTTTTATTCTCTTACTGTCTTCTTTATAGGGACTGGCAACTGAGCGGGCTTTGTGTTACCTATTTTTGTTGTGCCCTTGGCCAGTCCTTTGTGATGTAAAAAAAAAAAATACTCTACTCCCGTCTTGTGATTGTTTTTTTGCATTTAATATCCTTCGCTGGCCCAACTCCCTGATATTTTTTTTGTCATTAAAGATCATGCTTATCATAAGATTTTCAGGCTCCTGCAAAATTGTGATGTGCTCTTCGTTCACCATCCTTTTGCATTGAGTTTTTCCTTTTCCTTCAGTTGTTAGCGTTTTATCTTTAGGGCCATCAAAGTAACTAGATGCCAAAGGGCGGATGCGTTACATCTTTTTGAGTGTGAATTTCTCTTCTTGCTTTGTTACGTGCTCTTCTTACTTTATTTCTGTCAATAACTCCTGTCTCATCTATCATGCCAAAGTCGTCTAGAACAGCACTTGCCAGAAAAGCAGCAGCTCTGTCAGACAATACACCACGATTACATGCAATAGCAAGAGACCTCAGACTTCTTTTCTTGCTCTTCCTATTCCTATCCACTTCCCTTATTGCTCTAGCAGGAAATTGTGAAGTATATTAATCTTCACTGCCTTCACTTTCTGAACTTGTACTGTTGTACAATTCAATATCACAGAAGGCATTGTTTGAACTGGGACCAGGTGGTTTATTTTCTACTCAAGCGTTTTACATTTATTTTTGTTGTGGTAGCATCCAAGGATCCAATAACCATTGTTCTTTCTTTTCTCTGATACAACAAAAATTCTTGCTCCATTTGTGGCACTCTTCTCTCCTTGTCACACTTGCAATTCTTGAATTCCTTACATTTGCAAGCAGCAATGTCAGATAATCTGGCTTGAGCATCTTTTTGAAAAGCTAAAACTTTCTCTTGATAACTTTCAATGTCCTTCCTTCCTTTTGCTGGCCTCTGTAATATTTTGTATTTGCTGTGATAACTCTTCAACATCTGCATAATACGTTCATCAGACACTGATGGAATAGAAGCTCGCTGTCACAGTCTTCACCTTTGAAGTTATATGGACACTTATCTCAGAAAATGTTGGCTCCTTTTTAGAACTCTTCAATTTTTGTCGAACATATAGATAGTATTTCATTACATCATCATATGTTGGAAGACAGGACATACTTAAATCTTCTGGGCAGACATTCAGAGAGATTTAAAGGCCACGGTGGTTAGCTTAACTAACTTCCTCTATTTCTACACCCCGGAGCTCGTGGGCATTCAAGTACGAGATATGGCAGTGGCGGTACATGGTTACTATGGGCATCGATAGCTGATTGGCTGAGCGAGTACAATGACGTCACAGCCTCGCCAGCGAATCACATAGTATTTCTCAAAACGTTTCAGCTAATCACAAGGCTTCCACGCTCTCAGCTGTGTTTACAAATTTATCATCCACACCATAATGCTCCACCCTTCTTCCTCCTCCTCCTCCACCTCCTAGCTTCTCCTACGCCTTCTCCTCCTCCTAACCTTTTCTTATAGCAGTTGGTAGTAGTTGTAGTAGTAGCAGCAGTAATAGTAGTAGTAGTAGCAGCAGTAATAGTAGTAGTAGCAGCAGTAATAGTAATGGTAGTAGTAGTAGTGGTAGTAGTAGTAGTAGTGGTGATGAAGGAGGAGGAATTAGGTAGAGGAAGAAGGGAAGAATAAAGGGTAAGAGGAAGGATGAGGAGGACTATAACTTGTCTGTCGCGGAGCCGTGCGTGGTGGTGTATGGCATCGACTAGTCGCTACCCGCCGGTGTGGTGAGACGAGCTGACCTCGGGTGAGATGCCGCCGTTCACCACTCGGCCCATCACCCCAAAACAAACTCACCACGAGCGCATGGATTGTTATATGGCCTAATTTCATTTGTATACTTGCCCTGTTCAGTTCTTGAGTCAGAAGACATCATATATACTCAATTTATGAGTATTTTTATATATGTTACGTCCTCTACGAGTCTACACCACCCCCTAGGCAGTCTTTAAGTTTAAGTCTTCTAACGTCTTTAAGTACGTCATCAATCTGCACGCTGAATGCCAAAACAGCTGATGGCAGTCGCTAGGTCGTGAAGCATGGACGTTAGCGTCTCTGAATGTGGCCCCTGGTGTCCCAAAAATGTGACACATACTCGCAAGTCTTGTTGCATGGGAAGTCATCCTTCTCAAGTATTTAAATCAATCAGAGTTGTCTGTAGGAAGCAAACTTATGTGGTGCTGCCTCAACAACGGATGACTGAAAAGACTGACTGGAAGGTAGCTCCAAGGTTGCTAGATTTGCTCATGGGCTTATTACCAAATTCCTCGATTTTTATTACCAGATTAACGTTTTTATTACCAAACTAATAATATAACTTATTTATATATTTTCATATATGATATACCAGTACCTATAAGTGGATTTAAACTACACCTCTTGGGAAGTAGTATAGTTTACGGTGTTTAAGTTCGTTCTGTGCAGGTTGATTAATTTAAAAGAGCATCCAAGTCTGTCTCCTCTGCAGCTAGTACGTGCAGAGCGTACACATGTTGGTTGATGTACATTTTTGTTCGCATTCTGTCAGTTATTTCCAAGTCTATGCAGCCAGTCATTTACAGTATGGTCCGTATTCTTAGAATGGATTCAAGCATGGGAAGCTTCATTCGGTTTCGTACTTCAGTTTTTATTGCATTAGCATGCGAAAAAAACCTCCCTCAACAAATACAATGCTCACCGGGATGGGGGCTGTTCAGTGGCGTAGCTACGGGTGGGCCTGGGTGGGCACGTGCCCACCCACGAGAAGCCGGTGCCCGCCCAGGTGCCCACCCACTGGCCACGGCTGCCGTGTGGTGTGGGAGCCGTGTTCCACTAGGTAGGACTGAGGGAGCATGCATGGAGTATTATAAATAATTTCTACTGATGACTTACCCGCGACCTCAAATACATAAATATTTTTCCTCTGCTTGAAAGAAAGAAACATGCCTCTGAGTGAGTGAAATTCATAAGCTTTCTATTGATCACTTTTAATAGCAACGAACATAACTAAATTACCCCAGTTACCCTTACAAATTTTCTATAATTCCTTGTGTTGGTACTTAATTGGTACGTGTCTCCCTCTTGACTGCACAGTTCTTCTCATTATTGGAAAAACTATGTATTCATCAGTGGATCTTATGTCCATGCAAAATGGTTGGATGTGCAAAAGGAAATGTATTCCAATGAGCAACAACCTACAAGCTTTACAGACGACTACAACGTACAGAGCTACAACGACTTTCAGATACCAGATGGGCTTGCAGGTATGATACTTGCAAAGTAATGAAAGAGAGACTGAATGCCGTTCTGCGTGTTCTAGAAGGTTTATCAAATGACTGCAATGCTGACAGAGCTATTGATGTAAGAGGACTTTTAGGTCAAATAGATGCTGGGTTTGCTATGAAGCTAGCCATTATGACACATATTCTTGGTAGGATAAATCAGTTATCAAATTTGCTACAATCAGCCAATCTTGACATGGTAAAAGCTGTAGAATTAATTGAAACTGTAAGAGCCCGCCTTGAAGAAATTCGGTCAGACCAAGCCTCTTTTGATGCTTTGTGGGATGAAGTTGAGAGAAACTCAGCAGCTCATGGTTTTGATACTTCAGAGTGTAGAATGTGTAGATCACCAAGGAAACGGAAACTGTCTACAAAATTGCAGGATTTTGTTGTTACTGATTATATTGGAAAACAGTCAGGGAGCACACACTCTGATTTCAGTGTTAAGGATTCAACACGAATTAACTTCTTCTATCCTATTCTAGATCATATGTTAACAGAAATGACAAGGCGCTTCAATAATGAAGCATGTGAACTTATGAAAGCATTACAGGCACTGAATCCACAAAGTAAGGAGTTCTTATCTTTTGAGAAAATGTCTGGACTTATTCATGCATTTCGTGCTAATGAGGAAGATCTTAACCATGAGCTGCACTCTGTAAAACGCATGTTAGAAAGACGCTATAAGGATGTAAGTGACAATGAAAAGCCCAAATCACTGTTACATTTAGTGAGAATCTTGGTCCATATGAAGAGGCATTTCTTGAGTTCTACAGACTGGCCAAAATTTATGTAGTATTACCTGTGTCATCAGCTTCAGCAGAGGGAAGCTTTTCTGCTCTGAAATTAATCAAAGCTACACTGAGAAATACAATGGGCAATGAGAGATTAGGTAATCTTGCTGTGTTGTTAATTGAAAGCAGGCGAGTTAAAAGCCTTAATTTAGAAGAATTTGTTGATAAGTTTGCTGAGAACCACAAGAACAGAAGAATTCTGCTTAAGTGAGGTATTTTCACTTTCTCAGTGGAAATTTTTATTTTATTTGCCTGCTGCTATAAAACTTCTGCATTTTTTTAAATTTTCAGTATCAATGATGTTATTTCTATTTTGTATAAGTGGTAATATATGTATTTCATTTTTTGTCATGACTGCTTTATTTCGTTCTCCATCAGCAACTGGATGATACCCTACAGTACTCAACACACACTCCTAGAATAAAATCTAATAACCTTCCATAGTTCATACGACATAAGATAAACTCTTGATATTGGTCAGAATGCAAAATATGCAAGGGGGGGGTGGGGGGGTCTTGGCACTGTAAGTGAAAGTAAGTCCCCAGTCCCCATCAAACTCCTCAGCTGTATGGCCTTGTTCAGCTCATCTAGTGCCCACCCATAGTCAGCTGTGCCCTCCCAGGTGCCCACCCAATCATAAATACCTAGCTACGCCACTGGGGCTGTTAGGCATATGATAATGCATATGATGCTAGTTCCTCATATGGTCTTGAAATCGAAGTAATATTCGACCGTATTCATAAGAGCCTTTCCTCTTGGACATGTGACAATTCAGTCAAGAGCTCAGCCAAGTTCGGAGCCAACTGGCCGCCACGCGGGTGCGGGGGACAGGTCTGCGACGCGTACTTGTACCTGACACGTCCTATTCCTGTCCTGACCCCTGACCGTATATGCACTTTTCAGTGCGGGACACAAACAATTAACTAGCTCAGCCCATCAAGTTATACTTTTGAGGGGAAATGAATAAGGGTGTTTTCTGTTCTCTACCAAATTTCGTTCTTTTCATTACCAAATTTTCCAATACCAAATCATGTGATTCATTATCATATGGATTTTTCATTACCAAATTTACCCTAATTTGGTAATTAAAAATACGAAATGGCAACCTGGGTAGCTCAGCCAGCTGTCTCGCACTGCTATAGCATAAACGTGACGGGACTAGGCTGCTACGCTGCGACGTTACACAGTCATTTAGGCTGCTATAAATTATATTTGAAAAAAAATATATAAACATCTTTGTAGCTTTTGCGATTTTCTTAAATATTTTGAAAAATGCTTAGATTTTACGAAAATATAATAATGAATTACTAAGCCGTGGAGGAAAAATATATTAGGCTACAGCACCAAGATTTTACACACGCTCCTATATGAATCCCATGCATTAAAGTTTTAACTGTTAGAAGTACCTATGTCACTTTGTGATTTTCAGGAATATTTTGAGAAACATTTCATGAAAACTATATTCTGAATTACTAATTCGGGGAGGCAGAAAATATTATTTCATAGAAAGCAGATGTTTTATGTGTGCTTAGGAAGCAATTTAGAATATATATATATATATATATATATATATAATATATATATATATATATATATATATATACTATAATATATAATATATATAACTATTACTAAATGATTTATGCCTGGCTTGTAATATTTTAAAAATGCAGAAAATCCCAGGGGTTTTTTCACTTTTCCATTTTTTGAGTTCCGTGGGGAACAGAAAATATTGTTGCAGAAATTTCTTGGTTTTTCACTGGGATTTTTTTATCATGGATACACAACTTTTGAGCACAATTGGATTTTGAATCTAAAAAAAAAAGTGTTAAAACGATCCACCCTAATGTGTATGTATTATATTTTTAGGCTAAAATATATTCAGTGGCTTGAAATACTTAGATTGGCTGGAGATTGGCTGGGTTTGCACCTAAGAAATTTTGGCAACACCTGTAGTGGAAGAGCATATTAGTGTTTTTGTGTGTTTGTTAGAAATGGTAATAAATAAAGGGATCACATGAAGATTCGCCACCCCAACACTTGGGGTGGCCGATCTTCTTGTGGGTGAGTCCCGGTGAGAGTGACCTGGCCGATCTTTATGTGAGCGAGTGGTTGGGTTACGTAACCAATGTCCAAGTTAGGTTAGTGAACTAGCGGGAGGGAAGGTTGTTTGGTTTGAAGGGCCCCTCAGTTAGATCAGGAGAGTATTGGTCATTATGGAGTATTTTATTGTATTGAACTGCAGTTTTAACGAATAAATGAGATATAGGTAAAGTATCTCTTTTTTTTCTTAAACCATTGTTCAACACAATACCACACTTTATGATGATAAAAATTGAGAAAGTTAACCTACAAGTGGATTTTCATAAGGATAAATTTTGGGTGACACATCTTCAGTAGGTGGGTAAGACTAGGTAGGGAACGTGGCGGATCTTCAAGTTGGTAAGACTGGGGTGGCGGATCTTTTATGTAATCCAAATAAAGTTGGGAGAAAATATATGATGAATATGTAAAGAAGCTCCTCGGCTTTGTAAACAATATTAACGCTTCCACTTAGTGATCAAGGGGCGTAAGGAATGTCTCTCAACCATAATACGGAGACCTACCTGATTAATATCTAGTAATTTTTAGGGGGGAAACCGCACCTATTTATATCAAGACGAAACTTCTAAAGGTATAGAAACTAACTTAGATAACATAAGGCCATGTCACACGGACACTTTTTCCGGCATCTTTTGGTAGCAAACGCGTATCAGGCATCATTTGACGCCTGATACCGGCATCTTTTGGTAGCAAACGCGTATCAGGCATCATTTGACGCCTGATACCGGCATCTTTTGGTAGCACAAGCGTATCAGCAGGCATCATTTGACGCCTGATACCGGCATCTTTTGGTAGCAAACGCGGAGTCGCGCATGTTCGTTCTTTTGCCACCAGTACCGGCATCCCTGTTTACATTTTGGAGCCTGTGGTGCCAGATGCAGGATAAAATTTCCTGTTTGAGGAGGTTTGGCTTCGAAAGGGGAAAATAAAGGCAAAAAAGATGAAAAAAACATTTTTTTATTATATTAATATATATATATAGTATATATTATAATAATTATATATATTATATGAGATTTTTTATAGTAGATTTAGATATAGTTAAGTTGAGTGTTCTGAAAAGTTACGAATGTTATAAAAGTTATTAATAGGATTTAAAAGCTCGGTGTTTTAAAGACGTGTATAACCAGGCGTCCAGTAGAATACTGCGTCTACATTCCAATCTGCGCATGCGCCAGAGGACTGTGCTCTCGTGTCGAGCGAGACCATAGCAGCGCGCTAGATGTACGATGATTCCTTTTCATTTCATCCATCCTGCCGCGTGAAGAGGTAAGAGCTTCCCAGGTCGTGCCTCACCCCATGGCCGGAGTCGCATAGAACTCGAGCACCTTATCTCACCCCCCCCGCCTTTCCTTACTTATTTATCACAAAGTATACTGCATTATAAGCTATTAACCAGGACGTGTGCGGTACTGTGTTTGCTGGAGGAGACAGGAGAGAAGAGATTGCCGTATAAAGACCCTGTCACGCGCAGATGAAAGATAGACATACTTGGACACCTCGTCCTGCCACATGGTATAACGAGGCGTTCAAGTATAATGATGTGTCTATCTTCCATCTGCGCATGCGCCAGAGGACTATTGTTTCTTTTTCATTTCATCCATCCTGCCGCGTGGAGAGGTAAGAGGATCCCAGGTCGTGCCTCACCCCAGCACCTTACCTCCCCCCCCGCCCCGCCTTTCCTTACTTATTTACCACAAAATACTGCTTTATAAGTGTAGGGGTTGTTAACTTGTTTGTTTGTTAACGAGTCAAACTCTCGTTAGTCGTTACCGCGTGGCGGTAACGACACGTTCGCCCAAGGTGGCAACAGAAGCGCCCAGGCAGATAAGGACAGTTGGGGCATTCCAGGACAGGTGGCCCAGAGAGTAACACCTCACCAACTCTGATTTTGCTTAAATTTGGCACATGTTATGAGTGTTGCCGCCATATGCCTTGTGCAAAATTTGAGCACTCTAGGCTCAACGGGTCTCCTGTAAGAGGTCATCAAAATTTTGGCATGACCTCGAAAATGACCTAAAAGATCAAACTTCAAATGTCCCTAAAATCTTTATTTATAAACTTAGAGAGATGGTTTTAATATCTTTTTTACTCAGTATGAGTCTCTGAATCATTCTAGGTTTACAGAATTAACTTACATCAATAACTAAAAAAAGGGCACAAAATTTGAACATTGACCTTGACCTGTGACCTTGAAGTTCATTCGCGACAAAAAAAATCATTTAGTCAAAATTGAACCTTTGTATGTTTACTTCAAAATAACATAAAAAAATTGTGTCTTATTCTACATAGGTAAGCCTGTACAGTTTGTCAAAGCCAGGCAGAAATATGTTATGCCTATATTCGGACCATGTTTTTCTATTTTTATATACCTATTTAGCTATGAAAAATGAGTTTTAGCCACAGATAATGAATATTAATACAAATAAATAAGAAAAATTATGTTAGAGTGAACCATTTATTCAATTGATTGAACTAATGAATGAAATTGTTTAGTAAAATAGTAAGCTCATAAATTAAATTATAAAATGAAAATAAATTAATAAATTTGTTAAAACTACTTTTCAATTCATCATGTGTGTTACCAGGATGCGGTACGAGGAACCAACTCAAATGCACCCAACCTACCTCTTTCCCCAACCACCACGGTCCATATAATGAGATTTTTGGATAATTAAATTTTATTAATTAATGAGATAAAGTTATCATATATTTGTAGGTAGGTACATTTTGTCATAATTCATGTTTACAAATCCTTTGAAGTTTTATTTTTGTAATGACAAAAATTCTGCTCAGCTTCTTCCATTTCATTAAGCTTGAAGCAATAACGAATTCTCCTGGCTCCCTGCAGGTTTGGGTTTGTCATGATCCGCAAAACGTTCTCATGGGTCACCCAACACTTGTCAGCTTTAGACTGTACAAATGCATGAGACCCTGACTTTCCTTTGGGGTGCAAGAATATCATCAATGCATCACCAAACTCCTCTGACATTTCCTCAATCATTGCAAACCATAGTTCCTCCATGTAAATGCAAGCTACAAACATCCCAACAACCAACTCTTTATCCTCACAGACCTCCAACTCTTCACCTTTCACATTCTTCTTCACACTCACGCTATTTCCCTCTCCAACTGACAATTTGTACACTTTCAACACACCAATAGGATCACACTGAGGAACAAATCGGTGGAATTGTTGCGTACCCTTCACTGTTTAGGCTTCCTGATACCTTTCAACTAATTCACTGGCAACCTCTGCAACATTTTCCGAAGAAACAAAGAACATTTTAATTTTGTCAGTAAACTTCGACTCAGTGAGGAAAGAAAACATGGCCTGTGCAGTCAGAATTTGGTTGCCAACAGGCCTTTTCAAGCTGGCCATTGCCACTGCTCTTTTGACAGTGCCATTCATTTCATTTTATAATTTAATTTATGAGCTTACTATTTTACTAAACAATTTCATTCATTAGTTCAATCAATTGAATAAATGGTTCACTCTAACATAATTTTTCTTATTTATTTGTATTAATATTCATTATCTGTGGCTAAAACTCATTTTTCATAGCTAAATAGGTATATAAAAATAGAAAAACATGGTCCGAATATAGGCATAACATATTTCTGCCTGGCTTTGACAACCTGTACAGGCTTACCTATGTAGAATAAGACACAATTTTTGTATGTTATTTTGAAGTAAACATACAAAGCTTCAATTTTGACTAAAAGATTTTTTTTGTCGCGAGTGAACTTCAAGGTCACAGGTCAAGGTCAAAGTTCAAATTTTGTGACCTTTTTTCAGTTATTGATGTAAGTTAATTCTGTAAACCTAGAATGATTCAGAGACTCATACTGAGTAAAAAAGATATTAAAACCATCTCTCTAAGTTTATAAATAAAGATTTTAGGGACATTTGAAGTTTGATCTTTTAGGTCATTTTCGAGGTCATGCCAAAATTTTGATGACCTCTTACAGGAGACCCGTTGACCCTAGACTGCTCAAATTTTGCACAAGGCATATGGCAGCAACACTCATAACATGTGCCAAATTTAAGCAAAATCGGAGTTGGTGAGGTGTTAATTTGTCATTTTGGTGGGCCACCTGTCCTGGAATGCCCCAGTTGTCAGCTGGCCTCTGCCCGGGCACCTTGTATTTCTGGGTTCGGGAAATAAACTACCACAGTTCAGCTCTGCCTCTCGTTCCACCTCTCGCTCCAGTATGGCGCAGTGAGTAGGATCCCTAAGTTCCTGAGCAGGGGGCGCCCTGCGATGCACACCTGCGCTCCTGTGTCTGCTATGGCCGTGGTGTGGCACTTTGCCTGGGGGTGGGAGCAAACGACCTGGACAAACAGGCCCGCCATTACTTCCACGCTCCCTACGATCACTGCGTTGTAATAGGGGCGGGCGCCTCCTGGGGTGAGGGAGCGGCACAGCCGCCAGAAATGCCCTTTCCGACCACAACTGCGGCATGCGGCGTTGTGGGCAGGACACTGGATGCCGCCTCCACAGGCGCTGTCCCCGCAGCCCTGGCAGCGCCTCCGGCCGCGCCCCGCTCCAGTGTGGGTGTGGGCGTATCGTGGCCAGGCTGCACGTGGGGTGCTGGCCGCTGCTACCTCGGTGGGGATAAGGCCTGGGGGTGGTTGCGATGGTGACGTGGTCTCTGTTGGTACGTCCACCACGGCTGCCATGTCCCCCGGCGCCCGACAACACGCTGCCTTTTCTGCGGCTTCTATTGTTTCACACTGGTTTATTATGTCACTCATAGATATAAGGCGGGGAAACCAGCGTAACACTTCCACCTTCATACTACGATCACTTAGCCCCATGACCACTTTTCTGCTCAGCATATACTCAGTTAGCGATTTTTCGCAATCGGGACAGCGGAAGATATGCTGGGGTCACACATTGGCGAATCGGCTGCGCGAATGTCTGTGAACAAAAAAATGGCCGATTCGTTCCGGATTCCCCGTCCAGAAATGGCGAAGTCTAGGCTCTTGACAGAAATCGCCATTTTGAGCGAACCCCATCGCCATGTCCCTCAACCACCCCGCGTTCATTCGCCCTGCCAACGCAATCGTTGGAGATGAGGCGCAATATATTCGAGGGAAGGTCACAGCCTACGGCGATGTATCGCCCAACTTGCGATGGCGAAGTATCGTAAGGTCGGCGAATCCACTACAATGTGTTGTCATTTAGGGCGATAATTTGCAATAGATTCTCGCAGGCATTGCGATTGCCCTGCGTTCGTCTAGCGATAATTCGTAGACATTCGTGGGCACGTTTTGGGTGGGGCACGGTGGTATATATAGTGGGTGCCCACTACCTGGCTGCAGTGCTCAAAATACCCCTTCAGCTGCTACATTGCCATCATGGAGTACCTTAATCTTATTACCGAAGACATTGTGGAGGAGCCTGAATTCGTTAAAGCTTTTCTTTGTTATCAAAGAAGCCACCTAATGACCATGGTCAGGCTCTGGTTGCACCTCAAAAACCGTAGGAAGAGAAGGAAGCCCCGAAGTGTCTGGGTACGCCCCTACCTAACCCGTCGTGCCTCCTATGGGCATCATGAGAATCTCATGCGTGAACTGGCAGAAGAAGATCACCTACTCTATAGAAACTTCACCCGTCTGGATGCTGACCTTTTCAATCAAATTGTTGAACGTGTACGACCCCACATTGAGAAATCAAGAACGTTCTGGAGGGAGCCATTGGAGCCTGCCCTACGTGTTGTAATAACCCTCAGATTCCTAGCAACCGGGAATTCATACAAGAGTCTCGGGTATGCCTTTCGCGTTGCTCCCAACACCATCTCCTTACTTGTACCTGAGACCTGCCGAGCCATTGTAGCAGCATATGGGGATGAGGTCATGCAGATGCCTGACACACCCGAGGGCTGGAAGGAAGTTGCCCGTGGGTTTCATGAGGGTTGGGATTTCCCCAATGCCCTGGGGGCTCTAGATGGGAAGCACATCCGCATCAAAAATCCAGCCTTCAGTGGGTCCCACTATTACAACTACAAGAAGTACTTCTCAATGATCCTGCATGCTTGCTGTGGTTGATTATGACTACAAGTTCATGTTCATGGATGTCGGAGCTGTGGGGTCAGAGTCGCATGGGGGTGTCTTTGCACAGTCTAAGTTGTCAGAACTTTTGAAAAACAAGCAAGCCAACCTTCCTCCTGCAGAACCACTACCAGGAGACCCCACTGCACACCCTGTAAGCTACTTCCTCGTGGGAGATGATGCTTTCTCTCTCCGCAACTGGATGATGAAGCCATACCCCAATAGAAACCTGACTAAACCAGAGAGGATATATAACTACAGACTCAGCAGGGCACGTTGAGTTGTGGAGAATGCCTTTGGCATTTTGGCTAACAGGTGAGTGTATTGATATTTCTGTTTCTGTTCAATAAATTTATATGAATACTTATGTCTTTAAGGGAAGGCTGGCTGTATTTTTTATGGATAATGAAATAATGGGTTTGTTTTAAATAAATTTTACTGACTAACTGGTATAATACCTAGTTACGTTTGTAGAGTGTGTTGAGGTTAAAAATTGAGGGCTCCTGAAGAAGAGCCCTCTTGGTGGTTATATTCTCATTCTTGGGTATTTTGACCATGGTGGTGGGGTGGGGGCACGTGTATCAGGTGACGAGAGAACGTCCGTGAAGCGCAGTGGCTGGGTGAGAATGAAAGAGCGTCGCCCGCCCGCTCGTACTTAAGGGCGAGCGAGCTGCGCATGCGTGAAGATGCGTCGTTGCCACATCGTTAGTACCCGCAGTTGCCAGATACACCCGCGCAACATCGCCATTATTGGCGTTCCTATGGCGATAGAACGCAATAGGGACGCAATAGGAGTAGCAAAATGTGCAACAGTTTATACTTGCGCATAAAAAAAAAGCATAAAACAACACTGAAGCAGGGTATATTGTACAGTCATGAAATAAACTACTATGCATGGCTCTTTAGTGGCACATACAAATCAGTAGTGATGCTAAAATTGGTAATATATGGCGCCTGGCAACATGAGTGCAGTGGCGACTATATAGTGTTGTTGAGTGTAGCATACATTTTATGCACATTGTTATGTACATCTGAAAAAATATAAGGATAAACTGTGGACGACGTATATAACAGAACAAAATGCAGGGTACTCTCTTGGTCCTTGTACACTCCCAGGCTCGTTTCAGCTGGTTGATGCTCTTTGAAACTGTCAGAGGGTATGCAGCGTTTAAACCATCGGTGACCTTCTACCATGCCCTTCTCTTCTTTTCAACAGTATATGGTCACTTTTCTTGTCTATTATTGTCCCTTTTTCTTTTATGAGGCCCATAAGAGTCAATTTTAGGTCGTAGGTGAGCGGTGTTGCTTTTTCTTTAGGGATACTTATTCTCGCAGTGTAGCGCGACCCGCAGCAAACGATGGAATGTTTGATGGGCAGCTTCTGTATATTGAATTAGAGCGTGCATTAAAAATTAATGTCAAATAATATGCGTTGGTGGTGGGCATTTCCGGGAATTTTCAGCGAAGAACACCAACATGTTGGTCTTGACTTTTTGTCGACAATTTTAGCCGACTTGAGGCCGGTTTGGTCTTGCTGGCTGAATATTGCCGGAAAAAGTGCTCGTGTGACCGCGGCTTAAAACAATTCCGCTTCTACTGATATGCTAAATTGTATAAGTTGTCTCACAAAGATTTAAACGGCGACGAGTTAAGAGTATAAGTCTCTAATGCTACTTTTTTGGGGGCCTTTTATTTTTTAAGGCCCCCCCCCGGGGGGGGGGGTTTAAAAGGGGCCCCCCCCTTTTTGGGGGGTTTTCCCCGGGGAAAGGGGCCCCCCCCCCCCAAACCCCGGGTTTTAAAAAAACCCCCAAAAGGGGGGGGGGTTTTTTTTGGGGGGAAAAAAAAGGGGCAAAAAAATTTTTTTGGGATAAAAAAAAAAAAAAAAAAAAAAAAAAATTTTTGGAAAAAAAAAAAACCCGGGGGAAAAATTTAAAAATTTAAAAAGGAAAAGGGGGGGGCCCCCCAAAAAAGGGCAATTTTTTTTTGGGGGGTTTTTTAAAAATTTAATTTTTTTTTTTTAAAAAAAAAAAAAATTCCCGGGACAAAAAAAAAAAAAGGGGGGGTTTTCCTTGGTTTTTTTCCCCCCCGGGTTTTATTTTAAAACTTTTAAATTGGGTTTTAAATTTAAAATTTTTCCCCCCCCTTTCCATTTTTTTTTTTTTTTTTTTTTTTTTTTTTTTGGGGGAAAAAATTTTTTTTTGGGGTTTTTGGGGTTTTTTTTTTTTTTCCCATTTCCCCGGGGCCCCCCAAAAGGATTGGGGGGGTTTTTTAAAAGGGAAAAAAATTTTTTTTTTTTGGGGGGTTTTTTTTTTAAAAAAAAAAAATTTTTGGTTTTTTTTTTAAAAAAAGGGGGGGGGTTTGGGGGTTTTTTGGGAAAAAAGGCCTTTTCCCCCCCAAAAAACCCCCTTTTTTTTTTTTTTTTCCAAAAATTTAAGGGCGACGAGTTTAAAAATTTTTTTTTAAAACCTTTTTAAAATTTAAATTTTTTTTTTTTTTGGGGGAAAAAATTTAAAAAAAAAACCCCAAAAAAAACCCTTCTTTATTAAAAAAATTTTTTTGGGGGAAAAATTTAAAAGGAAAAAATTTTTCCCCCGGGAACCTCCCCCCCCCCGGGGGGCCTTTTTTTTTATCACTTGATTATGACGTCACTTTTTTTTTTTTTTTTTAAAAAAACCCCCCCAAAAGGGGGGGGGTTTCCAGTTTGGGAAATACTTTCCCGAATGCGATGGGGGGTTTTCGGTTTTGAATTTTTGGGCGGTTGTTGGGGCCCGGGTTTCGGTTATTTGATTCAACCCCTAATAAATTTTAAAAAATAATATATTTTATATATAAAATATAATATTATAAATAAATATAACCAAAAATATATATATTTATTATATTAATTATATTATATTTAAAATTTTAAATATAATATAATATAAATTAAAATAAAATAAAATTTTATAAAATAAAAATATATATATATATATATTATATTTTTTAAAAGAATATAATATTAATTTAATTTTAACTTACTAGATTTAATGGAAAAAAATATTTCATTTTAAATTTCATTAATTAAAAGGCCCCAAGTTTTCCAAAGAACCCCCTTTTGGAAACTTTGGGGGATTTTAAATATTCCCAAAAGCAGGCCCCAAAGGCTTTTGTCGGTTTTGGGAAATTACCTAAAAAAATTTTTATTAAAAATAAATATTATTAAATAATCATATTATATAATTAATATTATGGGTTTTATGTTTATAAAATTTTTATAAAAATTGAAATTTAAAATTTTTTAAAAAAATTTTAAATTATTAAAAATTTTTCCCCTAGGGAAAAAAGGGGGAAAAAACAAAATCTGGAAAGTTTTTTTTTAAAACCCCGTCGGGAAAAAAAAACTTTTTCCGGGTTTTTTTTCCAAGCTTAAGGAGTTTTGGGGGAGGGTCTCTTTTCGGAACCCTTTCCCAATCCCCCTCAACCCCGGTCAGGCACCAAGGGGTCCCGGGGGGGCCCCATTGGTTTCCCGGGGGGGCCTATTACCCCAACCCCGCGGGGGGGGGGCCCCCCGGGTCTGCCCCCGGTTGTTTTGGTAAAAATGGTGGGGGTTTTCTTTGGGGGACAGGTGGGTTTTGTAAAGTTTATTCTAGTAATTGGGGTACTATGTCCCCTAAGTGCCTATACTATGTTCTTTTTTTGTTTTTGCTCTAGTACTTAACTAAATCCTTTGGGTTGTTCCCTTTTTGCTTTTTTTTGTTGTATGCCTCCGGGCGAAAAAAAATTATTTTTTATTAATTATTATTATTATTTTACTTATGGGAAAAAATTTTTATTCAAATATTCATCAGTTTAAAAAAGAGGTAAAGGAAACGAACTTCTAAAAAAAAAAACTCAAGTACTAATACCCTTTCAACTGAGGATGTCGCCACTCTTTTCCTTTAGTAAATCTGGGAATTGGTCAGTGCTAAGAAAAATTTCCAAAGGGTGTAGACATTAAAAAAAGTTTCCCGCAAAACTTTAACAAAACCCCAAAAAATTATAATAATTTTTATATATAAATATAATATATATTTTATATATATATATATATATATAATATATATATATTATATATATATATAAATTAAAAATTTTATAATATATATATATATATATATATAAAATAAAAATATATATCTATAATATAATATTATATAATATATATAATATTATATATATTATATAAATTATAAATATAAATATTTTATATATATATATAATAATAAAATATATATATATATTTTATATAATATTTAAAATATATACATAGTATAATAAATATATACTTTTATAAAGATTATATATATATCCCGAAATAATATATATATAATATATATATTTAATATATATAGATTTTATAAAATATAAAATAAAATATAATAAAATAATACAAAATATATATATATGATATATATATATAATATAATATATTACTATAGATATATTATATATAAAATACTATAATTTTTAAAATATTAATTACAAATATATATTATAATAGATATATATTTTAATTAAAATATAACTATATATATAAAATAATTAAAATTTTAAAATATATATATAATATATAATATAAAATATTATATATTTTAAAATAATTTTATATACTATAATATTTTTATAAAACATTTGATTTTATATTCTAATATTTTAATATATTTTATATTTTTCATATAATTATTATATATATATATATATAATTTATATATAATTATAAATATATATATAGATTATATTTTAACTAAAAATTTTTAAAATTTTATACTCCTATAATACTATATTATATTATAAAAATTATACTACAAAAATATATATTTTATATATATATCATATATATATATAAAATTTTTATATATATACTATATATCTATTATATTTCCCCCTTTTTATAATTTACCCCTTTTCTAAATATATATTACTATTTTATACTATTTTTAATTATCAATATTTTTTATCTATAATTATATATAATATATATCTATCTCTATATATATCCCATAAATTATTATTTTAATATATAATATATTATATATATATATATAATATATAATATAACTATATAATAATTTTTATATATATATATTTTTTTAAAATTTTTTTACCCCTTTTGATATTTTATAATGTATATATTCTTATTATATTATTATATTATATTTTAATTTTTTATATATTTTATTATTTTCTATATATATAATATATATATCTTTTATATATTTTATATTATTTTCTAGATTTATATATAGGAAAATATCATATATAATTATCTATATATATTTTCTTATATATAAAATTTTAAAATATACCCGTTTTATATATTAATTTTGATTAAATTATTTATATATATTTTATATATTCTTTTATATCATAAACTAATTATAGATTATATATATATTATATATATATTTATTATATTTAAATTATTATTTTATTTTATATATTTTAAAACTTATATTATATTTTCCCCCTTATCTAAATATTCCCAATTTTATATATTTAAATTATATATATATATATAAATATTATGTTATTATAAACAAAATATTTATGTATATATTTTATATATTTTATATATATATTAATATTATATATATATATTTTTATATATAAAATTTTAAAAATATATATATTATAAAAAATTATTTTATTTATTAAATATATTTTTTATATCGTTTTTTAAATTTTTTTTTTTAAAAGTATATTTTGTATTTATTATAGGTTTTTATAAAATTATACTAAAATATATATTATATATATTCCTTTATTATTATATTTTATTATTATATTAAATTTAAAAGTATATATTTCCCCCTTTTTATTATCTCTAATTTATATTATATTCTTTTAATTATTATATATCCCCCTATATTATTTTCTTAATTATATCTATATATATTCCCATCTTTCCCATATTTACCCCCTTAAAATTTAAATCTTTTTAAATTTCCATTATATTTTTATATTTCCAAAATTTTTTTTTTATCTAAATTTTTTATATATTTTTTTAAAAAAATTTATTACTTATATATATTTTTTCCCATATATATATATATATATAAAATTTTAATATTAAACCATTGGGGGCAACGGCCGGGGGGGGCGTCAAACCCCGCCCACCCTACGACGCCACTTTCCCGGGGGGCACCACGCGCGGTTTTCCCCTGCAGGCCTTTTTCCCTTACCAAGCACTCTCGGGCAAGAAAACAAACTTGCCCCAGCCCCCCGAGCCTTGTGGGCCCCCCCCTTTTGGGCCCCCTCCACGCCCCGGTTGTCTCTTTAAAATGCAAAACCCCATGGGAAAGGGTCCCCCGGGTTTTAGGGTAGCGTGCCACAAGCCCATATAGCCCAAGTTTGGGGGCGACGGCCCATGCAGGTAATAGGCCTCGATTTAGTCTCCCCGGTGCAATCCTGATTTTACACTAAAACACCCAGCGATACCCCCGGTTCCCGGAAAAAAATTATTTCCAAAGGGTTGATTCGTCTCTTCAAGTCACCATTTTTGTGCCATGTCTCCCCAACCATTAAAAGAAGACAGGATCACAACGACCTTGAAGATCCGGATCTTTGTCTTGGGACAGGACCACAAACCCCCCAAATAATCCCCCTGAGCGGTCCCCTAACCGTGGGCTATGCCAATCCGTCGTAAACTTCTTGCCCTGACCCGCCGTCATTATGGAAGCGTAAAACCAAGGGATGTAAAACTTTTCCAAAATCCCAAAGCCTCGCCAACCATGAACAGACTGTACTTTCTTTATCTAGGGAAGTCTCCAAACACCCCGGAAACCCTTGGGGCTTGACCCGGAACCCCAAGTCCCAAAAGGGGTTTTCCTCCCCCGGGCCCGCGGCCCCCGAAGCCTCCCCGGGCCCCCGCGGGCCAGCAAAGATTACTTTCATCATCGGGCAAAAAAAAAAGACAGTGACTTGGTGTTGCCGAGGGGGCTCCCCCAACACTTTGATTAAACCTTGTCCCAATTTCCCAGTCCATACCAAACTTTAAAAATGATGGGGGGAAAGGGCGCCCCCTTGCCTCACTCCCTTTTCAAAAGGAAAAAAAGCTGGATACCCCCGGGGGCCCCCACTTTTACAGCACTCGCAGTCCCCG
>JACEEZ010021795.1:77500-80000 GCA_016584305.1 Chionoecetes opilio | reverse complement strand
TGTGCGGCGACTCCCCTCCTAGAAGCGCTGTACATAAAGAGATCAAACCCAACTTAACGTACAGGCAAACGACCTATAAGCTCTACCCAGCATGAAAAGAACAAAAACAAAAAAGAGCACTACTCACCCGAAAAGCCCCAAACGAACACCAAACAACCAATCAGCGTCTCCCACTCAAGAAGACGAGAAGCAAAAGCTATCTACCAATCAACGACATCGGTAATAGGCTGCGTGGCAGGCAGACCGGCTATAAATAGCGCTTCACTTCGCATCTTAATCATGCCCACCTCAACTCCTGAGGAGAAAACATCTCCCATATGCTGCTGAAGAAGGGTTCTTAGACCCGAAATCGCGATACAGCAAACATGACAAGCTATGGCGAAGTCATAAAAGTGATTACAAAAGAGAATAAGACACTCTTAAGACAGAGAAAATATCTTTAAGAAGATAATAAACGCTGAACTAGCTATCACTTTTAACGAGATCTGTCTCAGAGAAAATCTCCTGCCCGTATATACTCTCTCTCTCTCTCTCTCTCTCTCTCTCTCTTCATATATATATATATATATATATATATATATATAATATATATACAGATATAATATATATATATTTATATATATATATATATATATTATATATATACAGATATATATATATATATATATATTTATATATATACAGATGTATATATATATATATTTATATATATATATATATATATATATATATATATATATAGATATGATATAAGAGATAGATGATATAGAGAGAGAGAGAGAGAGAGAGAGAGAGAGAGAGAGAGAGAGAGGAGAGAGAGAGAGAGATGAGGATCAGGTATATATATATATATATATATATATATATATATGTTGATTTTTCAGGGTGGCAAAGACACTCGTCATTCTTGGGGTTCTTTATGTGCGTGCAACGATCGCCAATGGCACTTGGCATCATCAGGCTAAAATAGTTTATATAAGTTAAAAATACTAAAAACTGCTATAAGCAAACATCTAAAAATTTAAAGCAATAAAATAATCCTATATTATCTAAAAACTAAAAACACAATTCATACTTAACAAACCTTGGTGTGTATGCTGTCTAGGTTGGCAGAGGACTGAATGAACAATAATTTTACAGGTAGCATTTTGGTTCCTATGGAGCGATCGAAACGAGAGTCGGACGATCGAAACAGTGTGATAATTATAGTAATTTGAGTATATGTAATTGGTATGAAGTGACTTGATTATTAAGATCAGGAGACAAGTGCTTGATGTGTATGGATTCTAATAATTTAGTGTCACTAGAGAAGTTTGCCTTTGATAGGATTCTAAATTCATTAATATATATATATATATATATATTAATATTAGAGAATGAATATAGAGAATGGGTGATCAAGATCATGGGAGTGGGACCGTATTGCAGATTGAGAAGGAGAAGAAATAAGTCGGCCAGTACGAGCAGAAACACCTTTATGTTCTGGGAACCTAAGGGTTACGTTTCTTGACGTCTCGCCGATGTATCGAGCCTTACAGCTCGAACATTCAAATTCATAAATTATATTAGAGATAAGAGTTTTAGGTATGGGATCTTTATATTTGAAATGTGTTCTTAAAGTAAATGGATTAGTAAAAACAAATTTAAATTTTGAGTTAGGAAAGTGTAAATTGAGTAGATCATTGAGTTTTTTACGAATGATATAACTAAGATGGCCATAAAATGGAAGTTTAATATAATGTGTGTCTAATATAGGTTCGGGTTGATTCGACTTAGGGTTGAACTTTTCATCTAAGAAACTAGAAATTGTTTTTTCTATCAATTTATGGGGATAGCCATTATTTTGGAAAAAAATAGTAAGGAATTTAATTTCATTATCGAAGGCAAACCAATTGGAAGAGAAACTATAACATCTGTGTAGTAAAGTCTTAATAGTATTGGTTTTAAAAAGGTTAGGGATGAATGATAAATACTGAGTACCAAGGCCTGTGAAGGTGGGTTTACGATAGACTGAGGTAGTAAAATAATTATCTTTACGGGTAACTAAGATATCTAGAAATGGTAGTGATAATTGGTTTTCAACTTCATAGGTGAACTTAATATTTGGGTGTTTAGAATTAAGGTAATTAAAAAATAAGGGAATATGTTCAGCATTCTTAAAAAGTTAAAAGGTGTCATCAACGTAACGTTTATAATAAAAGGGTTTAAAAGAGGTAGGACAGTCAGACAGCCAAATTTGTTCATGATGACATAGAAAAGCATTGACAAAGGAAGGACCCAAACAAGACCCCATGGAAACCCCATCAGTTTGGACATAAAGTTTTTTATTAAATATGAATGGAGTCTTTTATAGCTAGAGTTAATAAATCAGAGAATTGTTTTTTTGTGTAGTTAAGAAAAGTGGTAACATTATGAAATAAATTATATATTATTAGTGATGATCTCAATAGTCTCATCTAATGGAATATTTGTAAATAGTGATTGGATGTCAAAACTAGCC
>JACEEZ010021795.1:62500-65000 GCA_016584305.1 Chionoecetes opilio | reverse complement strand
GAAAAATTTAAACAAATAATGTAATGATGATGATCATATTGATGATAACAATGAGTGATAATGATGATAGGCTCCTACTACTACTAGCCCATCTTATCACTATGGTTATCAAAATTTGTATCACTTACCATTATCATTGCTTATGCAACGATTTGTATCATTTATATCATATTTTTGTCATCATTACTTCTACGTGCTATTATTACTACTTGTATTACCACCACTACTATTACCACTAATGTTACTATCACTTTTACCACTAACTATATCACTACGGATTTATACGACTCCCACTATTATATTTCCTGTTATCATCATCAACATGTTTTTTTCCCTTCATCTCCTCTGATTTCCCTCTCTCACTTTATCATAATTTTTCTCACATGACTTTATTTTTTCCTCATGGGCGATACGTATCCTCATGGTGCTTAAGTGTTAGTGTGGATTCAACGCATCCTGCTCGTCACTACCTCCGGCTGCCATTCGCATGCCACCTCTCAGTCTTCGTTCAGCCTTCTACCACAATTCCACAGATGCCTCTAGTATGTCGTTGCCAACACACATCTACCCCTATGAGGATATAGGTTCAGATTGTTCTAATTTAATGGCTTAGTTTTATCTCCTTTTCTCACTTATGTTATTTTTTCGCCGACATCTCTTAATGTTTTCAGATCTTTTAATTCACGTTGATTGTTAAGCCTACGCTTTCATTTTTAATGACCCTTTTACCTCTCTTTACTACTCCATAAATAATAGCCTCCCTATTTCTAGTTCAATTCTTTACCCATATTTCCTCACTTTACTTGCTCGTATTATGTGTATCCCAATTTTTTGTACAAACATGAAAACGTCCATAAAACAAACATAAAAAAAAGAGAGAAGGGGATTTTAAGCCACGTGTGTGTCCTGATGACACACACACACTGGTTCTCCTTAACTTTCCTGCCGCCGTAATCGCATCAGCCTCATCATCCGGGCCTATTACATCACGGAGCAAATGGGCCCAGGCGGAAACGAGCACTCTGATGCCCACCCGGTGCATCAACCTTGGTCCTTCAGGCCCTTACCGACACCACTCGCACACCAGCAAAGGTATAGGTATTTGTATATGGATACGACGAAATAATACGAACACGTGTTCGAAGAAAATAAAGGAATACATCAGTTCAAAAATCTAAACAAAGACCAATCAATAACTGTTGACATCTACTTTACAGCTTCATTCATTTTCTCTTTCTGTTTTATGTCGCTATAACCTCGCTACGTGAATGTGGATATAAGTAAAGAATGTCGCTTTCCTTTGTTGAAAATTTGAGCACTGTCCATTACAAACGTTCACACACTCACATGCACACGCAAACACACATACATAAACATTTATAAACACACACACGCACACACATTCATACACACACATACACACACATATACATTCATACACACACACATATATACATTCATACACACATATTTTTATATATATATATATATATATATATATATATATATATATATATATATATATATATATATATATATTATATAATCACGCACACACACACGTATATAACATTCATACACACACACACACACACGGGCACACATTCACGATGGTCCACTTGATACAGCGTTGCCCTGCCAATCTGTGGTTAGCAGGTTCGAATCCTCACTGCTCCCGGGGACTTTTCACTGACAAATTCGGGCGGTTACTGTCCCCCTTGAGCAAGAGGATGGGGGGGGGGGATGAGGTCCCATCATTACAAAAGATTGGTAATATTGAGCTCCAAGCTCGCACCGGGAAGGTAAAACTGGCGATCGCGAGTCCGACTCGCGTTGAGAAGACCATCGTTGAATGACACACACATATATAGTACATTCATACACACACAATAACACACACACATTATATATACGTAATTTATGATGGTCCAAAAATATGAAGTTCAGATTTTTAAATGTGGCACCTCCCCAAAACGTTCCAAATAATGAGAAAATAATTTAGTGAAAAAATGAGCTAACTTGAAGAACATAATTTTGAAGGTCGCTACCGAGTACTTAAGTTTCACCCTCAAATGAAAAGTGTGCCTAATTTAACATTCATGTTAGTATATAGAAAAGAGTTGCAAATACCTCTCATTAATGTACTACAGTATGGGGAGACATCGTATAGAACATACTACTCATCATATGAGTAAGTCTCAGGTTCTGATATTGTTGCTGTTGATGATACATGAACACCAGGAGTGATACCAATGTCTGGCTGGTCGAACCTAGACGTGATGATATCTTGGGAGCCAAACTTCCTTGTAAGAGAGAGGCTTTACCCTTATTTGTTCATCACCATTTGACTTCACCATCACCATGGACTTTCGGGTGAAAGCGCATTCCCACAAGACTGAGGAAACACGGGATTGATGCATTGGTCAAGATCTTCGAGGAGTGGAAAAAGATAAAGAAAAATCAAAATAATGAAGCCAAGAGGTCCGCAGGCTTTGAACAG
>JACEEZ010021795.1:27500-55000 GCA_016584305.1 Chionoecetes opilio | reverse complement strand
AAACCATAATCCTGTGTTTAATTTGATGATTGATAGTAGTTCCTCGGGACAAAATATCAGCTGAGTTTTCCTTGGTGGCAACATGATTATAGTGAAATGTGGAACCTAATTCAATTATTTTACCAACATGATTTCTTACACAAGGGATTTTTGTATTATATTCCCTAACCAGTGTAGGCAAATTTTGCTATCAGTCCACATATATATTTCACTAATTTGTAATAAATTACTTAGAAATTACTGTTATGATTTATTAATTTGTAATAAATTACTTGTGCTAACTTTGTGCCTAATTCTAGTACAGTAAGCTCCATTTGAGGCAGGGTTCTAGGCATAATTGGGAAAACCAGAGGCTTAGACATAATAACATTACATTCCCTAAGCTTACCTGCTCTAAGGAGATAGGCCACAGCACCATATGCACTTTTTGAAGCATCACAAAATATGTGAAGTTGTTGGGGTTGTTGCGCATCATTATTAATTCTTCTATTTATGTGAATTTGGTCTACTTTATTAAGGGGGGAATCCCATTTCCCGACTTGTTTTTACCGATAAGGTTCATATTATAGGTAATAGTGTTGTACTATGTAAACATGATTATGTATGAGTTACATCAAAATATGAAAAACTATGGGAGCTAAAAATATTTTATCGGTTTTTTCATATACTTTTACTTTGTGCTAATACATTTTAAACGATTGAATATTATCAAAATATGCTGTTATTCTAGTACAATATATTAAATAGTTTAGTACAATATATACATTTGCAATATTTTGTTCGTTGCATATATAATATATCTGTAAAAATAAGCTCACAATCGATGGCTGAAAAAGAGAAAAATCTAAATTAGCGATTTTGATTAATTACAAATTATCTAGAATATTAGAATATTATCCAATGCAAATTTCCATTCCACAATTTACAGAGAACCTCATGGTAGATATATTCACCAAAAATGGACAGAATATGTGCATTCCTTGCAAAGTTATTAAGACTTTAATTTGAAAAATGCAACTCTCAGGAGAGCCAATTTTGTGCAAGCAGGATGATCACTTCTTTCTTATTCCTGCATACTGAAATAAAATGGCTTAGAGTTGTTAGTAAACAATACTACAAGGTTAGTATGACTGAATCGAGACCAACCAGCTCTTTTTGGGGAATAATTGATAGGCATGTCTGTCATGCTCGAACTGCACAAGTAAATGTTCGAAGTGTTAGTTAAATGGTTTGAAGTGGCTGGTGAAGCCGTGACGGAGTTTTAGTCAAGGCACTGGGTAGGCAGGGTAGTCAGTCGCGCAGTAACTCAGGTGTGAGGCAGCGTGGGTCTCGGGAATAGATGTGTCTACCCAAGGACGAGAGAACAGAAAAAGTAAGGTGATTGTTCTCGTCCGAAACCCAGGTGTTTCGCCTATATGACTAAAGGTATGTTAGTTTATTTGTGTGGGCTCCAATATTGTTGAGTGTAGGGAATCAGTGGAATGTCCTTGCGGAAACCATTCGAACCACATGGAGACAACTACTTAAGTAACTGCTTATTCTGGTGAACCGTGCCACACAACAATGGGGATCATAAAAGAACTGCTACCAATAGTGTTCATATAATTCACAAATTAGACATATACATTCACAGCGTCAACTCTTTCACATCCTTTGTAACGAACAACCATTACCACACCCTTGTATCAGCAACGCAACACTTTTTTCTCGTGCTTAACACCAACTTTACTTTTCTCGTGCTTAACACCAACTCTACTTTTCTCGTGCTTAACACCAACTCTACTTTTCTCGTGCTTAACACCAACTCTACTTTTCTCGTGCTTAACACCAACTCTACTTTTCTCGTGCTTAACACCAACTCTACTTTTCTCGTGCTTAACGCCAACTCTACTTTTCTCGTTTGGTGTTGTTGAACACGAGAACTAGTAATTACTCCTTGTGAAGTTGGCACCCCACGTTCCACTTGCGAGAAGCCACACTCTGGCGTCTGACTTGGGCTCGTAGCTAGCACTCTGCACACCACGGCCTGTCACCCTCGCTTCACAATAACTCCTTTAGTCATATAGGCGAAACACCTGGGTTTCGGACGAGAACAATCACCTTATTTTTTCCGTTTTCTCGTCCTTGGGTACACACATCTATTCCCGAGAGCCACGCTGCCTCACACCTGAGTTACTGCGCGACTCTCGGGAATAGATGCGTCTACCCAAGGACGAGAAATCGGAAAAAAGTAAGGTGATTGTTCTCGTCCGAAACCCAGGTGTTTCGCCTATATGACTAACTAGCCGCAAAGCCGCCCTCCGGGCGGACTTTTTGGCTAGCTCCTGCGGAGGGCTATTGGTGGGCTTCGGCCCACCAAACACAGACTCTCCAGATAGCCCCTTCTAACTTTCCTGAAATCATGGATGTAGAAATGCATGTATTCCCCCCACCCATTCACTCACCCATTACCCATCACCCCCCACCCATTCACTCACCCATTACCCATCACCACACACCCATTCATTCACCCATTACCCATCACCCCCCACCTATTCCCTCACCCATCACCCCCCACCCATTCACTCACCCATCACCCCACACCCATTACCCATCACCCCACCCATTCACTCACCCATTACCCATCACCCTACATCAAGGTTTCCTCAATTCTCGCAACCCACTTTTTTTTCACAATTCTCGCTAATAGGCTACTAAAAATAAAAGTGATCGGATCATCCCATAAGTGGGCTTAAAATGTTCCCCTGCTCGACCCGGTTCCAAAACTGTCCCATATGATGGGATTCCGCCACAGGGGGCGGCACCTATCGCGGACACACACACAGACAGACACATACACACACTTTCGCTTATATTATTATAGAAGGAGTTGTTGTGAACCGAGGGTGACAGGCCGTGGTGTGCAGAGTGCTAGCTACGGGCCCAAGTCAGACGCCAGAGTGTGGCTTCTCGCAAGTGGAACGTGGGGTGCCAACTTCACAAGGAGTAATTACTAGTTCTCGTGTTCAACAACACCAAACGAGAAAAGTAGAGTTGATGTTAAGCAGGAGAAACAAGTGTTGCGTTGCTGATACAAGGGTGTGGTAATGGTTGTTCGTTACAAAGGATGTGAAAGAGTTGACGCTGTGAATGTATATGTCTAATTTGTGAATTATATGAACACTATTGGCAGCAGTTCTTTCATGATCCCCATTGTTGTGCGGTACGGTTCACCAGAATAAACAGTTACTTAAGTAGTTGTCTCCATGTGGTTCGAATGGTTTCCGCAAGGACATTCCATTGATTCCCTACACTCAACAATGTCACTGGGGTGTGGTGCGAGGGGCGACTTAGACACCCGGGGGGTGAAGGAGGATGGAAGCAGCTCTAATGGTACCTGGTCCCCTTCTGTGAGTACCTGAGTATAATTACCTAATCAGGTACTCACAGAATACTATCCTCTCGATGGAGGGGGTCTCACAAACTGCAAGATCTTTCTCAGCTCGTCATACTCGATGTTTACTATCTTCTTGGAGCCTACAGTACCTTCCTGCCTTTCCTGGGAGCAGGCCAACCTTTCTCTGATTTCAGTAGAAGTTTCTGCTGCAGTAGGTGGTTTCGGTGAGGCGGTGGGGGCAACATATTGTGGCAGTGTGATGGCTGGTGGTTGCGGCTGCGTCGGTGACGGGGCAACAATGGGCGGAGACACCGACTCTACTTTCCACCTATTTTCATTCATCTTCCTAATTCTGTTTAGCTTCTCTCTCTTCTTCCTGGATAAAAGAGGCGTTCTTCTTTGTTTTTGTAAAGGAAGCTAGGTGGAATGACGTCGGCAAACATTGATTTGAACAAAAATAATAAGAGCAAGTCAACGTAACGACCTCTCCCGGTCTCTTTCCCTAACTAGTGTTTGGAGCAGCCTCGCAACCATGGTTGTGAACTTTTGTAGCCCACATTATCGTACCGAGCCACCAAAATTATCGTATTTTCAGATATATTATCGTACAACCTTAGCTAAAATAATATGGTCAGTAGATAACTATATACATCATTGAATTCAGCATTCCACATATAAAAATATTTTCTCTTTTCACCAAAATATATAATATATCCAATCATGACACAAAATTCCATGTTAATTTATTTTTTCCAAAATAAAATAAAATAAATAAAAAAATATATATTTAGTAACACATAATGACTCAAAAGAAGCTGAGCTCGAGAACTCTACATAGCTATCATCCTCAAAAGAAAAGAGGAATTCCTGTTCCCTCTATTCTTTTATCCCCTGTGTCAGCTGGCGCTTATAATGATAGTGTGTCAGTTGTCATCGACATATAATAATATCATGTGTAGGGATGAAAGTAACATAATCTGCCTTTTCCCTTACACAGTGCTGCTGGAAGAGAACCAAGTAGGGTTCCCGTCAGAAGTCAGTTTCTTACCTTTGTCTGGTAAG
This sequence comes from Chionoecetes opilio, assembly GCA_016584305.1. NCBI lineage: Eukaryota > Metazoa > Arthropoda > Malacostraca > Decapoda > Majidae > Chionoecetes > Chionoecetes opilio. Next base: position 50,562 of record JACEEZ010021795.1, on the reverse strand, counting down.
GTTAACCTTGCTAAATACCCTCTCACAATCTGCGTTCTAATGCGGCAAGCAACGCTCCAAATCCATGTCATGCAAAGGACCAAAAGTCAAACTCAAAACTCTCTCTCTCTCTCTCTCTCTCTCTCTCTCTCTCTCTCTCTCTCTCTCTCTCTCTCTCTCTCTCTCTCTCTCTCTCTCTCTCTCTCTCTCTCTCTCTCTCTCTCTCTCTCTCTCTCTCGCGGAAGTTGACAGAGACAGATTTTTTTTTTTTTTTTTGCGATGACAATCTTTGTATGACTTTATAATGTACTTATATTTGTGAGTCAATTATCGTATTTTCGTGTACGATTCTCAACCATGCATCGTACATCGTACGGATAGTCAAATTACCGTACAAATACGATAATTATCGTACAGTTCACAACCCTGCTCGTAACACACAGCCCAAAGTGTCGTATACATAGACATATTACTTTATAATCGAAAAGTAAAAGGAATAACATCAAAGTTATACAAAGGTGGAAAAACATGCCTTTTTCTTATGTATATCACGATCAGCCGGGGAGGGCGTGGCTCAGGGGGAGGGGGATATGTAAATGGTATTTAAATGCATATTTCGTCGTACGGCGCTAAAAGCAGCGGCGTCTGACGCGCCTACCCCGCGGCAAATAGCAGGAGTGTTTCCATATTTTCGTCATTTTTGACGATTTTCGATCCCGAGGAATGGAATTCCCCCCATAATTAAACTCAGATTTGATGGTCTCCCACTCTGTTTCATATTCCCCACTAAGGGGGTATCCCAATCGAGGTGTTCTCCGCAGGCCTTCTGTATTAGACATCTACCCCTTATAGTTATTGGGCTTACTATTCCCAAGGGGTCATATAATTGGCTGACCTGACTTATGAATTTTCTCTTTGTTAGGACTACATTAGAGAAATCTGGAGCCTTTAACCCTAGTTCATCAGTCTAGATATTCCACCATAGTCCTAACACTGATTGGACTTCAGGAGGGAAATAATTAATGAAGTCCTACCTTATTATCCTTTCTAGCTAGTTATAAATTTTTATTAGTTCTTCCCTCGGTATTTATTGTCCCCTGTAAATTATCCATGTAGAAGTTCTGTCCTAATTCTGGACAATCTGAACCTCTGAAATGGTACTGTACTGTTTTGTTTAATAAGAAAGGGCTCGACCAAAGAGAACATATTTGAACCTATAAGTTGTTAGTGGGCTGTCCTCCTGATTAATATTTTCAGGTCATAAAAAGATAGTAAAATCTCTTGTCTTATTTTCTTATACCTAGTCTTATAAATGCTTTGGAGATATCAGGCACAAAGGCAAATTTATTTGTCCTGAATTTCACTAGAACATTTAAATTAGACAAGAGATTTAGGGCCTGTCTGAAGGCAGTCATTTTGGCTAGCTCCTTGATTAGCTTTAAAGCTACAATTAAATACTATTCTAATTGGGGTGGTTGGTGAGTCTTTGGCCACAGCATGTTGAGGTAAATAATGTCCTACCTTGTGATCCACCACACCTTTCAATTTTTCAATCTGTAAACTCCTCCTTTAATTGATCTTGGATGATTTTATCATAACAATCCAGTTTAGCTTATTTTTCCTCAGTTTTCTCAATGAACTATTTAATTGGATCTTAACTACGTGATAATTGGAAGGTAATACAAGTGCATTTCTTTGCCAAAGTAATCCTACTTCATATTTGCCATTTTATAAGTGACTGTCTGATCATAGTGATCTAGAGTACTTTGATCTTCTTGGGGCAATAGTTCAGGTTTATAACAAATTATTGTTTCCAGATCCCATAATTTATGCACGGGGATATCCCCTTCTTCTAATAACTCATTGAGTTGAGTGGGTACTAAAGAGGCTCCAATTCTAGCAATTAACAGGGGTTGTGCGTGACTAGGAATACCTTCCCCTTGTTCGGCTTGGTGAGTAGTTTGTGGGATGGGTCCCATTATTACATTACCACCAGCACTGGTGAACAAAAAGACTTTAGGTTTATTGATGACCTTCCTCAGGAGCCGCCCAAAATAATCAGCGCGTATAATTAGTTGGAACGGACCATCAACGTCCTCAAAGGTATTTCTAACTAGTCTAACACCTTTCTCACTTAACATTTCAGCTGTCCTTTAGTCCTTTTACAGTTAAATTTATACCAATATTATTAACTACAGCAGCTACCCTACATTTATATTTTCCTAATTGGACTAGGGGTTGAACTATGTCAAAGGTTTGAGCCTCTTTATTGGCAAGAAAACCTGAAATGGCTTAGTTCACTTTGATAATTATGGGTAGTTGTAATAAGTCAACTATCTCCCTACTAATGAGGGATCTTTGTGCACCACTCTCAAACATTGTCTTTATAATGACTGAATTGCCGTTGTGGCTCACCTTCAAATCCGCCGTAGGGACAGCTGATGAACTACTCTTATTAGTGACTGCCATTTTAACTACTGTAGGGTCTGATTTAATCAGTGCCGGATCAAGCCTTGGCTGGCCCTAAGGCACATTTTGAAATTTTAGAGAATGGCCTGAACAATTTAAATTAGATTTCGGCCTCATGGAAATGGACCCCAGACAAAAGATGAACTGATTCAAGAACAAAATATTTAATACAAAAAAGACAAATATTGAATGTGAAAAGAAACTAGTTTATTTAATCCGTCTGAACAATTTGCAGTGTATGAATATATGCATGACAAAACTCGTACAGATTTGGCACTTTGCTTTATAGTTTACTAGGCCTTAGATTGTAATCTTGCGCGCTTTTATAACTGCAAACTCTTCAATTACAGAACTGAAGTCCAGTCCTTGGAGCAAATCTCTTTCAATGCACAAAATCACAAAAGGGCCAACGCACCAATACGCTGTTGATGCATTGTAGAACGCTTCACATCTTTTATTCTCTTTAGCTGCGAAAATGAGCGTTCTCCTGAACAATTGGTGGCCATCAGTGTAAAGTGTATTCGGAGAGTCACTTCGGTGTTTGGAAAGGCTGCATGAACTCCGGTGGTGTGCAGCAGCATAAGCATATGCTGTGCACACCCTGTTGAGGGGGAACTTGAGGGCAGTTGGTCTTTATACCATCAAATGAACTGACGGAACTCTGACGCAATATTCAGATCCTTGTGATACACACTGACAAGCCCTGTAATAGCAGTGTTGATATCCTCGTCGGTCATAGAGTCAAACTCTTTCAGAACGCCAAACCGCTGTAGTACTGCAGGATACGCCTCTATGCGTTTCTGCAATGCACTTCACAGTTGGTCAATGATGACATAAATCTTTTTAAATAATATTAACTTTGAATTTTTGTTGGCCCGTCATCCCTTCTGTGGCATCAGTAGAATTTCCATCATTGACACGCTTCTTACGCTTGGGAATTCGCCGACTTTCGGATTTGTAAGTGCTGTTGCCGCAACGATCACATGCTTGTTGCTCATAGAAATCAAAATTTTCTCTGCGCACATGTAAAAACTCATTCAAACTCTTCAGCAGACCAATAGCCGGTGTTAATTCTATGGTGGCACTTTGCAACAACTTGCTGCAGCAGTTAAAGCGCTGCAAAATTTAATTCCAAAGTTCACACATCAGGCCAACTTCTATGGTGCCCATCTTTTCTGCCAAAGGATCCCCTCATTTCGTGTCTCCCTCTTCTGATATTCATCTGCAGAGATATCTTCGAAAGCACTCTGGAACTGCTGGCGGTAACCGCGGAACAGAGCTTCAGTGGTATCAGTTCGGGCAGCCCACCGGGTACCCGATGGTTGTATCAGAGCCATGTGGAACAGCAACCCAGGTTGCTGTTTCACATGGGTCTGTAGGACACCCCAATGGTGTGTGGATGCCACAAAGAACGCATACAGGCCCTGCAAAAACTCCAAAAAATGAAACCGCTTCAATGCAACAATCCACCACGGACTGACCTACTAGGGTCAAAGAGTGACCTGCACAGGGAATGTAATCAACCAAATTGTTCTTGTTCTTCAAAATTTGCAACCATTGTACTAGCCCGACATCTATAATAATATAAGCGAAAGTGTGTGTGTGTGTGTGTGTGTGTCCGCGATAGGTGCCGCCCCCCGTGCCCCAATCCCATCATATGGCACAGTTTTGGAACTAGCTCGACCAGGGGCAACTTTTAAGCCCAGGTATGAGATGGTCCGATCACTTTTTTCTTCTTCTTTTTTAGCAGCCTATTAGCGAGAATTGTGAAAAAAAAATGTGGGTTGCGAGAATTGAGGAAACCTTGATGTAGGGTGATGGGTAATGGGTGTGGGGTGATGGGTGAGTGAATGGGTGGGGGGTGATGGGTGATGGGTGAGGGAATAGGTGGGAGGTGATGGGTAATGGGTGAGTGAATGGGTGTGTGGTGATGGGTAATGGGTGAATGAATGGGTGGGGGGTGATGGGTAATGGGTGAGTGAATGGGTGGGGGGTGATGGGTAAGGCGTTAATACATACATTTCTACATCCATGATTTCAGGAAAGTTAGAAGGGGCTATCTGGAGAGTCTGTGTTTGGTGGGCCGAAGGCCCACCAAACACAGGTGGCACCAAACACACTCTGCAAAAAGCAGGTGACCCACCACTAGCCCTCCGCAGGAGCTAGCCAAAAAGTCCGTCCGGAGGGCGGCTTTGCGGCTAGTATTACTATAATTGTCATACGTCTGATCGCGGCAATTATCAAAGTCGATGTCATGGTCCTTCAAGTATATATTGGAGATGAGTATCAACTGAGTATCAACAAGATTCTGACCTGTATGACTAGAAATACTATTGAACGTGAGGAAACGCTCGACAGGCTTGTGATCTGTCATGTTGACGTAGCGGAGGATGATAGTGAGCTGGTCCGTATGGGCACTGTCTGGTGTGGAGTCCACTGAAACGGAGAAATACCGCGACTTCGAAATCTCATCCTTGATGTGACCAAGTACTTGCTTGCCCATCACAGCAATTATACCTTCGCAGATTGTTTTTGACATATAAAACGTGTGACCGTGACCGCGATTGGCATGGTAATGGATGTGCTGGGACAAGAAACGATCAAACTGGCCAATCGACTCCAAATGCCCAAGTAATTACCATTGCTACTGGAACCAACAATTTCGTTAATACCTCGAAACGACTGAACCCTCTTGCAAAGAAAAGTAATTGTGTCAACACATTTTTCCAATAGCTGCGCTGCTCCAGCAATTTTGTTTAAATATATGCCTATAGCGCCTGTAGGCAGTGACCCAGGGCTCGGATGGTAGGCCCTGGAGGTTCACTTGAGTGCTGTGATGGTTGGCCCTCGCCCGTGGTTGCGCAGGCAGGATTTTTATAATGACGTCAGTGATAAGAGGCTCATGCCTCCCACTGTGTCGGCAATCAGGATAGACATTACAAGTGGAGAGTGGATGTTCCCCCTCACAAAAGACACAATTTATTCGGACTTCACGAGAAGTAGCACTAGATTTAGGGAAGGCGTGCACCTGTTTTTTGTGTAGGCCTTTGTAGTTTACTGGTTGGGTGAGTTGATTGAATCTTAACTGCATGATGTTTGATTTCCATTACTTTAGCAGGCGCGGATAACTACCCACTAATGAGGGATCTTAGAACTCTAAGGATGGCTGATATAATTGCTGTATTCCCTTAGGTCTAATATTCTCTATCTCCCTTTGGGGGGGGGGGAGGGGGGGGGGGGGCTCCTGCTCAGTACCCTGCAAATGTTTACTAATAGTCCCTCTTCTATGTGTTTGACAGTGAAGTAGTTATCATTATACCTCTGATTTAAACGGTCACGCATCCTGGTTGCTAATTTTCTCCATATCAAAATACTGAATATCCCGTCTGACTCAACCAAGGGTTTATGACCTTCAATTTATTTTTTATTTTATTTTTTATATTTATTTTGTTTACATATATGCCTGTAGCGCCTGTAGACAGTGACCGCCATGGCTCGGATGGTAGACCCTGAAGGTTCACTTGAGGGCTGTGATGGTTGGCCCTCGGCCGTGGTGGCGCAGGCAGGATCTTATGTATGTGTCCTGCGATGCACTCGCATCGACGTAGAGTTATGGATCATGGGCTCTAGCACTCGACGGCAGAAGATTAGATTTAGGTTCTCACTCGGGTCGAACTCGGGTCACCGAGAGCACCACTCGGAGACGCTAACCACTGCTACCGCATCCCAACTTCTTTCTTATTGCTGCAACTGAAATAAAATGGACTCTGAGAGTTCTAGTAGTTGTGTTAGTAAAAAATACGTACAAGGTTAGTATGACCTGAATCGAGACCCAACCTAGCCTTTTTGGGGAATAATTGATTAGGCATGTCTGTATGCTCGAACTGCACAAAGTAAATGGTTCGATCCCCAAGTCTGTTGAGTTGTGAAAAGTGTTGGAAGGGGCTGGTGTGAAGCTTGCGTGTGACGGGGCGAGTGTGTAGTCAAGGCACTGGGTGAGGCAGGGGAGTGCAGTCCAACGCGCAGTAACGCAGGTGTGGAGGCAGCGTGGGTGCTCGGGAAGTGAGAATTGTGTCTGTACCCAAAGGACAGAGACGAGAGAATCCAGAAAAAAGTTGAAGGTGATTGTTCTGCGGCCGAAACCGCAGGTGATGGTCGCACCGATATGATGAAAGATATGTGAGTTTATTTTGTGGGGGCTCCAAATGTGTGAGTGTTAGGGAGACAGTGGAATGTCCGTTGCGGAAACCATTTCGAAAACCACATGGGAGAACAACTACTCTGTAAGTAACTGCTTATTCGGATGTGAAACCGCGTTGCCACACAACAATGGGGATCAGAAAGAGAAACGGCTGCACCAAGTCGTGTGGCTATAATTCACAAAATGTAGGGACATATACATGTCACAGACGTGAAACTCTGTCACTTGGATCTCGTGGTTTGTGGGTAGACGAAACAACGACCAGGTACCACACCCATTGTTATCAGCAACGGCAACACTTTTTTATCGTGCTTAACAACAACTTTTACTTTTGCTCCCGTGCGTAACACCAAATTCACTTTTCTCCGTGGCTTATTTAACACTCAACTCTACTTTTATCGTGCTTAACAACAATCCTACTGTCGTCTGGGGCTTACCACCAACTCGACTTTCTTTCTCGTGCTTAACACTCAACCTCTATCTCGTTTCTTCGTGTTCTTTAACGGCCAATCTACTGTTCTTCGTTTGGTGGGTGTGAACACGGAGAATAGTAATTACTCCTGGGGAAGTTGGCACCCCATCGTTTCCCAATGTGCGAGAAGCCAACACTCTGGCGTCTGAGTTGACGGGCTGCGTTTAGCTAGCACTCTGGCACACCACGGCCGGGTCACCCTCGCTTCATCAATTAACTCCGGTAGTCATATGTAGCGAACACTGGGGTTTCGGACGAGAACAATCCACTTATTTGGTCCGTGTTCGCGGCATTGGGTACCACAAATGATCAGTCCCGAGAGCCACGCGCCGCTACACCTTGAAGGACGGCGCGAACGTCTCGGTGAATGAGAAGGCGTCCTACCCGATAAGGACGAGGAAAGTGCGCCGAAAAGAAAGAAAAAACAAGTCGAAGGTGATTGTTCATCGTCCGGTAGAACAAAGGTGTGTCGCCTATATTGACTGAACTGAGCCGCAAAGTCCGCCCTCCGGTGCCGGACGTTTTGGCTCTAGTCCGGTTTGGGTGGGAGGGAGGGTATTGGTGGGCCTATGCGGCCACCCCCACCAAACACAGACGTCGTCCGAGTAGCCTCGCATTTGAACTTGCCGGGAAAGCATGCGATGTGTAGAAATGCCAGGGATTTCCCCCCAGACCGAGGGACTGCTACAGTTACCCATCACACCCCCCCACCATTCACTCACCACATTTGTACCCATCACCACACACCCAGTCATGCACCCTTGACCCATGTCACCACGCCCCACCTAAGTTCCTTGTCACCCATCACCCCCGCACCCAGTGCCACGCATCCATCACCCCACCCCCGATGGAACCCGTCACCCCCCACCCATTCATCACCCAGTAACCCATCACATGTACCATCCAAGGTGTGTCCTCAATTCTAGCTGCCAAACCACCTTTTTTCACAATTCTCGCTAATAGGCTATGTAAAAATCACAAAAAAGGTGATCGGATAATCCCATAAAGTTGGGCTGTAAATCGTTCACACCTTGCTCGAACCACCGGTGCCAAAAACTGGCCCATATGAGGGTTGATTGTCCGCCACAGGGGGCCCCTAGCAATTGCGGCCACCTAAGCCCGGATCACACACACGAGACCAGTGACACCATACACACAATTTGTCAGCTATATTATTACTAGAAGGAGTTGTTAGTGAACGACGGGTGAAAGGCCGTGGTAGTGCAGAGTGCTGTAGCTACGGGCCCAAGCAGACGCCAGAGTGTGGCTGCTTCTCGCAAGTGTAACGTGGACAATGGTGCCAACACTGCACAAGGAGGGTAAATATAGTCTCGTTGTGCAACAACACAAAAACAGAGAAAAGTAGAGAGTTGTGTTGTAGCAAGGAAAAACAATGTGTTGCTCGTGGATGAGTACAAGGGGTTGACAATGCTCTGGTGACTGGTTTGGGTCGTTGAACAAAGGATCGGTTTCCATCTGTGAAAGAGTTGCAGCTAAGCCTGGTGAATGTATATGTGCTAATTTCGGTGTGAATATAAAATAGAACACTTACTTGGCCAGCCAGTCTTCCTTCAGGATGCCCCCATTGTTGTGCCGGTACGGGGTTGCAAACAGAAAAAACACAGTGACTTTGTAAGGAGTGGTCGCCAATGTTGTTTTTGTTTTTTGTCGTTAAATTTGTTTCCGCCATCCGTTTTTTATTCAGGCAGCTTGTAAGGACATCGATTGCTTCCTACACTCAAACAATGGCAACATGCGGTGTGGGGCGAGTGGGCGAGCGTTAGACTACCCGGTGGGTGTGAAGGCAGGATGGAAGCAGGGCGGCACTAAGGGTGAACTGGTGACCCTTTCGGGGATGGAACCGCGAGTAGAATTACCTAATGTTCACTGGGACTCACAGAGATCAATATGCCAGTGTCGATGGTGAGGGGGGTCTCACAAACCTGCAAGAGCGTCTTCCAGCTAGCATACTCGCAGATGTTGTGTAAGTCTTACTTGGGAGCGAGGCCTACAGTACCATGCCGGCCTGCCTTGGGAGAGCAGGCGCAGACCTGCTTCTCTGAGGGTCAGGTAGAAAGTGAGAAGGTTTCTGCGCGTAGGTGCGTTTCGGTGATGGCTGGGTTACGGCGCGAGGTACCGGCAACATTAGTGTGGGACAGTAGTGATGGCTAGTGGTGGGGTGCGGCGATTCGGCGTCGGTGGACCGGGGGTGCGCGGCGAACAATGGGCGAGAGCACGACTCGACGGGGCCACCTGATTTTAAGGAGCGTCCGAAATTCTGTGTGAGACTTCTCTACTCGTCTTCCGTGGAGATGAAAAGAGGCGTTGCTGCTTTGTGTGGGAAAGGAACGAGAGGGGGATAGTGACGTCGGAGAACATGGAATTGGAAGCAAAAAAGAAGTAACAGAGCAATGGCAAACGCGGGAGGCGACGAGCCAGTATATCCGGTCTCTGGTCGCGAACTAGTGTAAGGGGAGCAGAACGGCGCAACTAGGGTTGTGAACTGTTTGGTTGAAGCACACAATGATACTGTACAGAGACAAGCCGACCAAGAATAGTAATCGTGAGTGTTCGAGGAGAGATGGAGCGGTACAACCGGAGCATAAAATCTGAAAAATAAGTGAGGGGGCAGATTAACGATAAAACTAGATACATCATTGGAAATTCTAGCATTCCAAATATATAAAAATATTTTCTCGTTTCACAAAAATATAATACTATCCAAGTCATGGACAGCAGAATTCCATGAGGGTAAGGAGTGAGAGGCCAAAAGAAAAAGAAAAAAAAAGAAAGAAAAAAAAATGGAGGGAGGAAAACATAATGACGAAGAAGAAAAGCGAGAGCTCAGAAGCACTCACAAGCTCTCATCCTCAAAAGGAAAAGATGGTTAATTCGATCCGCATCCACCCTCAGCAACGACTCAGCCAGAACTCTAACATTCATCACAGAGCGTCACAACAGTAAAACTACCCTCTAACTCCATATTCATCCGGGGTTTATACTCAGACCCACCGTTTTAGAACACACAGACAATCACACATCTCTAGAGTCACATGAGAGCAAAGAGAAACGCACACTACAGACCGCCCTCTAGGTAACGATAGCTGCCTCGAAATCGTGAGCGGCGACCGAGTCCATAGAACATGACATGGGATCATTTGAAGCTCAAGGTTTGTTGGCATACTAGAAAACAAACGATGCGGAAGAGCACCCCCCCCGCTCCCCTGAAACCGCGCATACTAATAATTCTCTTACAATCATACTGCACATGACAACAAAGAAGCGACGCACAAAGCCACACGGGACAATAGGGCTGACCTAGTGAACACATGGGTCGAAGTTCCTCACTCCATGTTGCAGCGTAAGGAAACGATGTGCCATTCGTCAGGGTTTCAGTTCCATTAAATTGGCATATGCCGCCTAGTGGCAGAAAGCACAGAGGGCCAGACTCTCAATAGAGTCGGCCTCTATCTCGTCACACGAGGTTGTGTTTAATACACGACATGCTCTACGTTGCTATGTCCGTTAGGTCGCGGAGACGAAGCGACCTGGGCATATGCATTCCTCAAAAGGGGTGAAAACCAAAGGCACAAAAATAAGCAAACTTATTACGCGGAACATTGTCTTCAAGGAGGCCATCATCTTAAGGTCGTTTACGTTCGACATGTAGGTGTGTTGAAAATCGTCCGACACCATTTACAACCACCTGGACGAAGGACATAGGTGACAAACACCACAATGATTGACGCAGTCGTGTACGCCCCGTTACGAATTACAAAGTTCAAATGTAGTTATCTTATGGCGTGTTGAACTTCACGATACTGGTTATAGTGGCTACCGCGTTCTTTGTAGACCGAGTCCATAATCAGTCCTTCCAACCAAATACCTAAACTATATGCCGAGTCAAAGTCGTAACCATTCGGGGTTAAAATATAGCTTACTGGCGATAGGTCTCAGTGATAAAAAAAAAAATTAATAGAGTGTCGTGATCGTGAACCGCTAGGGCATACTGGAAGACTCTCCAAGAGTGTTAATTATTACAACTATTGCCTCAATAATTCAACGCTTTCTTATATTGCTTGTAACTACGTCATGGTTCACAACTTATGATGCTGGCTGGTTAGATAAAAGAATTCTATTTTGGGCTAAACTCCAAAAACTTATTATTTTCTGCTGATACGTGCATACAATTATACGGTAGGTTTAAGGTCTCAGCACGCCTGAGACCTTAAACAAGCCAAGTCTACCTAAAAAGAAAAATTCTTTATAAGAAAACACAAACAAAAATCATTTAAAATTACAAATTTTTCTTTTTCTCAATAAAAATACAAATTTCCCAATTTATCATCTTACGTCACCCTAAAAACATACGTAGGTTAAGGTCTCAGCCTAGAACTTAAACAAGACTAGTCATCCCGAAGATATTATACTTTCTGGAAACAATCAAAAAAACACGAAAATAAATTTCTCCATATTACTTCTACGGATAAAAAAAAAAAAAAAAATCTCATGATATCCAGACTCATACGTGTCAAACACCACGCCGTTGGCTGACCTTAACCAAGCTACGTCATACCGAAGACTATTTTCAAATTTCAGGAACAACAAAAAATACGCAATTTTTATATATATATACTATCTTTTTTTTTTTTTGTTTTTTTTTTTTTAAACAATCCAAAAACAATGTGTTTCTCATAATTTGTATTGATACGTGTCCCAGCACACTGCGTAGCGCCTTGGCTCGCAAACTTGACATACTCTACACTCAATGTTGGCTTGGCGAACGTGTTTCGTGGGATTGCCAATTTGTAGAATATTGTCCAAATTGCTGCGCGGTGCTTTATTTCTATATCATACAAGCCATTTTTCGATGTAATTTAGATTTAGGGAATTATTTCCTGTGCTAGTGGGATATGAATGCATGGATGAAAGCTAGTCTTTTAAATGGCTCTCGCGCTGCCTATGCCGGAAAAGGGATGGGACGGGTGAGACTATTTGCTGTGCTGTTTGGTTTATTTGGCTGAAATGTTTCTATGATAACTCTTATCCACTTGATTTCGAGGAGCCAGCGTGTCAATACTAGAGTGGTCTTGATATGAAAAGCCGTTCTATCCTCTCGTCTCTCTTGGTCTTTGCTGCGGTGGGTAAGGTATGTGGGGAGGGAACCAATATGCTAGGTGGTCCCTGGTGCATGAAGGAGTGCAGTTTTCGTGTACCTTTGTCTGAGATTATGGTAGAAATAGGTTAACCTTGGCTAAATACCCTTCTCGGGACAATCTGCGTTCCTAAGTGCGAGGGTCTCAAGCAATCGCTCCAAATCAATGTCATGCAATAGAGACCAAAAGCCAAACTTCCAAAACTCTCTCGTCTACTCTCTCTCTACTCTCCTCTCTCTCTTCATGCGTGCTCTGTCTGTCTCTCTGTGCTCTCTTTCTCTCTTCCCTCCCATTCCTCTGTCTTCTCTCTCTCTCCTTCTCTCACATCTTCTCTCTCTCTCTCTCTCTCCTCTCTCTCTCTCTCCTCTCCTCTCTCTCTACCTTCTCTCTCTTTCTCTTCATCTTTCTCTCTCTCTCTCTCTTCTTCTATCTTTGTGTCTCTTCTCTCTCTGATGTTGCCAAATATGTTTTTGTGCCAATACACGTGATCTGACGCACGAGCTTTTGCCCTATAGCAGCACGCTCTGTGGAACTATGCAATACACATATTAGTTGTTTTAAACAATATCGGCAGGATGTATTGGAGCTACCTTGTGCGGGGGGCGTAGTACTCCGAAAACGGGCTGGAGTGCTGAGAGTGGCCAGAGGACAAACTCTAATTACCGCAGCTAGTAGCGGCGCGGCACCCTGGTGCCGGGCTTGGGAAACGTGGGAGGCGTTCCCTGAGGTGGGAGGTTGCCTCGCACTTCAGGAGGGTAGTGTGGAGTGCAAAGGGGGAAGGTGGACCTGGCAGGATCACAGGTGTTTCACAGCGCCCTGGCGGATTTCTTCAAATAGCAGGGAAAGCCGAGGCGGAGACGGTGTAGTACGGTCCCGTACGTGTGGGGGGGATGGATGGGTCTTGGGGAATGGTGGGTGGGTAAGCTGTTGCAGCAGCGTACAGGAGGCAGAGGGATGATAAGGGCGACTGTGGCCTCGTGTGTGGCGGCAAGGCGTGCGAGGCAGACTTATTTAAGTGTAGAGTGTTGGATAGAGAGGTGGACAGAACAGCCGTGGTTGGGGCTGGGGGAGCGGCAGCGGCTGATTTTGCAGCTCTGTCAGCTGCTTCGTTGCCGAGAGTAAGCGCCTAATGGCTGTGAAACCCAACTTGAGGGTGGACTTTTGCAAGCCACGGTGCCAGCCAGTTCGCTGGGCCAGAAGAAGAGTGGAGGGTGAGGAGTGCGAATGTGTATGTCTGTGTGGCTGTGTATTTCTGAGGGCATCTGGATAGAGGATTTTTGAGTCTCTGGTATTGATGACATGAGGGGTAGTTTTTTTGTATTTGACTCTCCAGGCGTGGGGACACGAGCGCCACGAATGGCGACTAGTCGCCTGGATGGCAGCTGGCGCCACTGTTAGACGCCATTGTTTCGTAGTTTGTCCGTCACAAAAAGCCGCTCCCGCTGCTCCTGGGGCAGGATCTACTGACCCGTCTGTGAAGATAGTGAGGGAAGCAGGGTCGTCAAGTAATGTCCATGAGTTGCTAGCAATCCAAAGCGTAAGGCAGCGGGGAGCCAGTGTGCACCTGTGGGCGGCTCAAGACATGTGGGGGATGTGCATGATTGGAGGAGGGCCTCCAAGGCGCGGGTGGCGCCGTTAGGCGAAGTTCGGGTGAGGAAGGTCCCGCCCGTACTGAGGAGGGTTTCGTGAATTCCCATAGTGAGAATTGCTCTGCAGCGCACGCTGACCAACATTGCCGCCGAAGGTTGTGGGGGCCTTGCAAGATGAGTTGCCAACTTTGAAGGGCAGGTTCGCCCTAGGGGTAGCAGCGCAGGTGGGGTTCATTTTGGCGAGCAGGCAGTTGCACGGTCACCGTTTGTTCACACGATACGGCGCCGAGTGGGATACCTGGCCTCCTGCTGCAGGTGGCAGACCTTAGTCCATCTGGGGGCCGTGATGATGACTCTCTAGGCGCGTTTTGGTTGTGGCCTCTAGTTTTTTGGTGTAGGGGTTCCGTGAGAGCGCTAAGGCAATGGAGCGCTATAGTTCCAGGAGAGATCGGATGGCCCCTTTTCTGTGATGTAAAAAGGTGCACGTACCTGGAAACTGGCCCCCCCCTTTTAAAGTTAGATGTATTTGCACCGTTAGGGACGGCCGCTTCTATCTCTCTCACTCTCTCTCTCTCTCCTTCTCTCTCATCTCTCTCTCTCTCTCTCTCTCTCTCTCTCTCTCTCTCTCTCTCTCTGTGATATGTCTCTCTTGATATGATCTCTCCTCTCTCTCTCTCCTTCCAAGCTTTTTTGTATCCCATCTCCTCACTCGTCTTCATAAAAAAAATGAGAGACATCCACGATTTCAAATTCGATCAAGCTTGTGATATGAAACACCCCAAAGGGCGGAGTTTTGGTGAAGACTGGGACCCTATAACCATCCACAGCCCCGCCCCTGTGCTACAAGAGGAACAATGACTGGCCCCGCCCTTATTAATCAGTTAAAGATCTCGAGTTTTGAGCGGGAATCACGGATATACGCGTGACAGATATTTGCAACGCGTAATTTTCACCAGTGGCGTAGTACGGGAAGGCACGTGCACACCCTCTCCCCTATCTTGACAATCCACGCGTGCTCCCCACTGGCCATGGCTGCCTTATCAGATATGCTCTAATACCCACCAGCTAATCTGATCTTAGAATTATGCTTTATGTACAGTATGTGGCATAGAAAATTCCTTAGCTCCACGCGTGCGTATACTGTATTCATTTGGCAAAGACACTGCACGATAGCTCTAGCCCAGCCCGACTCCACACTTTCCCCGGCGGGAATGGGGTGCAAGCTCCGAGCGGAGATGAGTATGTAACCTGGCTTGTCAATATAAGTAGTCAACATAATGTCGCCAATCAAGTATTCTCATCAACCAGCCCGCCGGGGGAAGTGTGAGTCGCTATGACCAAAGCTTTCGTGAGTGGCCTGCCAAACTGAATACATATAGTGTCCCCCATATAACTCAGCTGTGCTTCCCATTGACTAACCTAGCTAGCCACTGTTGCACGACCTAGCTCACAGTCAGGGAGAGAGAGACGAGAGAGAGACGAGAGACGAGAGCGAGAGCGGAGAGCGAGAGAGAGAGATAAGATTAAGATTTTTCATCCTATCTAGACACTTGCAAGTTACTCACACTACAAGGTTTATTGACATACAAAAGCGCCGCCACGTCAGCATGGAACTAGGCTGGGACTCGAACCGCCTGACGAATGCACAGGGACGCTGCACATTGGGAACTCACGTCTCTACCACCTTGCACCCTGACGGGGAAGAGAGAGAGAGATAATCACATAATGTATCACCCAAACAACAACTAAAATCTAATTTGAGGGTCATGCAACAAGGAATATGCATACATAGGTACACAAGTAAATAATAGGTATCTGTGCACAGGGGTCCGATGTCTGTATCGTAAACATTCAATCAACCGCTGGTTACCAACATATAAGTTTATAATGTAGAAAAAATAATTAATAAATAATGTAATAATAATAATAATAATAATATTTCCACTGTCCTTCGTGCCTTGATGTCATAATGTATTCGGCTATCGTTCACCGACACATTTTGATTCCCTTGTGTACATCAGGTGTAGGCGTACCAGCTCCTTTAATTAACCACTGGCACATTGATCATCATATCACGCTCCGTTCAAGTCTGAGACACAAACAACACACGCCTCAATATACGCGTGAGATGACTTGCTTGACTGACGCCTCGTGAGCTCTCTAAGTACTATAGGGACGCCGATGAGCTCGATGTATAAAAATGACACAGCAAGCAAAGACGCACGTAGAAGCCGGCGGAGCCATAACAGGCAGGAAGGCATTGAGTGGGAGATAGAACTCAATCATACAGTCTCGGAAGAGGTTCAGAACGTAACGAGATGTTTCCACTGTTTAATATTTCTTTCTATTCACATCCAGACTGAACCACGCTGTAAACAAGTATATTCTTATTACTCGTGGATACTAGTATCATGCATTTGATCAATAACCATAAGGATCCAGATGTCGATGACGAGTGGTTCTTTCTATAGATGTGCGAAGTCGACATCACGACACCGCTTCGAAGTGCGTCACGACCAGGCTAGTCGAAGAACGGAGGGAGGGTGGGGTCTGTGGTTCGGGGACAAGGCCACAGAAAGGAAGGTCAGCCAGCCTGGCGTCCCATACAGTTATTAAACCCTCTCACCTGTGCACGTGACTCACTGACGTCACGGAAATAGACGCGATTAGGCGGTCGAGGCTGAGGACCACCGAGAGACACCGTGTCTGCTCGGTGGCCACACACGGCGAGGGCAGTTTGCCCGCCAGTCATCTCTGTTCCCTCTATTATTCGGTGACGGTCAGCATGTACCGCCAATTAAGTGTTCACGTCGGAAAAATATCCATACGGGCACGGCTCGGTGGGCCGACCTGTCTTTACTTGACCTTGGGTTGGGGAACGGGGCAGCTAAGAGACGGAGGCGATCAAGAATACTGACCACTGCTTATAATCACTACTTAAATATCACTATGGTTATGATAAAAATAGCAAACACACTCCCCAGCATCCCTCTTCCTCTCTCTCAATTTTCACATACCACCTCTTATACAATACTACATACAGACCTACGCCGTAGGGTAGGTATCCAGGCACACCACAAAATGGCCGTCCGTCACCCAGAAGGAGAGAGGAAGGGAAAGGAAGGAGAGAGGAGAGAGCGAGAGAGAGAGAGAGTGGAGACGACGGAGAGAGAGAAGAGAGAGAGAGAGGAGAGGACGAGCAGAGAGAGAGAGGATGAGAGAGATGAGAGAGAGAGAGAGAGAGAGAGAGGAGAGAGAGAGGGAGACAACAAAAAAAAAACGATAGGAGAGGAGAACGAGAGAGAGAGGAGAAGAGAAAAAAAAAAAAAAAGAGGAGAGGAGAGAGAGATGAGAGAGAGAGGGAGAGAGATGAGAGAGAGAGAGAGAGAGAGCAGATGAGGAGAGAGACGAGACGAGAGAGAGAGAGAGAGAAAGCGAGAGAGAGAGAGAGAGAAGAAAGGAGGAGAGAGAGAGGAGAGAACGAGCGAAGGAGAGAGAGAGAGAGATGCAATACATAAAAAGGCTAAGGGAGAGGTCCGACAGATGCATTAGATTGAAACACTTTTTGCGAAACTGCGCTGGTCTTTCAAAATGATGTTACAGCCTTCAAGTGTGCGAAGTCTGTACCATAAAATGTCGTAGTCATTTCTGCTTCTGACGCCAAACACGGGTGGAATATCAGTGCCAAGTTAATATTTCAAACTCGAGGAGAGGACGGATGAAGAGGAACAAACAGTGATATAAACAGTATATTAATAGTAAACAGGGAGAGGGTCTGCAGCAGATCATCGAGAAACATAGCAACAGACAACAGAGTAACGGGTAACGAGAGCCTGCTGGCCTATGACGGGATACGGGCATGACTACCTATCTCTATTATATATATAATGGTGTGTTGGTGTGGGTGTGTGTGTGTGTGTGTGTGTGTGTGTGTGTGTGCGCGTGCGTGTCTGTGTGTTGTGCATGTGTGTGTGTGCGTTTGTTGTGCGGTTTGTGCATGTGGTGTGTGTGTTGCATGTGTGTGTGGGTGCGCATGTGTGTGTAGCAGTGTGGTGTGATGTGTGTGGTGTGTCCATCAGGATCAAATTTGCGATCCCAGCCTTCTCCAGTATTGATACAGAGCGGCCCCACTGGGCAGGGTGTGACAAGGCAGAGTGGAGGAATATAGCAACAAAGACGTGGAGGAAGGAGGAGGAGAAGAAAAATAAAGTTGAGGAGTAGCCCGAGAGAATGTAGCGAGAAAGATAGACCAGAAAGAAAAGAAGAAGAAAAAAGAATAGGAGAAGAAGGGATCAAGGCGTAAAGGAGGAACAAGGATGAGCACAAAACAGCTAGGATGGGAGGTGACATACGAAGAAGCCTAAGTTTGCAGGAAGAAGCAAGTAAGGAACGGGGAAGTTGAAAATAATATATAAAGAGTCTGTAAAGGAAACATTAAAAAATTAAACATATTGTGGTGAAGAAGCTGGATGGCCCTTTGTTTTCATGAGGGATCTTGACGGAGGGGGAGTTTTTGACGTAATTTTGAAATAGTTTCACTCAATATTTTACAGTTGTCCGTTTCTTATATTAACAAGAGTAGAAAACAGAAAGTAAGTTAGTGGAAAACATAAGGAGTTATTCTCAAAACCTATTGCTGCTGAGGTATTTGTGACATTGCTATATCTTTAAAAGTGTTAAATTGATATCTTTCTCTTCTCATGTTCTCGATTTCTATTCAGACGGTCGTCATCACGATTTCTTGTTGTCTTCCGTGGATGATGATTTAGCGTTACATTTGACCAATGCAAGTCTTGGGGCACGCACACGAATATCCCCGAGGATTCAGGCAACTGGCTGCACCATTCGTTTGGCCTTCCATTACCACAATAATATTTTCTGACACACCACACATATGTTTTCCTTCGATTGCAATGTCCATTCATATGTGAAGTAACTCTTATGAACAAAATCTCACAAATAGAACTGCAATCATGATCTCAAGCAATAATAGTTTGGACTAAGCTCAAGACACACGGCAGCGCAGAGACAGTCTGCTGATTGAAGTAAAACACGAGGTGACCAAATAAACGTAAACAGAGACCGCCGCGCAACCGTACCTCTGTGTACGACCGTGAATAGTCTAGTCGGAAAAAGGAGTTTCGTGCACCCACGGAAATATACTTTGTATGGTGTTTCTGGACGGGAAAATATGTGATAAATTATTTAGCCTTGTTAACAGGGCATTCGGCATCATCCACGGCATCATACGTACCACGTATGATTTTATGTAAAACTAGTGCCCGCCATTACTGAATCTATTTTTCACAGTAGTAACTCGCTAAATGTGCAGACAGGTGAACAAACAAGGTGTTAGACTCCATGTTTTTAGGCCAAAAATCATGATAAGACTAGTTTTACGTAATCAAATGCATTGATATAGAATTTAGTATGCAAAATCTTGCTGCCATGGCCAAAAAAAAATAACATTTTACATAGTAGGAAAAGGGGGTCATCGATCACACACCAACCCGGAATATACTTCTAATTGGTATTTCAGGGTTGGAAAATATGTGAGTAGAAAACATTATTTAGCCTTGTTAACAGAGGCAATCGGATGTCTTTGCCCAAGTATGATTATATGCAAATTAGTACGCCGCATCATACACTCCGCGGGGGAGGCAAACGTCTGACCTGCAGCGGAAGCACCGTTGACACCCCTGTATGCCTGGCCCGTGTTGGGAGTGTGAGGTAGATATATAGGTTAAGGCGCGCAAACTGCGGGAGTTATGACGCACTGCTTACATTAAGTCAGTTAAAAGTAATATTAAGAGAGAAACAAATTTTTAGGATATAATCAAAATATATAAAAAACTACAAAATATATGATAAAAGAACAATAGTGTATTAAAAAGGCAATACTAAAGAATCACTTAAAAACATCATACTTGTTGAAGAAGACCAACCCTCTCAATAAGGTATGGACCTCATGATCCCGGGAGACAAACACAGCCTGTCTCCCACATGCAGGGTGAGGTGACGGTAGCCACCGTCCTGCCACACGCACGACACCGGGACAAGAATTCTCACGTAGAAGTGTGGGAGGTGAACACGGGTGATGCTTGAGAGAGAGAGAGAGAGAGAGGGAGGAGAGAGAGAGGAGGCGGGAGATAGATGAGAGAGAGAGAGAGAGAGGAGAGAGAGAGAGAGAAGAGAGAGATGCGAGAGAGAGCAGGAGATGATGAGAGGAGAGCGAGAGGAGATGAGAGAGAGACGAGAAGAGAGAGAGTGGAAGAGAGAGAGAGACGGAGAGAGGATGAAGAGGAGAGAGAGAGAGAGAAAAGAGAGAGATTAAATGGCTGGTATTCACTATGTTACATAAAACTGGGGAAATGTAATGATAAGAAGGAGCAGGAGGAGGAGGAGGAGGAGGTAGAAACAAATGTTGTTCAGCGTCTGGAGAATCACATGCGCCCCTCCCTCCCCCACCTCCCCTCCTTGCGAGAGCCCACTCCTCTTCTCACCATCTCCATAATTATCATCCTTTCCTCCTTGACAGCACCTTAATCAGAGTCATTATTCAAGGGTAATGTTGGTATTTATTTCACTGTGTGTTTAATTAACATTACAATGACACTTTGGCGCACTATAGTCCCCTCTACCACCATCATAAACATTATCACTACCTCTATAGTCTATAGTTCTATACGGTACTACAGCCACTACGAATCACCACCACCTATAACGCCTTGCAGGTATCTACGCCATAAACAATAGTCAGGCCAACACCCTAACACCACCACACCACCACCACACAAAAAGGGTCAATGGGTTGATCTTAAGCTTCGCATTTTCTTAGCATACCAAAGACTCTCTCCCTCTCACTCTCTTTCTCTCTCTCTCCACACACTTGACACACCAAACATCACAAACGAAGCGACAACAAACAATGAACAAGTGATTCGAAATCTTTAAGAGTTCGATTCATTTACCAAAACGAACATTTTTTCTCTCTTCAGTCAACAAATTAATAAGGCCGACCAAGTACATAAAAACACATCAAACAAATACCAAGGATTAAAAAAGAAATAACCAGACCGAGAAGAGAGAGAGAGAGAGAGAGAAGGGTGGGTGGGAGCAGGAGGAACGTGTGCACAGCAGGCTGCCACAGATATAAACCCAAGGTAGGAGTCACCAAAAGGACTCCCTACTGTCTACCACCCCAGTACCCCCACACTGTATCTGAGCAGCCAAGTGTGGCCCCATGAGGATGACGATTAATCTACCGAGGGTTGCGGCCTAGTGTAGCATCAGAGGTTATAAGTGCTTATAGGGTTGGTAGCAGCTCCCCTCCCGCCCTCCTTCCCTAAACCCGCCGCTCTCCCTCCTCTCTTTTCTCCACCTGCCCCCTAACTCCCCCAATTCCCTCCCTCCCTCCATTTTCTCCAAGCCTCCCCCACTTCTCTCTCCCACTCTTCCAACTTTCCTCCCTTTCCTCCCCCTTTCTTTCCCTTAATCATCTACGCGGCTTAACTTACTCATGAATTCTATTTAAACAATCGTGTTAAGCTATACCAAATAATAAAGCCGAGATAGAAAGACAAATGGAGGAGAAAAAACTAATGACAGAAGATGAACATTGGAGAAAGACACCATACAAGGGGAAAGCTTGGCGGGAAATAGAATGCGAAATACAATTGTTTATATTCCTGTATCTATCCTCTTTGACCTATAAACCGTATGGACACTGTTAAAATAAAGAAAGAAAGAAGAGGAAGGCATTAGGAAGAAACAAATTCAAAAGGATATAAAATGGAGAAAAAGACACATGAAAAAAGACATATATAGGAAACCAAAGAATTAAAGATAATTAAATGCATTATTTTGCCTGCATAGCATTACTCAACGCTGCCACACATCCCCTGCCTGACAAAATACTCGTTCCTGTGACCCACACACACACACACACACACACCACACATACACACACACGCACACACACAACACACACACACACACACACACACACCACATACACACACACACACACCACACAGACACACACATACACAAAACCACACCACTACATACAACATAGACATACACACCACACACACACACACACACACACACTCCACAAAGCCCATTTATAAGCCGTAATGGTGCCCGTGGGACGCTCCTATATAAAAGCCACAACCCCCGATCCCCTGGCATCGGGCGCCCACCGCTGCCCCGCCTGCATATTCTCCACGCGCTCTCCCTTTTTGGCAGACCGTAGGTTAGGTAAGGTTAGAAAAAGCGTTAAGTTAGGTTAGGTTAGGTTAGGTATTGCGTTCGTATTATTACAGTAACTTTGTGTGGGAATCACAAATAGGTTTTTTTCAAGATAATCCTGTGGTTAGTTTGGAGCTACAGCCATGCATAGAGGGCCGCCAGCTGCCGAAAATGGGCAACACGTTGGGAAATTAGGCCCCGCTAAGCCAGAGTGACGCGCATCCATCCAAAACTCACCCTAAGGCTGCTGACGGAGGGACGCGCGGGCCAACCCGATAATACAACTATTTCACCACTACAAAATACACGACATGACACGAATCTGTCCTCACGCACCACTTGCCTCCCTTCCGTCACTCTACCTACTTTACGCACATTCAGCCAGCAAGATTCTTACTGTGCAAATCTCTCTCTCTCTTCTCTCTCTTCTCTCTCTCTCTCTCTCTCTCTCTCTCTCTCTCTCTCTCTCTCTTCTCTCTTTCTCTCTCTCTCCTCTCTCTCTCTCTCTCTCTCTCTCTCTCTCTCGGTATTATTCTAGTGTTTGCCCATACTCCCCCTCTACCCCCCTAAACATAGTTGGGGACCTGGGGGAATGCAATGATATAGGCTGGGGTACAAACATATGCGTCGCAACCACATAGTTTTGAGTTATGGAACGTTATAAAAATTCCCTCGATCTAGGGAAAATTCATCGGATTCTTCTGAGTCCAGAGACGTGTGTACCTGACGATCCTAACAGAATGATGACCGAAGGTCTGTCGAGAACCCCCCCCAAATCCCAGTATGGACTAGGAGGTTAGGGTAGGGTAGGATAGATTTGGTTAGGTTTAGGTTAGATTTGGTTAAGTTATGTTAGATTATCGGTGGGTCAAGCCCCCCGCTTAGCGTTGGTTAATTTTGGTTAGGCAAATTCTCTAGATATAAGGAGATTACCCTAGATCTA
>JACEEZ010021795.1:0-22500 GCA_016584305.1 Chionoecetes opilio | reverse complement strand
GAACTGAGCACCCCGGGCAGGGTCATCAAGCCACCGCCACCCCACATCTCCCGCTATGACTGATTTCCCGTACACACCCTCGTCAATGTCGGGCAACAGGGCGGCTCCTCCCTTCCCATTGTTTTGTTCATAGTCTCCTCCCAACACATACTCCGCAGGCTGTCCCTCCCTCTCCACCGCAAACACCTTGGTCGCCGTTGTAGCAGGGGCCCCCCGCTGCCCCGTACACAAAGCCGGAACTGTCGGGCCCTCGGTGGTTCGGTGCCTCACGTGGGGATGAGGACAACGACGCGGCGCGCTGCCTGGCGGCCACTCCAAACTCAGGAACAGCAGGCAGGGGGGCGCGGCCGCTGCCACCCTCGTCCACCTGTAACCCCAAGCTATCTGTGTACACGGCAGGGATACACACACACACACACACACACACACACACACACACACACACACACACACACATAAAACCGCGCCATGTTATCTATATATGTACACGACAGGGGACACACACACACACAACCACACACACACACACACACAACCCAAGCTATTATTTGCATTCTAGTCCCTAGTTGAATAGTTTGACTATGTTAGAATGTTTTTTTTATTTTAATGTTAATAAGTATTATTATCACTATCATTGTTATTCTTATTTTTACTATAATAATTATAATCATTGTCATTATAACTATTGTTTTACGTATCTATTAGTATCATTCTTATTTTTACATAATATAATAAAATAATAGTAGATTATTGTTATTAATTCAGAACAAATAATTTTTATTACTACTGTTACTGTTATCATTATTATTAATCATTATTACTATTGGTGATAAAAGCGTGAGTCATAAGCTGTGATAAAATCGTGAGTCCATCAGCTGGATAAAGCGGTGACGGTCCTAAGCTGGTGATAAAGCGAAAATGGATATGATATCGTCAGTCGGGGAAGATTTGTGCAGGGTTCAAAGAAACCCAGATTAGTTTCAGACACAAATCACAGAACGCAGTCTTGCATAGTCCTATCTATTATAGCGGCGTGTCTTTTCTGATGATGATAATTCAGTGTTTCACTCGAGAATCAGTTCTATTGCCTTGAGTTGGAACACAGTGCTTCATGTAATATTCTTAGTGAGTGTGCTTATGTACACTAAACAAGTCATATCATTTTCCCTTGTTACTTCTACAGCCATTCTACAAAGTTTCAAGGTCGCCCACTAGAAGTGATGGGCACTGTACCCTGCCTCATGCCTTGTTCCTAAGTCTAAAGTCTTAAACATACCAGGTTTATGGCACGACCAAGTTGTTGTTTTAGAAATGTTATTGGTCTTTTGGTTCTAGAATCACTTGCTACCCATCACATTGATGTAATTCCACAGCACCAAGCAATTCATTAGATGGCGTTCTCTTCCCCGCATGACAAGTCCGACAGCTCCATTGCTAGATAACCTCTGACTTTCCAAACAGTGACCAGCGAAGCCGTTTCTGCTAGTATAGGCCTAGACTGCTTGAACTAGTGGGGGAGACGAAACGTTCAGTTCCCCCCTGAAGTTTGTTGTGTCCGCGCATGTTGTCGTGGGAGACCAAAATATTGGCCCCACTTGTCTGTTCGACTCGTTAGGGAGTAAAGATACTCTCGTCGACAGTTAGTTATGTTGTCTTTGCCGACACTCCATTTGTTCTGTTCGACTCGTTATGAGAGTACACGATGCTCTTGTCGGCAGTTATTTAGTGTTGTGGGCCGACACCCATTTTGTTCTGTCACTCGTTATGAGAGTACACGTGCTCTGTCGGCAGTATTAGGTTGTTTGTGCCGCACTAAAACTCCATTTTGTTCCCTGTTCGACTCAGTTAAAAAAAGAGGACCAAACTGGGGAGAGTACAAGATATAGCTTGTCGACAGTTATTTAGTGCTTTTGTCCGACAATCCATTTGTTTGTTCAACTCGTTGAGAAAGTACAAGATACTCTCGTCGCAGTTATTAGTGTCTTCGTCGACACTATTATATTTAGTGTCTTTGTCCATACTATTATCGCGACGCATTTGTCCACAAATGTTACAGTGTCACAACCCTTCGGCGTAACAGACAAATCAGCATAACATGTGCTCACACATGATGCATAGCCTTCGTATGTAACCTTTTATCGTATGCCTCATACCAAAGAGCTGTGGTATAGGGCATGATAACGGACATTTTTGGATGAACTGAATAATACAGGAGTCTTATTCTCCTTGGCACTCACCCTTGGGTTATTGGTTAAGAAAGTGTGGTACTTATGCGGCCTGGTGCTCGACTTCAGGTACAAAGTTAACAATTTACTGTACCGGATCACTTCCCACTCCTGTTTTGAGAGACCTTTTGCAGTCTATAGGGAGAGATAATACAGTTTTTTACCAGTTTGACCTCAAGTCCTGGTTTTCTGGCAGTATTCCGTTGGAAGAGATCGCGGGAAATAATGGCCTTCTCAACAAATAATGCTCATTATGAATGGCTGAGTATATGTGCCTATGGTTTTGAGGAACTCACCTCTTACATGCCAACGTCTAGTAAACAACTTGTTTCACGGCATCTAGGTGATGGTTTGTTCGTCTACATGGACGACCTCATAGTGGTCGTCCAAGACGTATCCGTCACTTGAGAAACTTTCGCCTTGTGTTTCAGAAACTTACTGAGGCTGGCCTTAAACTTAACGTGCGCAAGATGCAGTTTTACTCGAGTCCACGCATTGACTTTTTAGGCCATGCTGTCGACAAGGATGGAATCCACACGTTGGATTGTAAAATCAAAGCCGTCAAGAATTTCCCAACACCTACCGCCACTGAAAAGGTACGGTCTTTCCTCGGGTTGTTCGGGTTACTATCGTGCCTTTGTGAAGAACTAGGCCTCGATTGCTAGTCCTCTGACCGACCTCTTGAAAAGGATTTCTTTCTCGTGAATGGTCGCCGCACAACAAAGTTTTGATACTTGAAACAGGCACTTAACACATGCGCCAATTCTTACATTTCCTGACTGACATATGCCTTTCCACTCTTGTGGACAGATGCTTCGGCACTAGGCGTGGGAGCGGTTTTGATGCAAACAGTTGAAGGGAAACGCCCTCATGTTGTTGCATAGCCAGTAGAGTGCTAATGATGTAGAGTCACGTACTCAGTAACTCACTTGAAGGCTCTTGCTGTGGTGTGGGCTCTTAAGCCTTTAAGGAATTATCTATGTTATCCCATTACAGTTCATCACACGGATCACACTGGCGGTGCTGAATCTCTTTAAAGGGAAAAACCTTTGTGGCCGTGTGGCCCGGTGTTCATAACCATTCAGGAATTTGATCCTACTATCAATATATACCTTGGAAATAAAAATCATGTTGCAGCGCACTTTCACGCAACATTCCAGTAGCAGTGGACTCTCAACGCTTCAAGTTTCTAAACTAGCGAAAAATACATCCAAATTCCCCTCTTCACACTTGGGAATTTGTGAAATCCACTTATCGACCATCAAGTTGCTCCTGCAGACACGTCAAATTTTCCTCTACAAGACTTATCGAATGCTCAACGCCAAGATTCCTGTGTGGTCAAAAGTGATTTATGCACTAAGTCTTGGAGAATGAAATCTTAAATTGCTTAAATTGTCAGTTCCACTTTTACAGTTTTCATAGTTGAGGAAGTTCTTTGTCGTAAGGTCACTATGGACGAGAACCACGGTTCCTCAACTAGTTATTCCTACCAGTCTAGTGGAAACTGCTTTAAATCATTCACGACATGCCTCAACAGGACATCCAGGGTGGAGACAGAACCTTGTCCGCTGCACGTCGTAAGTTTTAATTGGGCTACCATGCACATCGATGCAGAGAAACATGTAACCAATTGGGGTCGTTCATGTGCACAAACCAAGGGTAATACGAAACTTGCTCCTACCTTGAATATCCTTACTGAGTCTCCTTTGACACCGTACCATACGACTTATTGCAGCTCATTGCCTTCCAGGCTTCCTATCTGATTGATACGACATATACAGGAAATATGACTGCCTATTGTATCAAGATAACTTCTAAACATGTTCTTGATTGACTATATAATATTGTTTACGAAAGGCTTGTTCGTGGTACTGGCGGACAAGGCAAGGGCCCTTCGCCTGTACCTCTGGGGCCTCGGCCGGTGTTGGTCCGAAACACGGATCGGGTCGCCACGTCTTTTCTTCCCATTATCGCGGGGGCGATTTGGGGGGAGCCCTACGTGGGGATTGCTAGGTGGGTGTTAGGAGTACAGAAACACAGCCACGTCGGGTGAGACAAGGCGCTCAGGGGCCGCCCAGGTATTACCGTGATCCACTGCACCCTGCAAAACCCCGTCCTGAAAAGACCCGTCTCCTCTTCTGACGAAGGGGGACTAGAGTGGGCCCTGTTTGGGCACGCGTGGCCTTGAAAGTCAGTGACGGCGACTGTGGGGTAGGGTCACGGCGCTGAGGGCGGCGCCCTGTACAGTGTGTAGCGCGCCTACACAGTGTGTTGAATCGACGGTGTGTTGGGACGGCGTGTAATAGTACACGGAAGAACAGTGGGGTGATTCGTGTTGTCGCTGGGGTGACCTGTTTCGTGGGCGAGCAGGCAAGGGCGGCGCCCCTAGATAGACGTGACGTCGTGGGTGGTTTGGCGTTTGTGCCCGGCCCCTTTCCCCGTGTGAGGGCAGAGGGCGGCGCCCTCTGAGAGAGAGTGACCGCGTGGGTGTTGGCCGTGTGTCCCGCCCCTTTCCCGTGTGAGGGCAAGGGCGGCGCCCTGGAGAGAGTGACTTGTGGGTGTTGGCCTGTGTGGCTCTTGTGAGAGAAACAAGGCATTTGTACATAGTAGAGTAGTTTGTAATAAAAGCCGTGCACAGAGTAAGTGTCTCCCTTCAGTCCTTCCGACCGCCTCCATTGCCCCGGATCCGTAAGTGTCGTTGACGAAGTGCAGGGTGGTGATGGCCCCCCCCCCCCCCCCCCCTGTTTCGTAACAATATCATAGAGTAGCATTTACCTCGCCTCCTAACTATATAACCGCCCTTGGTTTTTGGTTATATACAATGTTTTACAGAATCAGCTTCTATACAATATACATATAGAAGAAAATCGTTCTAATATTAACTTTGGGGGGTGTTTTAAGTGGGCAGTGGATAGCCCATATTTTGTTTTCCCAGTAACCAACTTATATTAAAAAAAAGTGACGTTAAAACTGCCAGCGATCCCTGGCATTTCGGGTTCCCGATCTCTCTACTTTGGTAGAGTGTGATTTGTCCCCCCCCCCCTTGTAGAGGAGAGATATTGTCCGGCTCATCAAAGGGGTACGTAGGGATTTGTTATATAGTTGTAGTGGTGGTGGGTATTAGTTTAAGGTAATTTGAGTAAATGATAAGTACTGGAATAATATAAATTACATTCCCTGTAATATTACGGCATATTGCACGCTTTGGTTGGGGCAGCCGTGATTGGCCGCCGCCCTTAGATCGCAAACCCCCTGGAATTGTACACGTGCTCGGTTTTTGTTAGGCGGTCCTGGCCGCCCACCGGGTGTCAGGTACACCTTCCAGACCTGACGTGAGGATAACATCTCTTGTATCTATAATAATCTAAGCGAAATGTGTCTGTTCTGTCTGTTGTCCGCGATAGGTGCCAGCCCGCAGTGGCGCAATCCCTCATATGGCACAGTTTTGGAACCGGGTCGAGGCAGGGGAAGGTTTTAAGCCCACTTATAGGATGATCCGGCACGGATTTAGGCGCCTATTAGCGATAATTGTGAAAAAAAGTGGGTTGCGAGATTGAGGAAACTTTGATGTAGGGTTTATGGGTAATGGGTGAGTGATGGGTGGGGTGATGGGTAATGGGTGTGGGGTGATGGTGAGTGAATGGGTGAGGGGTGATGGGTGCGGGAATAGTTTGGGGTGATGGGTAATGGGTGTGTGGTGATGGTATGGGTGAGTGAATGTGTGGGGGGTTGATGGAGTATGGTGAGTGAATGGGTGGGGGGTGATGGGTAATGGTGAGTGAATGGGTTGGGGGTGATGTGAATGGGTTGGCGTTAATACAATACATTTCTTTCTACAGCCATGATTTCAGGAAGCTAGAATGGCTATCTGGAGACGTCTGTGTTTGGTGGTGGTGTGGGTGGTGGTGGGGCCCCAAAGTCCGCGCCGGAGGGCGGCTTTGCGGCTAATTAAATATATACCTGGATTTGTATATATGAGCAGAATTGTATATAGACTCTTTGGGCACATAGTGTTTAAAAACAATAACACGTGTTAAAATACGACACAAGTGATTATATCCGCCGCGTCAAGATAACTGGTTATGAAAACCCGCCTGAAGCCCATATCAAAGCACAAAAGACCGCTTTCGCCCTCCGTCTCTGTCCTTCACGGGGGGCCTCGATCACGTTGACACATCGATAACAAGATGCAAGTATTAATCAAGCCTATCGTCAATTCTAAACCCTATCTATCCACCGATAAGTATTCCTAGTAGTTGATTAGTTGGGTAGTTGTGGCGGGATGAGATAGACGATGGGGTTTCGTATAGGTAATACCTCAAATTAAAGTACTTGTAGCAGCAATTTCTACAGTTATGTCCGGAGAGAACCCTCTCTCCAAGGCCAGGGAGAGACGGTAGGCACCGTCCGACCCCCGACCCGGGCAAAAACTTGCTCACGTAGGTCCCAGACTAGGACAACTCGACCAGCAAGTGTCCCCGCACAATTTAAGGGGACAAGCAAATCAGCACAGTAAGGAGGGGGCCCCCCTCCATTAGGAATCCATGTGTATAGATGTGATCAATACGCAATCGTGCGCAATGCAGGTCTCTCCATCTCCGGGAGAGGACCGCAGTAGCTCCAGTCCTCGATACTTTGGTGGATGGTGCGTAGTTTATTTTGCCCTATATTATTCCATCGTTTCCTGCCAACCCTGGTGTGAACTGTCTATGGATTGCCGAGAGTAGGTCTGTAGCCGGACGGCAAAATTGTGATGGAGCTGGGTCTTCTAGCTGCAGCTTTTGGCCAAGCATCAGCTCTCATTACCGGCAAACACCACATGTGCCGGTACGCAACAAAAGCTGACCGTCCGGCCCTAGGCCTCTTGAGCAATATAGCCCATTCCAAGATGGCATTGACTAGAGCGGATGGGGACAGTTAAAATTACATAGTGATTGAAGAACACTACAAGAATCAACTAAAAACTGTAAAGAGACATCCGAAAGGTAAGGAATAGCATGAGACAGATAAAATAGCACTTATTTCAGCCGTAAAAACGATGAAACACTTGGAAGGCGATTTGACTGTGTTAAACCTTTGTTAAGCGATGGGAATACGACACCGTATCCAACGTCCTTTGTCTGATTTGGAACCATCCGTAAAGACAGGGGCAGAACCCTGTGTTGCAATAGTGGTTCTAAAAACTGGACACGCTCGCCTGAGGAGGTAAAGAGCTTTGTAGAGCGAAAGAGGCCTTTTTGCAGAAGGAGACTTCTGGAGTAAGCCATGGACGCGACTCTCGTAGGTCTATTCGGCAGATACGTAAAGCAGGAAGATAAGCGTCTCCATAATAGGTTTTAATCGGAACGCACAAGGAGCTTTGGTAATGCCCTCTCCGCTCATGGTAGATTTGCGATCTGAATCACAAGGCACAGCACGGCAAGTCAGGGAGGCGTTGGAGTCGATACAACATCTACATGAGGGACTGGCGTTGAAGATCTAATGGGAGGGAGGACACAGCAAATAGGGTGGAGTGAAATATTATTTTTTGCACCAAGTGCCACAGATGCTTAAAGTGTGATTATGATTAGAAACACTCCCATAAAAATTTCATTCTTCTATCGTCAATCTCACTGGCCCACGAGCATTGAATAATTATTGATTATCTTATTTTTTCCGCGATTTGTACACGTGCCGTCTGGCGTGATATAAAACAAAAACACTGATACAAAGGTGAATAACAGGTGACAATATGAGAGATACAGGATTCAGTGAAGGCATAAACCAAAACTGAACACTCGAGCAGTGATGAGAGCCCATTTTGGCTTTGAAACACACTGCCTTCATACGAGGACATCATTCGAGCCTGTTGCACAAAGACACACTGATTCAAGAAGAGTTAAAAATCCACTAGTAATGACATTATTTCCTATGTCCCCAATATTTAATATGTAATATTATGTGGCAGTGGCAGGTTTGAAGAAATAGGGAAGAAGGGCAAGCATTCCTACATGTCATCATTACCGCATTATCGCTCGATTCACAGAATACTCCCAGAAGTACATCAAGCGATTGTAGCCTATGAAAGGGAGAAAGGAACAGGAGAAAGGAGCTTTGACAGTTGATTGATTAGTTCAGAAGGAAGCAAGAAACTTTTTGAAAATAGCCTCATGCAAAGTTTTTTTGTGTTGAGTTTTCCAATGTGCCATTTGATAGAGGGGACTGTGAATAAGGAATGAGAGTCCTAAAGCGATAGCAAAAATTCTGACTGACCACGATCAACAAGGAAGATGTAATTGGTCCAATAGATGTTACAACACCACAAATGTTCAATTCAAAGGTAGAACAGAAACAAAGGAACAACGTTTTCTACCTGGCACATTGGATGACGCCATGGTGAGTTTTCTGATACTGAAAGAAACTCAGAACCATGACTTTGATGGCCTGCCCAAGACAGGAGGCAAATATATTCACTCCTAACATAAAAACCATACACAATTCTGGTCATCAGATGAGAAGGAGCTCCCCAAAAGGTGGCAAGAGAGTGTGGACAGAAGAGAGTATCAGACCGAACAGGTGCAGCCATTTTTCAGCTGTATTTCGGACCTGGGGATTATTCGACCACTAGCCGCTAAAGCCGCCGCTCCGGCGACTTTTTGCTAGCTCCTGCGGAGGGCTATTGGGTGGGGCCTTTCTGGCCCACCACCTGTGTTTTGGTGGGCGCTTCGGCCACCAAACACAGACTCTCCAGGTAGCCCCTTCTAGCTTTCCTGAAATCATGGATGTAGAAATGTATGTATTAACGCCAACCCATTCAAAATCACCCCCAAACCCATTCACTCACCCATTACCCATCACCCCCCACCCATTCAGTCATCACCCCCCACACATTCACTCACCCGTTACCATCACCACACACCATTCACTCACCATTACCCATCACCCCCCACCTATTCCCTCACCCATCACCCCCCACCCATTCACTCACCCATCACCCCACACCCATTACCCATCACCCCACCCATTCACTCACCCATTACCCATCACCCTACATCAAGGTTTCCTCAATTCTCGCAACCCACTTTTTTTCAAAAATTCTCGCTAATAGGCTGCTAAAAAAGAAGAAGTGATCGGAACATCCAAATAAGTGGGCTTAAAACCTTCCCCTGCTCGAACCCCGGGTTTCCAAAACTGTGCCATATGAGGGGATTGCGCCACTAGGGGCGGCGCCTATCGCGGACACACAGACAGACAGACAGACAGACAGACAGACAGACACACTTTCGCGTATATTATTATAGATAGTGACTCGTCTGCAGTAATATATCGTAGCAAAATTAGACGAGAAAAGCAAAGCTTATGAGAGCAGGTCTCAAAAATAGAAATTTCACAAACTGATTTCCGGTATTGGCCTTTACTTTGATGGAAGACATGATCTTACATATACTATGGAAAAGAGAGGAAACAGAATGTACTCTACAACAGTTAAAGAGGAGCATATAGTTATATTGTCTGATCAACCTGCATTGGTCATGTTACACCAACTTCTAGTAAAGCTGTACCTATTGCCGAGAGTATACTTGTTTCTTATCTACATCCAACATTGACCCTAACAAAGTAATTGCAATTGGAGTGATGGAACAGCTGTGAACACTGGAAAAAAGAGGAGGTATTAAAAGATTACTAGAACATCACTACCAGAAACCTTTACAATGGATCATCTACCTACTGCATGCTAATGAATTGCGTCTTCGCCACTTAATCACCAAGCTTGATGGGGTGACACAAGGACCAAGAGCATTCTCATGACCAATTGGAATCATGTTGAAGGAGTGTAATGCTGTAGCAAAGACAACTGTGTACTGGACTTGCTACTTAGTCTAGTCAAAGTAGCCAACAGCCCTAAAATAATTGCAAGAAATTGTTTTATGGTGTTTATTTGTTCTTTAATGTGTGAACAACAATACAGCAAAAGTTTACCAAAATTAGGTTACCGGAAATGGGTCAAAATTGCGTCATACATAGATGGCGACCAATGCTTCATATTTCCATATTTCACATTTCCCCTTCATCATCTGATACTGGATATTGACGCGTGTTGTAACAATGGCCATTTTGGCATTGTCCACATGCTTGAGAACAGTCTAGTTCATGCTTTCGGCAATTACTAAGTTTCGGTGTGTGTTGCAAACACCGGAACAGCTGCAGCGAATAATTTTCAGGAGTGTTTCTGATGCGGGTGCAGTGTCCGTCATCACTGGAAC
Organism: Chionoecetes opilio; assembly: GCA_016584305.1. NCBI lineage: Eukaryota > Metazoa > Arthropoda > Malacostraca > Decapoda > Majidae > Chionoecetes > Chionoecetes opilio. Next base: position 12,032 of record JACEEZ010021795.1, on the reverse strand, counting down.
TAGTCTGTTGGTTTGTAGGCTTCACCCCCATTTAGTGACGTCAATATCTTCACCCTTGCCCATCCATTGCATTACCTGGAGATAGCTTCTCAGAGAATGATACTTTGTACTGAGAAAGTTCTCTTCTGGCGCTCCCAAGACTGATAAATTGGGAGTTGGCCAAATAAAGGATGTCTTCTTCTAATTTATATGTCCCACACTGTCGAGAACTCGGTGGGTGATCATCACGGCAGTGGAAGCAGTAGGGAGTTGACGTACAGTCAGCTGTGGCATGTGAACCCAACGCCGAGCATCGACCACAGCGAGGAGGGGATTTACACAAATTTTTGCCGTGCCCAAAGCTTTAGCACTCATAGCACTGCATAGGGCGGTCGTTAAAGGCTTTTATCTTTAGAGACTGGGGACCGATCCTGATGGAATCGGGGAGACTTCATCCGTAGAAAGGGATAACGATCATGTTTTTGCTTCCTCTGACCTTTGAGACCTTTTGAACTCTTTCCGGGCACATGTTTAGTATTTCTGCCTCCGAAAACTCAAATAGGTCGTAGTTGTAGACTACGCCTTTGCTGGAATAAAATTTTGGATGAGGTCTGATGGTGTCAAAAATGCTGTCATCGGTGATGGGCATGTGAAAGAGCATCCGTGCCTGAGTAAGGTCCTTGGCTCGGATTAAAACCCCCCTGCCATACCTTTTCAGGTGGCCTTCCGGGATTATTCCAATTTCTTTTTGTAAATACCGCGCCGCAAGGAAAACGTTGCCACCACTGTCCTTATAATAAGCCACGTACCAAGAAGGGGTAGGGCTTTGGCGGACAGGTGGAGTAGATGTTGTAGTTTCCTCGAAAGTGTTGGGAATGTAGTCCTCAGGGCCGTCTGCAATATTTACAGAGCGAATGAGTTCGGCTCTGTAATGTTTCTCTCCAATTTCCATTGTTGTGGCTTCCTCATAAAGAGAGGTTGCGTCTTCTGCTGCAGCAAAAGTGATGTAGCACCTATTTGTTTGGCCACTGTCATCATAAATAATACGGATGCGGGGAACCACACCATATGCCTTGAAAATATCATGTATTGCTCTGTAGGACAAGGCCTGGGACACGTTGGACAGAAGCAAGGTGTCCAACGTAGAAGTGCCCCTAGGGCCAGGCACGACTCTCAGGGCCGTACTTTTAAAATCTTTCGCCAGTGCTGGCGAAAGCGTTCGCCAGGCGCTCCGCGATTTCTTACTTTTAAACGTCACGAGCGCTCCGCCAGGTGCTGCTCCGCCAGAGCTGGCATAGGAGAAGTATTGGAATAGCCTGGCGAACGTGAGCTCTGATGGGACCTCCCTCTCACCGGGCGATCAACATTTTTTGCATTCAGTTTATACTTTTTACAATACTACTAAGCATTTCATGCGATAGCAAACTATTGCGACGGTAAATATGTGTATGGCAAGTTTTTTCATGGAAAATAAGTCATGTATACTATTTTCAAAACACCATCGAGGTTCCAACGCAGCTGACAGCCCCCAGACACCTCCACTCCCCCCGAGGTGAGTGTATTTTGCCTTTCGTCCAATATATATTGGCTTAGGGACCATATTGCACAATATTATGTATACATTGGATGTTTTGGTGATGGCATCTACCCATCACCCCACCCATTCACTCACCTATTACCCATCACCCTACATCAAGGTTTCCTCAATTCTCGCAAACCACTTTTTTTTCTTCACAGTTCTCGCTAATAGGCTGCTAAAAAAAAAAAATAAAAAAGTGATCGGTTTTCATCCTATAAGTGGGCTTAAAACCTTTCCCCTGGTAAACCCCTGATTAAAAAAGTGACAATGAGGGGGATTCCGCCACAGGGGGGGCACATCGCGGACAGACAGACAGACAGCACAACACCCACACACACACACACCACCACACACACAACACACACACCACACACTTTCGCTTATATTTTTATAGTAGTCGTTTCGTACATCAGCCCAGAGTTTAACTTTCAAGAGCTACGAAGCGACATCAGTATGTACGAAAACTAAAAACAGTGTAGAAACAACTAAAAAAACCTGGGTACGAAACAACTTGGTACGAAAACTCCTGTAACCATAGGAGATATGAAAATTAAACTAACCAACCCCCTACTTTTACACTACTAACCTAACTCCACTTTTTAACCAAAATAAACCCAAACCTCACTTAAAAGTGTTGCGGCAAAAGGGAAGAACAGAGACGATGCAGGTCAAAAGGGGAAAGAAGATGCGGGCACAAAAAACACTTGCTCTCTCCTCCCGATAAAAGCATTTTAATTATACTCCAAAAGTAATTTTTACCAAGAGAGAAAGTTTCCAAAAAAGCAAAAGGTAAACAAACCATACCCCTTTTAAATTTGTGGGGAATCTGGTTTCCTAGGTAAAATATAATACCTTTAAATTTTATTTGGTTAATAGATGAAATTGAGTGAGTTACAATTTTTTTTACAATTAGAAGGGTAAATTTTTACAGTTTCAACCAATTTTTAAACAATACTCTCCTGATAAACGGGGGTCTGTGCCCCCCCGGCCCCCCCTTTCCCCATTTTTAAAACCGGGAAATTTACATTTTCATTTAGGGCATTATTTTTTTGAGGACAAAATTTTGTCATGAAATGTTTTAATATGTTTGATTTTATTGAACTTATTTGGGGGGTTTTATTTTCTTGATTTAAAGTCACTTAAAATTTAATTTAGATGAATGTTAGATTTTTATAGTTTCATATATTTTTTTCCAGATTATGGCCCCTGCTAGATTTTGAAGATATAAAAGTGCTTGATCAGCCAAAGCAGAATTATCAGTTTGCCAAGAAAAAAAGACACCCAGATTGTTCCGAGCGAGCTGATTTGGAAATTAAAATTTGGTGCTAATAAAAACATACGAAAAAACATTTCCAATGTTTAATACCCCAAAATATATTGAGTCTTGTAACTTTTAGGTGGTGAATGAGTTTAAATTATTAAATACAATTCCCTTTGGGAAGTTGATTGATTGGGGGCATTTTAGGTTAAGTGGGGAACTATTTAAATGTTACATCACACGGAAAAGTATCGACGATTTTGTTGCAGGTTAGGTTAAGTGATGAACTATATTTAAATATTATATCACTAGGGAAAAGTATTGACAGTTGTAACATCTTAGGTTAAGAAAAAGGGGTTAAAGGGAAGTACGCTAAGCGCGGTGGATGCGGTGCTCATTCCGTGGCATTACCCTAGGTGGGGTGGGTGGGGCCCCCCTTTATCCGGGAACGGGCAGTGGACTCCCGGGTTCCCACGTTACCCCCCCCGGTTACCCCACGTACCCATTTATCAACCCCGAAAGGGGGAAGAACAGCGGGGTTTATTTGGTCACCGATTCCCCTGGCCGGGACAAACCCGGGGCCCCGCAGATTGTAGCAGGCCCCCTCCCTACTGCACCACGGAGGCGCAAGTTTTAAGGGGTTAGGTTAATGGTGAATTATTTAATGATTAATATACAGGAAATCTCTGATAGATTGTAAAGGTTAGGTAAGGGGGTAAAAACATTTAATTTTTTCATAAAAACTACTGAAGTAAATTTTTTTTTGGTGATTTTTGCATTTAAGTGGTGATTTAGGTTAAAAAATTTAATGGTTTCTGTTCCCTAAATAGATTCGGGAAAATATTATTCAATGGAGTATAAGAGTTTAGTGGGAAAGGGGTGTATAAAAGGGGTGCAGTCATTTCGTACACAATTTGTTTCGTACACAGTAGTTTAGTACCCCCAAAAAAGTTTTTTTTATAGTCTAATGAAACCTAGGTTTCGTACACTCCCCAGTTAATTTTACTACTAGATTTACAAAAACGACATCACGTATTACAAAAAAAAAACCAAAATCAGTGTACGAAACAACAAAAAAACCTAGGTACGAAACAACTTGTGTACGAAACCCCCTGAAAACCTAAGGATAGGAAAATATTAACTAACCTAACCCTCCCTTTTAGACTCACTAACCTAACCCACATTTAACCTACAATTAAAGCCAAACCCCCATTTAAAAAGTGTGATCTTTAATATCGATCTGGAAGTATGACGTTTTGTGAATGTTAGGTTATTTTAAAAGCGGTGATAAATTTATTAAAAATTAAACACCTACGGGAAGTATATGACGATTTTTACATTTTAGGTTAAGTGGTGATTGATTTTTTAAAAATATCACTACGGGAAATTATATGTATAAACTATTGTTGCACGTTAGAAAGTAGTGAGCGATTTTTTAAATAAAAATACAGAACTTTTTTGAAAAATTTCGGAAGTGGGCATTACTGTTTTTCGAGGTCGAAACTTTTTTTCCTGAATAGTTTGAGTTTTTTGAATGAATTGGCACTGTTTTTGTCGGAAATCAATTTTTGTTTACAGGTGGGGGGGGGGCCCGCCCCGCCTAGCAAACCCTTAAATTTGTCCTTTTTCGCATGCCATAGTATTAAATTTATTTTTTTTTTAATTTTATATTGATACAAAACCCAAACCCCCACCTACAACCTAATCTAATTCCCTAAATTAACAGTTTAGGCTGAAATAACGGTAGTTTTTCGGTAGTACATGAAACATCTTTTTATTCAATTCACCAGGGAAATGGGGTTCAAAATATTCATAAGAATAATTCTACACGGATGTAGGTAAGAACCAGGATTTTTGGAAGCCCACTCCGAAAAAATACCCTATTTTGTAGGTTAGGTGGAAAAAAGGGTTTAAAAGGTAATATCACAGTGCCTTAGGAAGATGTGACATTTTGGGTTGCAGTTAGTTCGTGATGAACGAACTTATGTTAATAACGGCACGTTGGGAGGAGTAGCTACAAGGCAATCACGGCATAAATTTGGGTATTTTTTGTCATCATGCCCTCAAATCCCCTTTATGAGGTCAATGGCCCCCCTTACCCACAGTGGTTATAGGAGTTGCTTAAGAGAGCCAGATGGGTACTCGTAGCAGTGGGGTGACTTAGAGAAAAAAACTTGAATTTCCCGCGATTTCCTGCCTATTTCGCCAGTCGAGCGGGAAAGGAAAAGGTTACCGGTTGGCGAAAATCACGCCCGCCAACCCGGCGTTCGCCAGGGTTGGCGGAAGCCGTGTTTAGGGCCGTACTTTTAAAATCTTCCCAGGGCTGGCGAAAGGTTCGAGGCGCTCAGTGATTTTTACTTTTAAACGCCACGACCCTCCCCCCGGGCCCTGCTCCGCAGGGCGGGCGAAGGGAAAAAAGTTTTGGGAATAGCCGGCGAACGTGGTTTGGTGGAGCCCTCTCCCCGGGCGATCAACATTTTTTGCATTCATTTTAACTTTTTACAAACTACTAAGCATTCATGAGATAGGAAACCTATTGCGACGGTAAATATGGAAAGGCAAGTTTTAGGGAAAAAAGTCATGAATTATTTTCAAAACACCATCGAGGTTCCAACGCACGGACAGCACCAGACACCTCCACCCCCCCCCCCCCCCCGAGGGAGGTATTTTCCCCTTTTTCGTCAATATATATTGGTTTAGGGACCATTTTGCAAATGAATGATACATTGGATTTTTTGGGTGATGGCGTTTTACACAAAAGCTATAGCAGGGGCCCTCTCCCCCCCCATAAGAATTTCAGTGAGACGGACTATGATATCTTTTGTCCCCCCCACAAAAATATTTTATTTCTGTTGTATATAGATAGAATTGAATGTTATTTTTACAATGTCAGGGTTTTGTTTTTGGGATGGCGTCTTTTCCCCGAGCTATGTCAGAGGCTTGACCCCCCATAATTACACGGAGACGTGCTTATATAGTGTTTTCCCGAACCTAAATTAGTTTTATTTGGTAAAAATTTTTTCACTAGGACCAGAATTTTTAACTTTTAGAGTATGGTTTTGTTTACCTAATAGATTTGAAAACATTTTCCAATGAGTTTCGTCCAAATCACTACTTTCGGGGTATAAGATGTTTTTGTAGGGAAGGGGGGGTAAGGAAGGGGTGCAGTCATTCGTTCACAAATTGTTTGTACACCCGTAGATTAGTAGACCAAAAAGTTGTTTTGTAGTCTATATGAAGCCCTAGTCCCCGGTACATCAGCTCAGAGTTGAACTTTACACTAGAGTTACGAAACGAATCAGTATGTACGCAAAACTCAAAATCAGGTACGAAACAACTAACAAAAAACCGTGTACGAAACCCCGTAAATATAGGAGATTGAAAATTAACAACCTAACCCATGTTACAGGGAGTTTGTACCCCGGTTTTGTTTGTGTTTGTACAGATTTTGAGTTTTGCATACATCTGAGTCGTTTCGTAACTCTAGTAGTAACGTTCAACTCTGAGCTGATTGTACGAAAAAGACTATGGTTTTATTAGACTACGAAACAACTTTTTTTTGGGTACGAACACTTTTGCACGAAATGAATTTGAACGAAATTTACGCATCCCCCCCCATACACTCCCCTTCCCCAAGGGGTGTTCACTCACTAACCTAAACCCCCTGTTTTAACCCAAAGAAAGTCAAAAACCCCATAAAAAAATGTCCGCGGCAAGGGGAAGAATAGAGGGATGCAGGTCCAAGAGGAAGAAAAGGGGGGGTGCACATAAACACTTGTCTCTCTCCCCCCGAAAAATAGGATGTTTTATTAATCTCCAAAAAAATAATGATTTGCGATGGAAGCTATTGAGAAAAGTTTCCTGAATAAATAAGGTAAACAAACCCGTCCCCCCTTGGGGAGGGAATTTTTGGTCCCAGGTAAAATATTAACCTTTTTTTATTTGGTTAATAGTGAAATTGAAGAGTTCAAATTTTGTTACCCAATTAGAAGGGAAAAAATGAGTTTCAATCAATATCACTATTGAACAATACCCCACTGATATACTAGGGGATGTCCCCCCGGACCCCCCTTGCTAGCACTAACCCAACTAAATTTCTTTATGCGCAACTTTTTTTTAGGACGAAACTTTGTCATGAATAGTTTTAAAAAAATGTTTTAATTTTTTGATACTTATTTTTGGGTGATTTATTTTTTGTTTAAATCACTTTCAGTATATTTTTAAGAAATTTTGGTTATTATTGTTTCCCTATTATTTTCCCGATTATGGACGCAGCTAGATTTTGAAGATATAGAAGTGCTTGATCAGCCAAAGCGAATGGATCAGATTGCCCAAAACAAAGGGAAAGACAGAAAGACAGCCTAGATTTGTTTCCGGCGAGATGAGTTTGGGAAATTTAAAAATTTGGTTGGTAAAAAAATCATACTGAAAACATTTCTAAGTTTTAAAATCACAAAACCCCAAAATGTTTTGTCTTTTTTACTTGTTTTAAAGGGTGAATGAGTTAAATGATTTTAAAATCCAATGCCCTTTTGGGGTAGATTATTGTAGATGTTAGGTTAAGTGGTGAACTTATTTAATGATTTATATCACTGTGGAAGTATTGATAGTGTGTAGCGGTTAGGTTAAATGGGAACTTATTTTTAAAGATTTATTCACTGCTGGAATTATCCCATAGTGGAGCAGGTTTGGTAAAATGGGAACTATATTTAATGATTTAACATACTGGAAGTATCGATAGTGGTGAGGTTAGGTTAAGTGGTTTTAACCCATATTTTAAGATTTTCCCTCAACTGGAAGTACTATAGTGTGAGCAGGTTAGGTTAAGTGGTGAATAATTTTTAAAGATCACATCATACTGGAAGTTCGTAGTGTGTAAAGGTTTGGTTAATGGTGAACGATATTTAATTATTCATAAACTACTGGAAATATTGATAGGGGGGCAGCAGAAGTGGGGGTGTTAGGTTTAAAGATGAATGGTTTTTGTTTTCCAAATAGATTTTGAGAAAAATTATTCAAGAGTTTTTGCGCAAATCATACTTTCAGAGATATAAGATGCTTAGTGGGAAAGGGAGTGTTAGGAGCGGGGTGCAGTGCTCGTACACAAATTGTTTCGTACACCGTAGATTTTGACACCAAAAAAATTGTTTCATAGTCTATTGAAACCATAGTCGTTTCGTACCTCAGTCAGAGTTTAACTAGAGTTTCGAAACGACATCCGAATGTACGAAAAAAACTAAAGTCAGTGACGAAACAATAACAAAACCTGGCACGAAAAACTTTTGTACGAAAAAACCCTGAACTAAGGATAGGGAAAAAATTAATCCCTACCTTTAGACTCATAACTAACCCACCTTTTGACCACTAACTAAACCCACATTTTTAAACCCATCAATAAGGCCAAATCCCCATTAAAAGTGATGACTTTAAAATTTGATATGGAAGTTGACGATTGCCAGTTAGGTTAAAACGGGGAAAATAATTCAATAATACAATTTTGGGAAATGTAGGTCGATTTCGATTTTTGGTTTAAATGGTGATTGATCTTTAATAAATCCCCACGGGAAATATATGATTAAACTATTGTTTCACGTTTGAAAGAGTGAGCGAGTTTAAATTATAAAAATCAGAACTATCTTTGGTTTAAAATTGGAAGGGGATTCATGATTTCGAGGTCGAAACTTAGTTTTCCGAATAGTTTTTGGGGTTTTGAAAGAATCTGGGGGACTCGTTTTTTTTCGGAAATTTAAAAGTTTTTTTACAGGTGGGGGGGGGTGCCCGCCCCGCCCCCAAACCTTTTAAGCTCCGCTTCGCATGCCAAGATTGAAATTTTCTTTTTTTCTTTATATCGTTTCTAAACCAATCCCCAACCCTTTAACTAATCTAATTTAACCTAATTTAAGTTTATGGCTGAAATAACGGTAGATTTCGGTAAGCCTAAGTAACACCATTATTATTCGATTTTCACCCCGGGAAAGGGGTTCAAAAAAAATTTATAATGAATAATTCACACGATGATGTTTGTTTGTTTTTTTGGGTTTTTTGAGGATAATTCCCCAGGCCGTAGTGATTACCGCTGCCAGCAATTAGTGTTGGCCCAAGCCACCACCCGGGAGGGGGTCACAAAACCCCCGGGGGTAACACCCGGTACCCCTTCATGGGGGTGGACAGGGGCTCGGGTTTTTAAAAGACCCCCTATCTAAACCCTTTTCTCCCCCGGGGATCTAACCCGGGATTCTCGGTTTGGGAGCCAGGTGCTAACCACTATACTACGGAGTACGTATGTAAAAGTAGGTAAGAACCTAGGACTTTGGAAGCCCCCTACCGAACTAATACCCTATCTTTGCACGAGTTAGGGGGTAAAAAGCTTTAAAAGGTTAATATCACAACTGCCTTAGGGAGCAAGAATATTATTTCTCGTAGTTCAGTGATGAACGAACTTTTAAAATTAATAAAATACTGTCTGGAAAAGAGTAGCTACAAAAGAATCACGGGATAAAATGGTAGTTTTGATTTAGCCGTCAATATATCCTTTATGAGGTCAATGGCATCCCCCCATCCAAGGGGGAAAGGGGTTTCCTTAAAAGAGCCGCATGACTCGTGCTGGTGCGACTGTAGATGTAAAAAAAAACTTTTAATTTCCCCCGATTTTTAAGCGCCATTTCGCCGAGTCGAGCGAAAATGGGAAGGTTAGCGTGGCGAACACCCCACGTCCGAAACCCTGGCGGTGCCGGGGGTTGGCCTAAGCCAGTGTTTAAAAGAAAGGGATTTCCTGGGCGGGCGTTCGCCTGGCGGAGCATCGGCAGGCGATGCCAGCCGGGCGGAAGGTTTAATAGTACGGCCCTATAAGTAAGGATTTCCTGAGGCGGGCGTTCGCCTGGCGCACCCATGGGCAGGCGATCGCCAGCCCGGCGGAAGGTTTAATAGTACGGCCCTCAATCCCTGTCTGCGTCCCTTGGAGCGGGAACCGCCAGACCGGGGATCTGAGGAGGAAGGGGCGGCTGCCCGCTTCGTGCCACTTCGGCCTGAAAAGGCGCCAGAGTGGTAATGAGAGAGGATCCAATGGGAGTTGTCGAGGACAAGCGGACGTCAGGGAGAGAGGCAGGACGGGGAAATTTGTAGGAATATCATAAACGTTTACTTCACTTCCGTCTTCCCCGCCCCCACCCACCACGGAGCCCAACGAGGGGAAGCTGTTTTGTTGGGGGAAGGACCTCACCAACAGCTCCAGGGGTAAGCGGGGAAGTACAGTATACGCTTCGGTTGCACGGTGTCTGTTGGCAGCCCCCGGGACCAATGCGGTGCCCACAGGAACCTCAGCTTGGCCCTAGCCAACGCATGACCAGTCCCGCCGATTGATTCAGCGGGGCCACACTGGACCTCCCGTCTTACCCCAACCCCACTACCAAAGGAAACGTGTTGCCCCCGAAGGGAACTACAACCCCCCCCCGCGGTGGACTCAACCCCAGATAGAGGGGCGCGCGGGGAATATACCGGACGCCACGCACGGCAAACACGTGGAGAGCGGAGTGGGGAAGTTTAAAAAGGAAGAAGAAGCGTGGGGACGAAAGAGAAGGGAAGGGTTCACCAAGGATAGTACATAGAGGATGGGGGGGGGTGTGTTAAAGTTTGGAGGACGGACGCTGCGCCATCTTCAGGAAATGAATCGAAACAGTGCAACTTTTTAGGGGTGTCTTAAAGTAATCGTCCAGACCCATTTTTTTTTTGCCTAATTATGTTGAATGTACATTCAAAAACAGCTAATCCACCAAAAATAATTGCTTTCCAGGCCTTATTTCCGTAAAAACACGACTTTTGTAAAAAGCGCGCGAAAAAAAAAATCTTCCCTCCAACAGGGCTAAGACTGTTATTGATGACGTCAGAAACAGGACGCCCGCAGACACTCTGTCTGACACCTGTCGCAAATGTTATGATGAGCGATTGTACTTTGGTGTCAGACAGTGAATCTGTCGCTGTGACAGATTTAGAGTACGATGCTCAATCTGACACCGAAAGAAATGACGCTGGTCGCGTATACTATGAGGAAAACGAACCTCAGATTGTCATGGGATCCTATATGTTTGAGCCCGAGTACGAGGGGATTAACAGGTGTTAGCAGAGCCTGAGGTTCAGCAGGAGGACCTGGCACGGTAAAACTTTGGAAGAAGTCCTCACCCCTATCTTTTTTTTCTTCCCCTATAGCCAACAAGCCTGGGGAACTGGCGGGAAATACGGGGTTTTTGGGTGGGGGAAGCAAATATAAGTGATTTATGGCTCCCCAAAAAATCATCAAAGTCACTATGTGTAAAAATCTAGGGAATTCCTAAATTAGGATTCCTAGTACCCATTGCTAGGGAATTTTCCTTAATTGATAATGTATAGATTTGGACAATTTTGGGAGAGCAATAAATGAGTCGTGTCTGCCTTCCCTACCCAAAAACCCAAGTTTTCCATAAGGCACCATGCTTGCTGGTCATAGGAGGTCAAGAAAAACCTAACCTTTCTAGCCAGAAGGGGCTGGCGCCCCCATGGACCCCCTAAGGGTTGCTAATCTAACCTCACTATAACCCCCTAAAAGTTACAACCTAACCTCACTATAACGAATACAGTTGATTCGGGCTACAGTTGAATCAGGCCGCCTATATTAAATGCATACCGAGCATGCATTTATGCATAACCTTATAGGTTTTAATGAAACCTAACTAACCTTAACCACAAAGTATACCTAACCTAACCTTAACACACAAGTATACCTAACCTAACCTAACCAACCTTAACCACCAAATATACCTAACCTAGCCTTAACCACAAAGTATACCTAACCTAACCTAACCTTAACCAAAAAGTATACCTAACCTTAACCACAAAGTATACCTAACCTAACCTAACCTTAACCACAAAGTATACCAACCTAACCTAAACCAATATACAATACTATTAACACGTATAGACGTAGCACCCTACATCACGCCAATCCTTTCCGTAGTGCCAAACTTTCTCGAAAGGCCACAAGCTGTACTTGTGACCCATAAAAGGATCATGCATGCGGCAATCATAGGCAAGGAAAAAAATATCAAGAAAAAAACACCCACATATCTTCAAGTACTATATTTATCTCTGTGTTTACGTGCCTCTGATCAAGCGCGGGAAGATGAGCCTCCCTGATGCTACGTCACGGCTGACCGAGCGTCTGCAACTGAGAGCGTTTGAAAACTC
>JACEEZ010021794.1:0-14356 GCA_016584305.1 Chionoecetes opilio | reverse complement strand
AAAAAAAGATGTGTGAATAATGTTCAATTTTCGACTTTTTTTAGCACCTAAAAAATAACATTGAAACACTTGAAAAAAACGTTGTGTTTTAAAATTAAAATTGATACTTAAATTCATGTAAAGACATATTTTAGTGATTAGTTTTGGAAAATTATATTGTAGCAAAATATCAAAAACTGGCATTGGGAACAAATATATAGGGAAATATACTTCAATTGTAGAAATAAACAACTCCTCACAGCTAACTAGCTAAACGCAATGAAAACACTACTTTTATGGGTATTATAGCAATAGATATATAAAACTACCTGTATATAAATATTAACACTACAGCTTTTACAAGAACCTAGGAAAACGCTGCAATATACCGTTATGTCACAATAATAATTCTCTACTCTTCTAGGTATTAGCTGAATGTAACATAAGCTACGTATAGGTGCAAATGATTTCTAAAAAGAGGATTGTATACTTCAATTTGAAAAGAAAAAACCTAGATTTCACCGATAACTAGCTAAAATCATTTGAAAAGAACACATTTTGAGGGTAAAAAGCATTATCATGTGGGTAATTCCTTTTATTAATGATATAACACCACAATTTACAAGAAACTATGAAAAACCTTAATACAAAATTGTATCACAATATATAGCCTCAAACTCCTTTATAAACTTATAGTCGTTTAAATAGCATTTTCTAACGAAACCACAATAATACAAAATTTTGAGTTTCTCTATCAAAAACGATGGTGAATAATGTCAATTTAGCCCTTGTTTAGCACCTCAAAAATACTATTAAACACTTGAAAAACGTTGTTTGTTTAAGATTATATTGATAAGTAAATTAATGACAATAATTATTTTTTAGTTATTATTTTGTAAAATATATTTGTAGCAAATATCCAAAAAACCGTATTGGTACGATATAGGAATATAATTCAATTTTTGAAATAAACAATCTTCACAGACAACTAGCTAAAATCAATGAAAACACTACACTTATGGGTAATAGGACATATGATATATATAACTACTTGTATATATACAATAACAATACAGTTACAAGAAAACTAGGAAATACGCCTGCAATATTACCGGTATATCACAATAAATAATCTATTACTCTTACTAGTATTAGCTTATGTAACATAAGCTACTTATAGGTGCAAATTATTCTAAAAAGAGATTGTATACTTCAAATTGTAGAAAAAGCTATATTTCACCGAATAAATAGTAAAATCATTGAAACGAAACACAATTTGAGGGTTATAAAAAAGTATCATAAGTAAACTTCCTTTTATTTAGATAGACACGACAAATTTACAAGGAAGAAACTATGAAAAACACTTGTTAATATACAATGGTATCACAATATATAGCCTTCCCAAACTCATTTTATAAGCTTACAGTAGTTTAAAATAGAATTTCTAACGAAAAACAACAATCACACCAAATTTGTGAATATCTCTATCAAAAAGATGGTTGAATAATGTCAATTTTCGACATTTTTTAGCACCTCAAAAATACATTCAAACATTGACAAAAGGTTGTTTATAGATTAAAATTGATATTAAATTTCATGAAAAATACCTATTCTAGTTAATAATTTTGTAAAAAATATATTTGTAGCAAAATATCAAAACGTATAGGTAGCCTAACAGAATATAGGAATATACTAATTTGTTGAAACAAACAAAATCTTCACAAGATAAACTAGCTTAAAATCAATGAAAACACCAACATTATGGGTTATATATGATATATAAAACTACTTGTATTTATATACAATAACACTCTACAGTTTACAGAAAACTAGAAAACGCTGCAATATACCGTTATATCACAATAAATAATATCTTACTCTTCTATGTATTAGCGTAATGGAAAACGTAAGCATCTTATGGTGCCAAATTAATCTACAAAAGAGGGATGTATACATCCAATTTGACCAAGAAAAAAGCTATATTCACCGATAACTAAGCTAAAACATTGAAAAAGGACAAATATTGAGGGTAAAAAGCATATAATGAGGTAAATTCCTTTTATTAATGATAAAATACTACAATACACGCAATATGAAAAACATTGCAATAACAATTGTATCACAATATATAGCCTCAAAAACTCCTTTTATAAGCTTACAGCTAGTTTAAAATAGCATTTTCTAAGGAAAAACAACAATAATACCAAAATTTTGCATATCTCCTCGGAAAAAAAGAGCTGAATAATGTCAATTGTCGAAATTTTTAGCACTTCAAAAATACATTAAAACAATTTGAAAAATTCTTATTTATAAGCTTAACATTATTATAAATTTCATGAAAAAAGCTATATTTCACCGATAAACTAGCTAAAATCATGAAAAAAGAACACATTTTGACGGTTAGATGAAGCATTATAAGAGGGGAAATTTCTTTTATTTATGAATAAACACTTACAAATTTACAAGAAACTATGAAAAACACTTGTAATATACAATGGTATCACATATATAGCCTCAAACCCTTTTATAAGCGTACAGTACGTTTTAAAAAATAGCATTTTCTAACGACAACAACATTATACCAAAATTTTGAATTTCTCTAATAAAAAAGAGGTGAAAAAATGTCAATTTCGGGACATTTTTTAGCACCTCAAAAAATACATTAAAACACTTGAAAAAACGTTGTTTTAGATTTTAAAAATTGATATTTAAAAATTTCATGAACAAAATACATTTTTTAGTTATTAATTTTGTAAAATATATTTGTCAGCAAAATATCAAAACTGTATTTATTGGTACAAATATATAGGAATATACTTCAAATTTGTAGAAAACAAACAACTATTTAATATAACTAACCTAAATCATGAAAACATACATTTATGGATATATAGTGGCAATATGATTAGATAAAACTACTTGTATATATAAAATAACAATACCAGTTTACAAGAAACTAGGAAAACGCTGCAATTATACCGTTATATCACAATAAATAATTCTTACTCTTATATGTATTAGCTTAATGTCAACGTAAGCTACTTTATAGGTGCAAATTATCTAAAAAGTAGATTGTATACTTCATTTTGAGAAAAAACCATATATTTTACCGAAACTAGCTACAATCATCGAAAAGGAAACACATTGTTTGAGGGTATAAAGCATTACATGAGGTAAATTCCTTTTATTAATGATTATAACACCACAATTTCCAAGAAAACTATGAAAACACTTGAATACCATAATTGTATAACAATATATAGCCTCAACTTCATCTATAAGCTGTCAGTATTTAACAATAGGCATTTTTTACGAAAAACAACAATAATACCAAATTTGAACTATCTCTATCAAAAAAGAGCTGAATAATTGTCAATTTTCGACAATTTTTAGCATTGCAATATACCGTTATATCCAAATTAAAAACCTCTTACTTTCCTCTGTACTGGCTATATGTAAGTAAGCTAGGTATAGGTGCAAATTATTTTGTATTTTATAAAGAGGATTGTATACTTCAATTTGAGTGAAAAAAGCTATATTTCAACCGAGGACGAGCTAAAATCACAAATATATAGGCTCAAACTCCTTGTAAGCTTACCTGTACTTAAAAATAGCATTTCTAACGAAAACAACAAATAATCCCTAATTTTGGAATACTCTATTCCAAAAAAGAGCTGAAAAATCGTCAATTTCGACAATTTTTGCACCTTCACAAATACATTAAAACACTTGAAAAAAAAATATTTTATAGATTAAAATTGATAACTTAAATTCCAATGAAAAAAGCTAAATTCACCGAGACAATAGACTAAAATCATGAATAGAAACACATTTTGAGGGTTATAAGCATTATCATGAGGTAATTTCCTTTTATTAATGATATAATACTACAATATACACGAAATAGGAAAATACTGGTAAATTATACAAGTTGTATCACAATATATAAACCTCAAAACCCTTTTATAGGCTTACAGTAGTTTAAAATAGGCATTTCTAACGAAAACAACATAATACCAAATTTGAATTTCTATATCAAAAAGATGTTGAATAAAAGTTAATTTTCGAACCATTTTTTAGCACTTCAAAAATACATTGAAATACTGGGAAAAAAACATTGTGTTTTTAGGCTTAAAATTGATACTTAAATTATCAAGAAAAATACCAAATTTTTATCTATTAATTTTTGTAAATTATTTGTAGCAAATATCGAAAAACTATATAGCTACAGATATATAGGGAAATATTACTTCCATTGTAGAAACAAACAAAACCTTCACAGATAACTAGACTAGAATCAATGAAAACACTATATGTTTTGGGTATATAGGCATATGATAAGAAAAACTATATTGTATAATACAATAACACTACAGTTTACAAGAAACTAGAAAAAGATCGCAATATTCCGTTATATACCCCCCATTAAATGATCTCTTAACGCTTCTAGTATTAAATTAATGTAACGTAACTAGAATAATAGGTGCAAACTATTCTAAAAAGAGGATTGTATACTGTCAATTTGTAGGAAAAAAAGATTACATTCACCGAAAACTAGCTAAAATCATTGAAAAGAACACATTTTAGGGTAAAAAAGCATATCATGGGGTAATCTCCTTTTATTAGTGATAAAGCGATTTAATAAAAAAGAATTTATAAAAAATGATAAAGAACAATTTCCAAGAAACTAAGAAAAACCACTGTAATATCCAATTGTTCACCAATATATAGCCTCAACACACCTTTTTTAAGCTCTACAGTAATTTTGAAATAGCATTTCTAACGAAAAACAACAATAATACCAAAATTTTGAATATCTCTATCAAAAAAGAGCAAAAATAGTGTCATTTTCGACAATTTTAGCACTTCAAAAATACATTAAAACATTTGAAACAAATAATATTTTAAGATAAAATTGATACTTAAATTTCATGCAAAAAACTATATTTCACCGTACAGCTAAAAATCATTTGAAAAGGGAATACATTGAGGTATGATGCATTATCATAATGTAAAATTCTCTTTTATTATGAGATAATACTACAATTTACAAGGAAACTATGAAAAAACACTTTAATATACAATTGTATCACCAAACATAGCCTCAATCCTTTTATAAGCTTAGAGTAGTTTCAAATACCTTTTTCTAACGAAAAAACAAACAATAATACCAAATTTCGAATCTCTTCTACACAAAAGACTGAATAATGTCAATTTTCGACAAATTTAGCGCTTCAAAATACATTAAAACACCTTAAAAAAACGTTATTTTTAGGAATAAAATTGATACGATAGCATGAATAGTAAAGCTATATTTCACGTAACTAGCTAAAATCATTCCTCAACAAAGAACACCAAATTTTGAGGGTTATAAAAGCATTATCATGAGGTCAAAATCCTTTTATTAATGAGATAAATACTACAATTTACACGAACTATGGAAAAAAACTTGTATATACAATTGTATCACAATATATAGCCTCAAACTCCTTTTATAAGCTTTCAGTAGTTTAAAATAGCATGTGCTAACGAAAACAACTACAACACCACATTTTGAATATCTGTATCAAAAAAGATGGTGAATAATGACAATTTTCATCATTTTTTAGCACTTCAAAAATACATTAAAACACATGTAAAAACGTTGTTTTTAAGATTAAAATTGATACCTAAATATCATGAGAAATACATATTTTTAGTTATTAATTTGTAAAATATATTTGTAGCAAATATCAAAAACTTTATAGGTACAGATATATAGGAATATACTTCAATTGTAGAAACAAACAAAACTCTCACAGATAACTAGCGAAAATTAGTAAAACCTAAAATTTTTATGGGTATATAGCAATATGATAAGTAAAACAACTTGTATATACAATAACACTACAGTTTATCATTGAAAAGAACTCATTTTGAGGGTATAAAGCATTATCATGGGGTAAATTCCTTTTAATAATGATATAATTCTACAATTTACGCGAAACTATGAAAAACACTTGAAATACACAATTGTATCACAATATATAGCTTCAAACTCCTTTTATAAGCTTACAGTAGGATAAAATAGCATTTTCTAACGAAAACAACAATAATACCAAATTTTGAATATCTCTATCAAAAAAGAGCTGAATAATGTCAGATTTCGACAATTTTTAGCACTTCAAAAATACATTAAAATACTTTTAAAAAAAACGTTATTTTTAGGATTCAAATTGTTACTAAATTAGGAAAAAAGCATATTTCCCCGATAAAAAAACTAGCTAAAATCATGAAAGAACACATTTTGAGGTATAAAGCATTATCATGAGGTAAATTCCTTTTATTAATGATATAATACTACAATTTACACGAAACTATTAAAAAAACTTGTAATATACAATTGTATCACTTTATATGGCCTCAAACTCCTTTTATAAGCTTTCAGTAGTTTAAAATAGCATGTGCTAACGAAAACAACAATAATAAAACATTTTGAATTTCTCTATCAAAAAAGATGGAAAATTATGTCAATTTTCAACATGTTTTAGCACTTCAAAAATACATTAAAACACTTGAATAAACATTGTTTTTATGATTAAAATTGATACCTACAATTCATGAAAAAAAATACAATTTTTACTATTAATTTGTAAAACTATTTGTAGCAAATATCGAAAAAATATATAGCTACAGATAGATTGAAATGTAATTCAATTTGTAGAAAACAAACAACTCTTCACAGATAACTAGCTAAAATACTGAAAACACTATATTTTATGGGGTATATAGCATTTGATCGAGAAGTAAAACTACTTGAATTATATACAATTAAACACATACAGTTTACAAGAAACTAGGGAAAACGCTGTGCAAAGTATACCTGTATATCCACATTGAATAATTCGACTCGTTATGTAATTATGCTTAATGTAAGTTAAGCTACTTATAGGGCCCAAATATTCTAAAAAGGATTGTATACTTCCAATTTTTAGAAAAAAAGCTAGTATCACCGAGACCTAGCTAAAATCATTGAAAAGAACACATTTGAGGTTAAATCCATTTCATGAGGTAAATTCCTTTTATTAATGATATAACCCACCACAAATGTACAAGAAAACTATTGAAAAACACTGGGTAATACACAATTGTCATCACAATATATAGCATCAAACACCTTTTTTAAGCTTACAGTAGTTGAAAATAGCATTTTCTAACGAAAACAACCATAATTACCAAAATTTGAATATCTCTATCAAAGTAAGAGCTGAATAATGTCAATTTCGACAGTCTTTTAGCACTTCCCCCCCCCCCCCCAAATCATTAAAACACTTGAAAAAAACGTTATTTTTAATGATTACAAATTGATATTAAATTTCATTTGAAAGCTATATTTCGACGATAACAGCTAAAATCATTGAAACGAACAAATTTTAGAGGTATAAAACATTTTCATAGGTTAAATTACTTTATTTATGATATAAAACACTCAATTACAAGATAATGTTGAAAAAAACACTTGTAATATACAAATGATCACCATATATAGCCTCAAACACCTTTTTGTAAGCTTTTACAGTAGTTTAAAATTAGCATTTTCTACGAAAACAACCATAATACCAAATTTTGATATATCCTATCGAAAAGAGCTGCCTTAATGTCAATTTTCGACAATTCTTCTTTTAGCACTTCAAAAAATGCATTAAAAACACTAAAAAAAGTTATTTTAAGATTAAAATTGAGACGTAAATTTCATGATAAAAGATATATGTCACCGATAACTAGCTAAAATATGAAAAGACATATTTTGAGGTTATGAAGCTTTATCATAATGTAAATTCCTTTTATTTATGATTTAACACTACAAATTTACAGAAAACTATGAAAAACACTTATACATATCAATTATATCACAATATATATGCCTCAAAATCCTTTTATAAGTTTACAGGAGTTTTAAAATAGCATTTTCTAACGAAAAACAATAAAATTACCAATTTTGAATATCATTACACAAAAGAGCTGAATAATGTCAATTTTCGACAATTTTTAGGCACTTCAAAATACATTAAAACTTGAAAAAAAACGTTATTTTTTAGATTTAAAATTGATATTAAATTTTATGAAAAAGCTATATTTCACCGTTAACTAGTTAAATCATTGAAAAGATACACAATTACAGGGGGATAAAAGCACTTATCTTGTGTGTAAAATTCCTTTTATAATGATATAATACTACATTTACACAAAACTATGAAAAACACTTGTATATACAATTGTACACAATATATAAGCCTCAAATTCCGTTTATAAGCTTCCACGTACGTTTAAAATAGCATGTGTAACGAAACACACTTCAATACCACATTTTGAATTTCTCTATAAAAAAAAATGGTGAATAATGTAAATTTTAAGATATTTTTTTTCAAATTCAAACAATACTTAAAAACACTTGTAAAAGCGTTGTTTTTTAAAATCTATAATTAGATTAAATTTCATGAAAAAAACAATATATTTAGCTATTAATTTTGTAAAAATATATGGTAGCAAATATCGAAAAAACTATATAGTTACAGACTATATAGGAATATTTACTTCTATTTTGTAGAAACAAACAATATAGGACAGATAAAAGCTATAATCAATTTTTTTTTTTTTTTTTTTAAACACTACATTATGGCGTATATAGCATTATGATAAGTAAAATACATGTAAATATACAATAACACTACAGTTACAAGGAAACTCGGAAAAACGCTTGAAATATCCCGTTATATCACACTAAATAATACTCTACTCTTACTAGTAAAGCTTAAATGTAACGTAAATACTTATAGGTTGCAAATTATTCTAAAAAGATTGTATGCCTTCATTTTTAGAAAAAAACAGCTATATTTCACGCTACCAGCTAAAAATCTGAAAAAGAACAATTTTGAGGGGTAAAAAGCATTATCATGAGGTAAATTCCTATATAATGATATAACACACAATTTTACAAGAAAGTATGAAAAACACTTGAATAACAATGTATAACAATATATAGCCTCAAACTCCTTTTTTAAGTTACCAGTAGGTTAAAATGCATTTTCTATCGAAAACAACCATATACCAAATTTTGAATTCATCACTATGAAAAAAGAGCTGAATAATGCCATATATGACAAGTTTTAGACTTCAAAAATACATAAAAACCACTTGAAAAACTTAATTTTTAAGATTAAAATAGATACTTAAAATTCATGGAAACAAAGCTTATATTTCACGATAACTAGCATAAAATCATTGATAAAAAAAAAAAAAAAAAAGGGGGGGGAACACATTTTGAGGGTATATAAAGGCTTGTCATGAGGTAAAATTCTTTTATTTATGATATAACACATAACAATTTCCAAGAAACTATAAAAACACCTGTCAACAGTACAATGTATCCAATATATACCCCAAAACACCTTTTTACGCTTACAGTACTCTTTAAAATAGCATCTTTCTAACGAAAACTACCTTAATACCAAAGTTATTTGAAATATCTCATATCAAAAAAAGAGCTGAATAAGTCAATTTTCGACGTTTTTAGCACTTCAAAATTGGAATACATTCAAAAAACACTTGAAAAAACGTTATATTTAACAGATTAAAATTGAATACTTAAATTTTAATTTGTAACAGCTATATTTCACCGATAACTAGCGAAAATCCATTGAAAAGAACAAATTTTGAGCGTTATGAAAGCTTATCATAATGTATTTCCTTGTATTTATGATTTAACACTACAATTTACAAGAAAACTATGAAAAACACTTGTACTAGACAATTGTATAACATAATATATAGCTCAAAAAAAAAACTCCTTTTATAAGCGTTACAGTAGTTTAAAATAGGCATTTCTAAAGAAAAACCCAAAAATTACCAAATTTTGAATATCTTTATACAAAAGAGCTGAATAATGTCAATTTGGACAATTTTTAGCACTTCAAAAATACATTAAAAAAAACACTTGAAAAAAACGTTTATTTTTAGTAGATTAAATTTGATATTTAAATTTTATGAAAAACGCTATATTTAGCCACTAAACTAGGCTAATCATTGAAAAGAACAACATTTTTACAGTGTATAAAGCATTATCAGTGAGGTAGATTCTTTTATTAATGATATAATACTACAATTTAAACAAAATATGAAAAACACTTGTAATAGACAATTGTTCACAACATATAGCATCAAATCTTGTATAAGCTTTCAGGTAGTTTAAAATAGGCATTGTGCCTAACGAAAACAATTCAAACCATATTTGAATTTCTCAATAAAAAAAAATGGTGGTGGATAATGTCAATTTTAGATATGTTTTTTTATCACTTCAAAAAATACTTTAAAACACTGAGAAAAACCATTGTTTTTGAATTAAAATTGATACCTAAATTTCATGAAAAAACCATATATTCTAGCTATTAATTTGGTAAAATATATTAGCAGCAAATATCGAGAAACTATATAGCTACAGATATATAGGAATATACTTCTATTTGTAGAAACAAACAAACGCTTAGACAGATAATTAGCTAAAAATCAATGAAAACACTACATTTTATGGAGGTATTATCGCATTAGGATAAGTAAAACTACATTTAAATATACAATAACACTACAGTTTACAAGAAACTAGGTAAACGCTGCAATATACCGTTATATCACATTAAATAATATCTTACTCTTCTATGTATTAGCTTAATGTCACCTAAGCTACTTATAGGGCAAATTATTCTATAAAAAGAGGATTGTATACTTCAATTTGTGGGGAAAAAATCTATATTTCACCCCCCCCCGCATAACTAGCTAAAAATCATTGAAAAAAAACAACATTTTGAGGGTATATTAAAGCATATCATGAGTAAATTCCTTTATTAATGATATAACACCACAATTTACAAGAAAACTATGAAAAACACTCTGTAATAAACAATTGTATCCAATAATAGCCTCAAACTCCTTTTATAAGCTTTACAGTTAGTTTAAAATAGCATTTTCTAACGAAAAACAACAAATAAAACAAATTTGAAGATCTTACATCAAAAAAGAGCTGAATAATGTCAATTTTCGACAATTTTTAGCCCTTCAAAAATACATTAAAACAATTTGACAAAACGTTGTTTTTAAGATTAAAATGATACCTAAATTCTAAAATATAACATATTTTAAGCTCATAATATGGTAAAATTATAGTTGTGTTAAAAGTGCTCAAATAAAGTCATATTTCGACATTGTTTAGTCCTTTCAAAAATACATTACTATACATGAAAAACGTTTTGTTTTTAAGATTAAAATTGATACCTAAAATTTCATAAAAAAATTACATATTTTTAGCTATAATTTTGTAAAAATAGTAGTTTGTAAGCAATATGAAAAGCTATTTAGGCTACCAGATGATAAAGGAATATAACCTCCAATTTGTAGAAAAAAACAGCTCTTCACTGATAACTAGCTAAAATCATTGAAACAGTAAAATAGGCGCAAATTATTCTAAAAAAAGGATTGTTTTAATTAAATATGTAGAAAAAACAGCTATATATCACGATTAAACTAGAAAAATCATTGAAAAGAAACACATTGTGATGAGGTATAAAACATTAATCATAAGTTAAATTCTTATATTATGAGAACACTACAATTTACAAGAAACGATGAAAAAACATGTGTAATATAAATTGTATCACAATATAGAGTCTCAAACTCCTATATATAAAGTTACAGTGTTTAAAATAGCAATTTTCTAACGAAAACAAATATAATACCCATTTTGAATTTCTATATCAAAAAAAGGGCTGAAAAATGTCAATTTTCTAATTTTTTGCACTTTCAAAAATACATTAAAACAACTTGAAAAAACGTTTGTTTTTATATTACAATTGATACCAACAATTTCATGAAAATAATATTTTAAGCTCATAAGATTGTAAAAATATAGTTTGTTTGTAAAATGAGAATAATGTCACTTTCGACAGTTAGCCCTAGAAAAATTACATAAAATTACTTGAAAAAACGTTGTATTTTAAGATTAAAATTGTTACCCTAAACTTCTAAAAAATAATATTTTTAGCTATAATTTTGTAAAATATATTTGTAGCAAATACGAAAACTATTAGTACAGATATTAGGAATATACTTAATTTTGTAGAAACAAACAACTCTTCACAGAAATAGCTAGAATCAATAAAAAACACTAAGTTTTGGGTATATAGATTAGATAAGAAAAATACTTTATATATAAAATAACACACAGTTACAAAAAAACTAGGAAAACGCTCGAAATTTTCCCCTTTAATAAAATTAAAATGATCTCTTACTTTCTATGTTTTAAAACTTAATGAACGTAACTAGAATAATAGGGGCAAATTTCTAAAAAGAGGATTGTATATTTAAAATTTGTGGGAAAAAAAGCAAATTTTCACCATAACTAGCTAAAATCATTAAAAAGAAACATTTGAGGGAAAAAGATTATCATGGGGTAAACCTTTTTTATTGATAAAGCGTTTTAATAAAAAGAATTTAAAAAAAATGATAAAGAACAATTTCAAGAAACTAAGAAAAAAATTTGAAAATTTTAAATTTGTACACAAATAGCCTAAAAAACACCTTTTTTAAGCTTACGAAATTTTTGAAAAGATTTCAACGAAAAAAACCCAAAAAACCCAAATTTTTGAATATCTCTTTTCAAAAAAGAGCAAAAAATGTCATTTTCGACAATTTTTAATTTCAAAAAATACATTAAAACATTTGAAAAAAAAAAATTTTTTTAAGAAAAAAATTGATATTAAATTTCATGAAAAACCCTAATTTCCCCGATAACTAGTTTAAAAACATTGAAAGAAAACTTTTGGGGTTTTGATGTTTTATCATAATGAAAATTTCCCTTTTTATTTATGATAAAATACAATTTAAAAGAAACTTTGAAAAACACTTGTAATATAAAATTGATCACAATACATAGCCTAAAATCCTTTTAAAAGTTAGAGTAGTTTAAAATAGCATTTTCTAACGAAAAAAACAATAATCCAAATTTCGAATATCTCACACAAAAGATGAATAATGTCAATTTTCGACAATTTTAGCGCTTCAAAAGACTTTAAAACATTTAAAAAAAAATTTATTTTTAGGAATAAAATTGATATTATTGCGAAAAAAGATTTTTCACCGATAACTAGCTAAATCATAAAAAGAAACTTTTTGGGGATAAAGCTTTTCATGAGGTAAATTCCTTTTTTTAAGATAAATACTACAATTACACGAAATATGGAAAAAACTTTAATATACAATGTATCAAAATAAAACCCTCAAAACCCTTTTATAAGTTTTCAGTATTTTAAAATCCCCTTCAACAAAAAAAAAAAACAAAAAAAAAAAAAAAAACCCACAAAAAACCCCCAAAAAAAAAAAAAAATTTTTTTCCCCCTTTTTAATTTGGAAATTTTCATCTTTTTTTTTTAGCACTTCAAAATAATTAAAACACATTAAAAAAAACGTTTTTTTTAAGTTTAAAAATTATACCTAATACATGAGAAATACAATTTTTGTTTTTAATTTTGTAAAAATATTTTAGCAAAATAAAAAAACTTTATGGGTACAGATATATGGGGAATATACTTAAATTTGTAGAAACAAACAAACTTTTCCGAAATCTAAATATGTGAAAACTCTCATTTTATGGGATATAGCAATAGATAAGTAAAAACAATGTAATACAAAACACTAATTTTATATTAAAAAAGAACTCTTTTTGGGGGTATAAAGCAATCATGGGGTAAATCCTTTTAAATAAGAATATTTACAATTACGCGAAACTTAAAAAAAATTTGAAAACCCAAAAGTATCACAATATATAGCTTCAAACTCCTTTAAAGTTTCAGTAGGAAAAAATTTGCATTTTAAGAAAACAAAATTCCCAAAATTTTTTGAATATCTCTATCAAAAAGAGGAAAATGTCAGTTTTGACAATTTTAGCACTTCAAAAATACTTTTAAAAAAATTTTTAAAAAAAACGTTTTTTTTTGGGTTTCAAATTGTTACAATTTTTCATGAAAAAAGCTATTTCCCCGAAACTACAAAATCTTTAAAAAAGAACACTTTTTGAGGGTATAAAGCATTATCAGAGGAAAAATTTTTTTATTAAGAATAATATACAATTTACACGAAAATTAAAAAAATTGAATATAAAAGACATTTTAATAGCCCAAACCCCTTTTATAAGTTTTTTCAGTTTTTTTAAAATAGCATTGTAGAAAAACAATAATACCACATTTGAATTTCTCTAAAAAAAAAAAGGGGAAATAATGAAATTTTAAATTTTTTTTTCACTTCAAAAATTTTTTAAAACATTGAAAACGGTTTTTTAAAATTTATAAAAAAC
>JACEEZ010021793.1:0-5000 GCA_016584305.1 Chionoecetes opilio | reverse complement strand
TAGGAAGGCAGGTAAGAGGAGAAGGAGGAAGAGTAGAGTGCCCATAAGAGTGACATAAATACAGAAAGAGGAGGAAGAGGTGGGCAGTGTGGGAGGGCCAGAGAGAGTAAACAACTGTGGCACTAATCTTTGTGTTGGAGGTGGGAGTTAGTGGTTGGTTAGTGGTTGGTTAGTGGGTGGTTAGTGATGGTGGTAGGGTGGTGGAGTGGGGGTGGGGAAGCGTGGGTGGGGAAAAGGAAAAAAAAAAATTTCCCTGTAAGAATGATGATAATGATGATTGTGGAGGAAGGAAAACAGGCGTGGTAGTGTAGAAAAAGGAGGAGGAGGAGGAAGAGGAGGAGGAGGAGGAGGAACTAATGGAAACGCAACATGAATGGAAGGCTTTTAAAGGTGCGTCGAGAAGGGAGGAAAGGCAGAGGGGTGATAATTTTAAACCCAGAGAGGAGGAGAGAGAGAGAGAAGGAAAAGGAGAGAGAGGAGAGAGGAGAGAGAGAGGGAGGAGGAGGGGAGAGGAGAAGAAGGGGGAAGAGAAGGGGAGAGGGGGAAAGGAGAGAGAGAGGGGAGAGAGAGAGAGGGGGAGAGAGAGAGGAGAAAGAGGGAGGAGAGAGGGGAGGGTAAAAAAGGAAATTCGGGGAAAGGAACCGGAATGAAAAAGAGGGTTTTAGTAAGGGGGGGGAGGGAGGAGGAGGAGGGAGAGGAGGGGAGGGGGAGGGGGGGAGGGGAGGAGGGGGAGGAGGAGGAAAGGGGGAGGGGGAGGGGAGGAGGAGGAGGAGGAGAGGAGGAGGAGGAGGAGGAGGAGGAGGAGGAGAGTGATGATGGAAGGAATAAGAGAAAAGGTTAGAGCAGAAAGAGTAGAAAGTTTAGGTGAAAAAAGTACATTGGTCGTGGTAGTGCAAGACTGAATGAATTAATGAGAGAAAGAGATACTGAAAAACAAAGGGGCCCGGAAGAAAAATGGAGAAAGGAAGATGGAAAATAAAACTGGAAGCAGAAGAAGAGATTGAGAAAAAAAAAAAGTGACGCAAGAGGCTAAGTCAAAGATGAAGTGAATGGGTGAATGGAGAGATAAGGAAATGAGGAGGAAGAAATGGAAGAAAAGAAGACGAAGGAGGAGGAGGAGGAGGAGGAGGAGGAGGAGGAGGAGGAGGAGGAGAGGAGGGGAGGAGGAGGAGGAGGAGGAGGAGGAGGAGGAGGAGGAGGAGGAGGAGGAGGAGGAGGAGGAGGAGGAGGAGGGAGGAGGAGGAGGAGGAGGAGGAGGAGGAGGAAGGAGGAGGAGGAGGATCTAGTTGAAATGGAAGAGGAGAAGACGCCGCAGGTGGGAGTGCGTGGGTATGGAGAGAGAGAGAGAGAGAGAGAGAGAGAGAGAGAGAGAGAGAGAGAGAGAGAGAGAGAGAGAGAGAGAGAGAGAGAGAGAGAGAGAGAGAGAGAGAGAGAGAGAGAGAGAGAGAGAGAGTTGGTCTCACAGACAAATTGAATCAATGACAATTTTCCGAGCTCGGCCGACAGTCTTGTGCCCATTTTTAGATCAGACCAAAAAGTGTCTTCTTCAGTCCAAGGAGCGAATTCAGAGTCGCCACAAGAACCACGAGGTGACGCGCACAGGAGGGTAAGAGGTGGAAGAAAGATAGGAAAAGGAAAGAAAAAAAGAAGTGTTTGAGGTGCTGGAAGAATTGCCACACATATATTGTGGGTTTTTTTTCTTTTTTTTGTAAAAGTATATGGCGTGGTAGTATGTATTGTTATATATTTTTTTGTTATTCATGAATGTGGAATAAAAGATTGTATCCGTGAATGTACTTGGACGCACGCACGCACGCACGCACGCACGCACGCACGCACGCACGCACGCACGCACGCACGCACGCACGCACGCACGCACGCACGCACGCACGCACGCACGCACGCACGCACGCACGCACGCACGCACGCACGCACGCACGCACGCACGCACGCACGCACGCACGCACGCACGCACGCACGCACGCACGCACGCACGCACGCACGCACGCACGCACGCACGCACGCACGCACGCACGCACGCACGCACGCACGCACGCACGCAAACATTTTTATTCAAATGTGTTCTCGTTCTCATGAAGTCACTATGAACAGACAAACAAAAGTATAAATTCATAAGCTTTTCAAACATTAATATGTCGAAGCTACATTTTTCTTTACAAACACGAGTGGAATCAATGCTTGTTAATATTTTAGTGACTTTACAAACGAGTAACTGGATACAGAATTGTGTCGCTTCCTCCGATGTACTATTTTATTCAGTGCTGTATATGATTTCTTTTATCGGTTCGTGTTTTGTAATTTCAATTTTCGTATTGTTAACAAAACGATAGCGAGCACGGAACGGAAACATAAAAAAATACATTAAAAAACCAAGCACAGACTAAAGTTACATGTTTTTTAGCTGAATTTTGTTTCGCTCTCATTACATTATATCATGACATCATTTTATTTTGAACATTATCGTCTCAAATAATGTCTTCATCTAATTTATTCATCTTATTTTTATAATTTTTATTTTATTATCTAAAATCATCCAGTGATAACTTAGCTAGGGTAACATTAGTGTAATAACTCGTATGTGGTAACTGTATCATGACAAAACTTATAATCCTTATCTATAAATACCTGTATGTGATAACTTACCTCTGACAACATACCTACAATTACCTGTCTGTTATAACTTACCTCTGACAACATACCTACAATTACCTGTCTGTTATAACTTACCTCTGATAACATACCTACAATTACCTGCCTGTGATAACTTACCCCTGAAAACATACCTACAATTACCTGTCTGTGATGACTTACCTGGAACACGTAACTTTTGATACCCCAACCTGTTATGATAGCTACCTTGTCACAACCTAACCCTTTTATAACGTAACTCTTCATTAACATCACACATTTTGATAGCAAATACCACCTTTGCAATAATCTGCGTGCAAAGTAGTTCTGTTTATGTCGCCACACACCTCCCTCAGTCGTCTTTCACCCTTTCTCCCTTCACAGTGGCAGATAGATGAACAGGGTAGAAGAAAAAGGTAATAGTGGTCTGAGATGATTAACTTATTTCGTAAATTGACTAGATTAGATGGTGAACGTCTAGAATTCTAATGTTGAGAGAGAGAGAGAGAGAGAGAGAGAGAGAGAGAGGAGAGACGAGAGAGAGAGAGAGAGAGAGAGAGAGAGGAGAGAGAGAGGGGAGAGAGGAGAGAGAGACAGAGAGAGAGAGAGAGAGAGAGAGAGAGGAGAGAAGAAGAAAAGATAGAGAAGAGAGAGGAGAGAAAAAAAAAAATAAGAAAGATAGAGGGAGAGAGAGAAAAGAAGAGAGAGAGTGAGATGAGAGAGAGAGGAGAATGAGAGAGAGGAGAAGATGAGAGAGACTGAGAGAAGAGAGACGAGAGACTGAGAGAGAAGAGAGAGAAGAGAGAGAGAGAGAGAGAGAAGAGAAGAGAGAGAGAGAGAGAGAGAGAGAGAGAGCAGACAGACGGGTATTAATATCTATAATAGAGGGGGGGGGACTCAGTAGAGCGCATACCTCCGCCCGAATATTTCATCAATTATATATATATATATATATATATTATATATATATATATATATATATATATAAAAATATATATATATATATATAATATATATATATATATATATATATATATATATATATATATATATTATATATATATATTATATATAATATATATATAAATATATATATATATATATATATATATATATATATATATATATATATATATATATATATATATATATATATATATATATATAAATATATATATATATATATATATATATATATATATATATATATGCACTCAGTATGAGCGCATACCTCCGGCCGAAATATTCATCAATTGGTTGCCATGGCAACAGTTGTCAATAGATTTCATCCAAATAAAATCAGTTCTTCCTATACAAAATAGATTTGGGGAAATACCGAGTTTGGTCCAAATATATTCGTAACTTTTTGAGAAATCCTGTACACTAACAAACAGACGACAGACAGACAGACAGACAGACAGACAGACAGACAGACAGATCGGGGTGAAAATATAACCCCTCCAACTTCGTTGGCGGAGGTAATAATAATAAGCACTATTACATGTCGCATGATATAATTTTCCTTTAATCAAGTAAAAACATCACGGCAGGATAAATAACATGGTGTAAGGAAGATATAATTTTCATGTAAATCAGCCTCGTTACGTCCATCTTTTTCCCGCCAATCAGAGAAGCAGCATAACCACACCTTCCTTTCACTGCCTCTCGCTGCGGTGGCGGAGTGGCTATTACACCAGACTCTAATCTTGATGCACTTTAGTTCGACACTCCTTTTCTTTTGTGTGGGTCTATTTTTGGAAGGGTTGCTTTGGGCTTTGGAGGGATAGGGGCGCTTGCTTGCTTTCAGGAGATATGAGGTTTAAGGAAGATTAGATAATAAACGAGTTAGGTGATACTGAGGCGCCTGTGTTGGTGTTGGGCGCTTCGAAATTACGTAATTAAACATTGAAGTGGGATGAATCACGTTTGAGAAGGTGTGAGAAGTGTTGAAGTGTTGGCAGCGCGATCGGGTTGGCGATGAGGAGGAAGTGAAGTGTGGTGAAGAGTTTTGTGTTTGGGTTAAAGTGTTTACTGTTTGTAGCCGAGAGAGAGAGGAGAGAGAGAGGAAAAAGAGAGAGAGAGGGGAGGAGAGAGAGAGAGGAGAGAGAGAGAGAGGAGAGAGGGGAGAGAGAGAAGGGGAGAGAGAAGAGAGAGGAAAGGGGAGAGAAGAGAGAGGAAACCAAATAAAGAGAAAATAATAAAAAAAAAATAAAGAATAAAGAAAAAAAGGAAAAGCAAATGAAAATAAAGTTTAGAAATAAAAAGAAGAGAGAGAGAGAAAAAGAGAGAGAAGAAAAATTAATTCAGAAAAAAACCAGAGAAAAGAGAAAAACGAAGAGAGAAGATAGAGA
>JACEEZ010021792.1:0-43775 GCA_016584305.1 Chionoecetes opilio | reverse complement strand
AGGCATCAACACATTTCCAAATCACAGGCATGGTAGCCGCAAGGCTCAATTCAGTTCAATCACAGGTATGGTAGCAGCAAGCATAAATTCACATTCAAATAAGGCAGGTAGCCCAAGGCTCAATTTACTTCAAATCACAGGCATGGAGCCAGCAAGATCAATTTCACGTTCAAATCACGGGCATGGTGCCAGCAGGCATCAATTTCCATTCAAATCACAGCATGGTAGCCAGAAAAGGCATCAATTCACGTTCAAATCACAGGTGTGGTAGCCAGCAAGGCATCATTTCACGTTAAAATCACGGTTGTGGTACCAGCAAGGCACCCAATTTTCACTTTCAATCACAGGCATGGTAGCCACAAGCATAAATTCCGTCAAACAAGGGGTGTGGTACCAGCAAGGCATCAATTTCACGTTCAAATCACGGGTGTGGTAGCCAGCAAGGCATCAATTTCACGTTCAAATCACAGGCATGGTAGCCAGCAAGGCATCAATTTCACATTCAAATCACAGGCATGGTTAGCCAGCAAGGCTCAATTTCACATTCAAATCACAGGCATGGTAGCCAGCAAGGCACAATTTCACGTTCAAACACAGGCAGGTACAGCAAGGCATCAATTCACATTCAAATCACAGGCATGGTACCCAGCAAGGCATCAATTTCACGTTCAAATCACAGTCCTTTGGTAGCCAGCAAGGCATCAATTTCACATTCAAATCACAGGCTGGTAGCCAGCAAGGCATCAATTTCACGTTCAAATCACAGGCATGGTAGCCAGCAAGGCATCAATTTCACTTTTCAAATCACAGGCATTGGTAGCCAGCAAGGCATCAATTTTCACGTTCAAATCACAGGTGTGGTAGCCAGCCGGACTACTCAGGAAGGCACAGATGATACGGATGACCGCAGTCGTCGTGGTGATCGTGGAACTTGTCGCAATAAGCAGGGTGCTGTAAGCTGTGTTCTTTGATCCTGACGCGTCTGTACACAAACGAGTCTTGAAACTATCATGGCCGCCGACGCCAATTTAAAGGCCACGGCTCCAACGGTACGTGGGCCAACAGCAACATAAGGGGAATTTTGGTGAAGAAGCCGTAAGAAGCCGGCTTCTTGCAGCTTGCGTTTTTGTTATGGCGGGGCACTTTTTAAGAAGCCGGTTCTTATGTTTGGCCCCGCTGGTCAAGCCGTAAAAAACCAAAAAGGCGAGAGCCAGGGTCGTTTTCCCAAGGGCTTCTTCCGTTGTTGCCGTGCCTCAGAGATAACAACAAATATGGCGGGAGGGCAGAGATTTTGACACAGTGAGTATCGTCGTAAAAATACTGTATACAGATAACAGGACACAAGTAAAAAACTAGTTTGATAACATTCAGAAGCAGCCTTACCTTAAGACCCGAACAAGGGAATATACAAGGTTAATGAACGACAGGACAATTTTAAAACTGGTAAAAGGAATGATCAGGGTTCTTATCAGGCTGAACGATAGGGCCTGCTCGACGAGTAGTTTTTCTGAATTCCTAAATAATATGGCACAAATTAGCTGATTTGTACATTTAGTAGCACGGGCTTAACTCGGACCACCAATAGAGCAAAATGGAAGACAGGGTGTACAGGGTGATACCTTTCATAAGTTGGCCAAAGGGCCAACTAACAAGAGGGACACTTGCTGACCAAGCCAGGCAAAACTTCTACTAAGCTGGCTGATAAACTGTTCCCCCAAAAAGCAGATAACAACTCAACCAGACAATAGCTCTTAGATCTGTTTTTCATAAATAACCATGTACAGTCACAGCTACTCATTTAGAGAAAACAGTGTTCTCAGACCACAGCTCATAATGTGCAAAAACCTAAAAAAAGGAAAATGAATAGCTCACACCTGCGAAACTACACCCTTAAAGTTATATTTTCAGTAGTAAATGGCCCTAAAAGATCCAATCAATCTTGGCACAATAAATGGGATGAAATCATGCAAATAAACGAGCGAGGCAAGGCACCATTTTCCCTTGAGACATTGCAGCAAGTGTGTAGAGATCAGTACCACCAAAACAAATGAAGCACAAACAAAACATCATCCCAAGAGACGGGAAGGTCTATGAAGAAGGAAAACGTCCCTAAAAAAAGATTTCGCAAACACTAATGCGGGAAACAACATAAAATAAGGACAAAACGGGAGAACCATTGAAATCTGTTTACAAGAATTCACAATTGGGCAGAAGGAAAAGGGAAAAACCCGAGCTGGATCAAAAAACAAAACAGAATCCAGGATTTCTTCAGCTACTGCAAAAAATTTGCCAAGCCCATAAAACCAAATTTAGAGAGAACTGAAACTCGAGAAATGCCAGGGGTCGCTGGCAGTTTTTAACTAAAAAGGTTGGTCTACTGGTTTTCCCCCGCGACTAATATTTTTCATAAATCAATTTCCCCGATAAATATTGATGCCCCGCATCAAAATACTAAAAAGAACGTTCTTCTGTTGTTTAGAAGTGTAGCATGAAAATGCATTACGATTGACGTTCTAAGATAGCAAGTTAATGCAATTACCCCGCCTCGAGTAGCAAAGCTTAATATAATTTTTACATGTATATTGTTGGCATGTAAATTGGGCGATGTTCACACTGTTTTTTTAAAAAGGGTACTGCTGCGTCGGCAAACCCCTTGTAAAAAAATAAAATAAGAAATCCCTTTGGGAAAAACGAAGAATAAGAATTTTGCCGAAATCGGTTGTTGCTGCGACAATAGGTTATAATTTGTGAGGCGACACGCCGGGCGGGGGGGTGGCGGGGAGATTGTGCGGGAGTTTGAATCAAAAATTGCTACTCACGCGTCGATATTGCACCCCAGGCTTGTCTACTGATTGATAACAATAATAACGGGAAAACATAGATGCTAGGTATAGATAAACTTTAAACAACTTACGGTTTTTGATTTGTATAAAATCAAAAGAGTAACTTTTCCCTCCCCTCCTAAACTATAACTATTGGTTATTTGGTTTAAATACATGTTTTAAACAGAATCAGGCTTCTATCAAATACATATAGAAGAAAATCGTTTTTAAAAAAATTTATACTTTTGTGTTTTAAGTGCAGTGAAAACCCATATTTTCTTTACAGTTAAACAATTTTTTTCACAAATTGTAGTTAAACTGCCAGCGACCACTGGCATTCGGGGGTTTGCAGTCTCTCTAATTGGGCCGCTGAAGATGGCGGAGGGGAAGGTTATTTTCGACCCTGCAACAATGTGTGACCTGTTGCTGCAACAGTACAATAACACGTTCAGCACACCCCATGATCCATCACCAGTACAGGGGACCTCATTCACCTCATTCCCACCAGACAAAGCAGCCACCCGCCCAGCCTCTCGGACATGCATTTCACGCCTGAGGACATCAAGTTGGCAATAGAGAGCTGCGGCCAAACTCAGCAGCTGGGGCCTGATGGCGTGCCAGCAATGTTCTCACAAAATGTTGTGATGTCTTGGCCCACCCCCTATACCTCCTCTGGCGAAAATCACTGGACACAGGTGTGATTCCCAAGATATTCAAACAGGCCATTATCTCTCCCATCTTCAAAGGTGGAGATAAAACACAAAGTAAGAATTACAGACCTATTGGCCTAACCTCACACAATTATTAAGATCTTTGAAAAGTGTGTGAGGAACATAATTCAAGGGTACATGGAAATCATCAACTATTCAACAGCCATCAACATAGTTTTAGAAAAGGTCGCTCCTGCCTATCTAAGCTCCTGAGCCACTATGAGTGGATCACGGAAACGCTGGCCGAGGGGAAAAATGCCGACGTAATCTTCCTTGATTTTGCCAAGGCATTTGACAAAGGGGGACCACAACATCCTCCTTCACAAGATCAAGTCCCTTGGCATAGCAGGAAATCTTATGGACGTGGCTTCACAGTTCCTTATAGGAAAAGGGCTCAGCGAGTGGTCGTGGGTGGACAGCACTCGGCACAAACTGCCGTGATCAGCGGAGTACCACAAGGGTCCAGTGCTGGGCCCACTCCTCTTCCTCGTACACTTGGGGGACATTGGCAACACTGTACTAGCTCCTTTTTCTCATCCTTTGCTGATGATACCACCATCAGCAAAGCTGTAAGTGATGCCAGTGAGGTTCAACATCTCCAACAAGACCTCAACACAGTGTTTGCCTGGGCCCCAAAGGGGAACAATATTCTTTTTAATGAGCAAAAATTTGAGATGATGAGATGTGTCCAAACAGAGTCTCAAAAAGACCACCAATCTGATGACAGAAAAGGGCCATGACATCTCTCCCCAGCCTCACGTCAAGTGCCTGGGGTGCACCTGAGTGAGGACGGAAAACCCTTTAAGCACCACATCAGCGTCACGGTGAAGAAGCCCGGGAGATGGCTGGGTGGGTTGTTGAGAACATTCACCTCCAGGGAACCAGAGGTCATGTTGACACTCTTGGAAGTCCCTAATCCAGCCACACCTGGATATTGCAGCCAGCTATGGTCGCCACACAGACAGGTGACATACAAAAAGGCTGGAGGCTGTCCAAAGGCAATTCACCAGACGGATTTGGGGCATGAAGGGCCTCAATTTCTGGGAGCGCCTTCAGAGGCTGGGCCTGTACTCCCAGCAGAGAAGAAGGGGTAGGTACCGAAGCCATCTAATAACTGGAAGATATTAGAAAAAAAAGGTACCTGACCCCAACAACCTGTTGTGGGAAGTGTCCCATTGCCAGCGACCGCAATGGACGTAGGTGTGTGAGGAGAAACCCTGCCCTCACACGCTTCCAACAGAATCAAGACTCTTTTGGCTGCCAGTCTGAGTCGGTGGGACCAAGAACATTCAATTTCTACCTAAGGAAGTGAGAGGCCATCATGGGGCAGTGTGGACAAATTCAAGGCCGCTCTAGGGCAGGTTCCTCAGGACCTTACCAGATGAGCCCCCAGTGCCTGGTACAAATGCCGCTGTCGAGCCCCCAACTCAAAACGTAGATCAAGTGACCTTCTACCAGGGACACCAAGGACTACAAACAGCGCGGTGGGACCACCACGACTGTGAGGCATGACCCTCTAACTGAAACAAGTAAGTAAACAAGTAAGTGATAGGAAAGTCGTCTTGGGGAAATAACTTTCTCTAGTCTTTTTAACCATAACACCAGACGTTTGTTTTTCTAATTTTTAACTAATTATGCAATCAAAACCAGACCGGAAACGTTTTCGCTGAATCATTATGCTCCAATTTTGGTTCTTAGAGATCTCTCACACTTGTTGAGAACGTGAAATGTTGGAACTCTCGCCGACGGAGACGAGAGTACCATAAACCTTCACCATCATCCAAATTCCACCACAAAACATTGCAAGATATCTTAAGTATGTATTACATTACTTTTTGACGGACATGAACAATATTAATGTGTAGGTAGAGGTGCTGATAGGTATTGTGGAATGACTAGCATTGCGTTGGGGGAAAATCTTAAGAACAAGGGCTCCAGGGTAAGCGAACCAAATGTTGGCTCTATGTGTTTATACTTACTGTCCTTAACACATCTGTTTAGATTTTAATGAATCCCGATCTTACTTTGCCTACATGGCCGATTTTAAAATTTCAGGTTCTTGAGAAAAACTAAGTCCAGTAGGGTTGGGTTTTGGTCAGGTCAGGTTAGGTTAGGTTAGTGAAACAGCCCGATGGCTTCGAGGGGGGGTTGCTGGGTTAGGTCTGTAGAGTTTTGTCCATCTTTAGACTAAGGCTAAACCTCCTATCTTCTTATTATTATTATAGACCAACAAGCTTGGGGACATGGTGGAAACCCGGGGGTTTTTTTGGGTGGGGGAGCACACTTTAAAAGGAAATATGGCCCCGAAAAAGTCTATGAACTAGGGAAATTTCCCTAGTTTTTTGATTTTTTTTGGGGGGCCATATTTCCCTTATGTGTGTGCTCCCCCACCCAAAACCCCGGTTCCCACCATGCCCCCAAGCTTGTTGGCTATAAGAAGAAGATAGGGGGTGGACCCTTGTTCTTAAGATTTACCATATATATATATTATATATATATATATAAAATATAAATATAAAAATATATAATATATATATATATATATATATATATATAAAAATTTTATATATATATATATATATATATATAATATATATATATATATATATATATTTTTTTTTTTTGGTGTATTTCTGTATTTTTTGGGGTTAAATTAGTATGTTTATGAAAGAAGGATTAATGGCTATTTTTTGGTGTACCTGATTTTTTATGTTGACATATAATTAAGGGTGGTAAATGATGTACTCTCGCTTTGACGAAAAAATTTGGGGGGAAAGGATGCGAGGTTTAATTATCCGAGTGATCCGAACTTTTCGCATAAAAACAAATTGGGGTCGTTATATTAGGTGAAAGTTCCCTATTTCCGACTAATTCCGTGTATCGTGAACTTTGTCCGTTACATCTGACGAAATTTTCGTATACTTACAAAATGCAGCCATCACAAATACTAAAACGAATACAGGGCAATTAAAACAATCAGAACCGTACAATCGCATAACTGAACTTATTCGGTAAAAGCACGCATATACCGGACTGGCAGAAAAAGTGTTGAAGCCGTTTATTTGTTATCTAAAGGTCCGTAAAAGCGAGGGTTCAGTGTATACAAAAACTTGAAAAAGTACTACGGAGCGTCAGTGAAATATACCTAATACGTTCGGTTTGGTGACATTAAGTGGGGATTGGGTTATGGGTCAAGAGTGTTTCTGCATATAGGAAATAAAAAATCATGAAACTATTTTATGAAAAATTGTATTTTTTTGAATTGAAGGGTTAAATCGTATTTACTGGCTACTTTGGTTGCAATTATCTGACCAATCAGTATTACACTGGCCCCTTTGTGCATTAAAATCTGAGGTTTAAATACATTTTTATTTTAGTGTATAGTTGGATTATTTGCTTATGTTATTAATTGTTACTTGCCCCTTATAAAACTTCTATATAGGTACACATCAACAACATATTTTTTTATATTATTTGCATTTCCTTGTATATTTACCCTGTTTATCTATAAAGGTGGCAAATATGGGTAAAATTTAGGATGAAACTATGAACATGACTATTGTCATGTATGAACAACACTCATAATGCTGTCTGTCTCTATTTCCTTTCATGGCAAGGGTTTAATCTGCAATAGTAACACAGTCTATGTTTCAGGTATGTATGTGCCGGTTGCATGAAGTGTTATCCGACCGAAGATGAAGGGAGAAGACTCTGAGAGGGGGAGTAAATAAATAAAAAATATCTTATTTCCATAAAAACAGGGGTTTTACTATCAAACTTACATCACAGATTTCTATGCAATATACTAAAATTAAACTTCTTCTGAAGTCACGAAAATAAAAAAAAATACATAAAAAGAAAGTCAAACGAAACATTAAAAGGAAATTAATTATAACATTAAACAATAAGAACTAAAATCACTTCAAATATCTTTAAAATACTACTAACATATGCAACTGCTATTTGATTTGGGGAAACAAATTATAGTTCACTTAGGGTCAATTAAAAGTAAATTTAAAAGTCAAGACTTAAAAGTGTAGACTTCCATAATTAAAATGTCATGAAGGCAAATTGTTCCATAGTTAAGGCCTTTGTACAGTGATGGTCTGGCACCAGTCTGTTCTGGCTCTTGGCACATAAAGGTCTTTTAGCTGCCTTGTTGTACTGGGTGTATTTTCCCTGACAATGGAAAACTAGATACCACTCCGGATACAACCCATTACAGCCTTATAAACAGCGAAACATTTTTCATAATATATCGGTCTTTAATTGTTAACCACTTTAACTCTTTTATGATAGGAGTAACGTGATCCTTCTTTCTAGCTCCTCCAATAGCTAGTTTTAGCTGCAATTTTTGCAGTTTTAAAAACGCTAAAAAGTAAAGTTGAGAAAGTATTTGTTGAGTCCCATATACCCATACAGTAATTCATTAAGCGGGGGAGAGAGAGAGAGAGAGAGAGAGAGATTAACTAATGCCAAAAATTAGCCAAGAATGAAAAAAAAGCCCCCCTATCTTCCAAGCAAATATATAAATCAGCCCAACCACCAAAGCCCGAAAATCCCGGGCATTGGCGGGCAGATGATGGGCCAGTTAATGAAATCCCTCATTATACCTGACCCTTGCCAAACAGGTGTAGCAGTTAATAAAAAAATAAGTCACTAATGTGGAACTCGAAAACCCCGCCAGCCCCATATTATGTCCGTAGGTGCCCGCCTCTTTCCACCTTGCCCTATTAATAGTCCTTGGTTTATGGAGCCAAAAAAACATTAAAGTGAAGGATATGTGTTGTGATCCATTCACCAATATCGTCAGTCAGTTATCGTAACTTATTAATGGCTTTCATTCGACGGTACACTTTCGTCAGTTTTGGTTGTTTTGTTTACAATTATCAGCTGTGAGCGCCGAACGGGGGAGCCCCGAACACCACGTCAGCCGTTCTGGCGAGGCACGAAAACGAGAGAGAAGCCGCAAGAACCGAAAGAACCGGGTTCTTACGGCTTCTTCCCCCAAAATTTTGCTTAAATATATTCTTCTGTTGGAATTTGTTGTATTGTTATAAAAACTTCTGACGTTTTCCCTTTTGATAAGTCATATATTTGAAAACTTATTTACAGCCAATGGTTACTAATAAATAAATGTAACTATATAGTAACACAATATAACCAATTAGAGTAACAATAAGCGTGTCACACTACTGTCGTGATGAAAACATGAATAAATAACATACCAGGGTGAAGTCAAGGGGCTGAGGACAGAGTTAAAATTGTGTGGGGCTGAGTCAAGGAAGACTGTGTTGGGGCTGTACAAATTTATGAATAATTGGCCCGATATACAGTTCCCGCTGGGAGGGCCGACATCGGTTTTTATACGATTTGCCGAAACCAGTCGCGCTGCCGCCGGTGTCGATACGTACCCGCACAAACCGACACAGGCCCGCATAGCCAAAGTTTGCTGGGAGGAATCAAAGAAGGGGGGAATTCCTCCACTCACCCATTACCCATTACCACACACCCATTCACCTCGCCCATTACCCATCACCCCACCACCCATTACCTATCACCCCACACCCATTAACCCATTACCCATCACCCCCCACCCATTCGCTTTACAGCCATCACCTCACCCATTACCCATCATCCCCACCCATTCATTCACCCCTTACCCATCACCCCCCACCCATTACCCATTCACTCACCCATTACCCATCACCCCCCCCCCCCATTCACTCGCCCATTACCCATCACCCCCCACCCATTACCCATTTACCCCCCACCCATTACCCCTCACCCCCCACCCATTCACTCACCCATTACCCATCCCCCCCCACCCATTCACTCACCCATTACCTATCACCCCCCCAGCCATTACCTATCACCCCCCACCCATTACCCATCACCCCACACCCATTACCCATCAACCCCCCACCCATTAAACCCCTCACCACCCACCCATTTTGACTTAAGCAAAAAAAAAAATGTGGCGGGGGGGGGGGGGGGGGGGAGGGGTAAATTTAATTGGAGACAATTTATTGGAATGACGGGGCTTCGGTATGAAAAACAAAAGGAACAAAAGGTAATATAACAAAAAAATCCCTCCATCAATACCACTTCAGTTCATTATTTTAACTTCATACTACATATACTTGCGTCTTGGGGTATAGGGAGTTTTTTAAAGCTAAGCCGCCAGATGTCTCTCGCGCATCTCATATCCTCTGCCCTTTGAGCTTGAATGATCTATCATTTACCGTAAATTCCCTGTACTTTTTTTGGGACATATCAGAATTACCCCTTTAAAACAACAACTGAAACAGTTCTTAATAAAAAAAAGTAGTTTATCATTTTTTTTGTCTGCAGTGGATGAAAATATTGGCAAAAGAATTGAATATTTGAAAACTCAATCTTTAAAAATCGTCTTTTCATGAAAACACGCAAGTTCAAGCAGATGAGGCTTCAGGAAATATCTACTTAAGCATTCACTGAGTACCTGTTTTAGGTGTAAAATGTCTCTCTTACGACGAAAATATAACCAAAACACAGTGTGGCGTTCAGCATCTCCACAGAAACCATCCCGCCGGCAGGATCTGCTATAGCTCACTTTCCTTTGGTTTGGGTTTTNCCCATCACATCCTGCTATCAAGCTGACATATGATGATCACAAAAGCCGGCCGAGGGGAAAATGCCGACGTAATCTTCTTGATTTCCAAGATTTGACAGGTGGACAACAACACCTCTTCACAAGATCAAGCCCTGGCATAGCGAAATCTATGGACGTGGCTTCACAGTTTCCTTGTAGGAAGGACTCAGCGAGTGGTCGTGGGAGGACAGCACTCGGCACAAACTGCCGTGATCAGCGGAGTACCACAAGGGTCAGTGCTGGGCCCACTCCTCTTCCTCGTACACTTGGGGGACATTGGCAACACTGTACATAGCTCCTTTCTCTCATCCTTTGCTGATGATACCACCATCAGCAAAGCTGTAAGTGATGCCAGTGAGGTTCAACATCTCCAACAAGACCTCAACACGGTGTTTGCCTGGGCCAAGGAGAACAATATGCTTTTTAATGAGCAAAAATTTGAGATGATGAGATGTGGTCCAAACAGAGTCATCAAAGAAACCACCAACCTGATGACAGAAAATGGCCATGACATCTCTCTTCAGCCTCACGTCAAGTGCCTGGGGGTGCACCTGAGTGAGGACGGAACCTTCAAGCACCACATCAGCGTCACGGTGAAGAAAGCCAGGGAGATGGCTGGGTGTGTGTTGAGAACATTCACCTCCAGGGAACCAGAGGTCATGTTGACACTCTGGAAGTCCCTAATCCAGCCACACCTGGACTATTGCAGCCAGCTATGGTCGCCACAGCAGACAGGTGACATACAAAGGCTGGAGGCAGTCCAAACCCAGCTAACCATCACCGGCGGGCCGACGTAGGCTGTAGAGCGGCGAACGGCGGCCGCTGGCGGCAAATTTACCTCCGTCAGCCCTCCGAAGGCCCGCTGGTGTATTTTCAGACGGGATAATTTACTATGTTGAAAATTAATGTACAGAATTTCAAGAATTGAATATTTCTATATGTAAACATTTTGAAACAAGTTATATGATTATCTTGCTGTAGTATTACATCAGTAGTGCCAAGCAGCGGCAACTTGACGTCAATCCTCCGGAGGCCAGCTAGTAGGTATTTGTATAAGTGGGAAATATTCATTTCATATTATATATATTAACTCAGTAATATACATAGTATCTCAATATCGGTACCATCACTATCATTAGGCCTGTTCAAACTATTAAAAATTGTTATAAAAGTTTTTATAATAGTTTATAGAAATTATCATATTTCAGTTTATTTCAAATATTTCCAGCTTAATCAGGAACACCGAGAGATACATAGAAATAAAGATGAGATACGTACATAGGAAGGAGTTTACATGGAAAAAGGTTATCAGTTAGTCTATGTGTGTAGCTAGTATCATATAAAAATAACATTTGATTATCCGAGCAAAGATTACGAGATAACACAAGGTCATATTTTCCCATATATCAATAATTTCCAACATATTATCGACACATATCAATACTCAACGGTACACCTAATAAGGAATATGTAGATGATGGAGAATTAACATGGATATTATCATGATTTAGAACAAAATATTATTTGAATTCCCTGCTATCAATGCACTAAACTGCCAGACGTACGATAGCCATTACAAAGGGTTAAAAACCCACAAAAGGCCTAAATTATCACCCTTAACCAGTCGATAACATAATGAGAACTTAGCTATAACATGTTTTCGCTCCTTCATTATGTCGAAATAGACTGAATAATATAAATGATTGCAGTACGACACGTTTTTTTTAGGAATTCCTCGGCAGCGTTGTGCCAGTGACTCAGTGAAATCAGTTACTTGGAAAACGCACAAGAGGGTGGATGTTGTTATGTTGTTCGCCGCAATCAATATCTTTCTACATGGCTGTACACTGTACAGTGTTCCACGTACACCAGCATGTAAACCCAATAACGAAAATGTTTTTGTACTTATGAAATAAACAATGTCCATAGCAATTATGATCTCTTTTTCATCGTATTACTGGATAACGACATAGGAATATTTATGGTTATACTTTCTAAGTATATTGCAGATATCGTAATGTTTTTATAAGTATTGAACAGCCCATTAGTCTATTAATCGGCTAATGGGCTGCGCAACACCCCTTAAAACATTACTATATCTGCAATATACTTAGAAAGTATAACCATAAATATTCCTCAATCAGTAAATATAACAGCGACAAATGGTCATATGCCCTACGGTGGGCCGCTGAGAGCGGCCCGCCGGTGAGCCTCTGAGCAAATCCCCAGCGGCCCTACGTCGTACACTTCCGTCGGGCCGCCGGTATGACATACGGAGGGCCTCCGGAGGCCCTCCGTCTTTGTGTTTGCTGGGAAGGCAATTCACCAGACGGATTTGGTGCATGAAGGGCCTCAATTACTGGGAGCGCCTTCAGAGGCTGGGCCTGTACTCCCAGCAGAGAAGAAGGGATAGGTACCGAGCCATCTATATCTGGAAGATATTAGAAAAAATGGTACCTGACCCCAACAACCTGTGTGATGAAGTGTCCCATGCCAGCGACCGCAATGGACGTAGGTGTGTGAGGAGAGCCCTGCCATCACACGCTTCCAGCAGAATCAAGACTCTTTTGGCTGCCAGTCTGAGTCATGTTGGACCAAGAACATTCAATGTTCTACCTAAGGAAGTGAGAGGCATCAGTGGGTGCAGTGTGGACAAATTCAAGGCCGCTCTAGACAGGTTCCTCAGGACCTTACCAGATGAGCCTCCAGTGCCTGGCTACACTGCCCGCTGTCGAGCCCCCAACTCAATCGTAGATCAAGTGGACCTTCTACACAGGGACACCAA
Organism: Chionoecetes opilio; assembly: GCA_016584305.1. NCBI lineage: Eukaryota > Metazoa > Arthropoda > Malacostraca > Decapoda > Majidae > Chionoecetes > Chionoecetes opilio. The sequence continues at coordinate 30,824 of JACEEZ010021792.1, read as the reverse complement.
GACTACAAGCAGCGGTGGACCACCACCCCAGCTAACCATCACCGGCGGGCCTACGTAGGCTGTAGAGCGGCGAACGGCGGCCGCCGGCGGCAAATTTACCTCCGTCAGCCCTCCGAAGGCCCGCTGGTGTATTTTCAGACGGGATAATTTACTATGTTGAAAATTAATGTACAGAATTTCAAGAATTGAATATTTCTGTGTAAACATTTTGAAACAAGTTATATGATTATCTTGCTGTAGTATTACATCAGTAGTGACAAGCAGCAAAACTTGACGTAAACCCTCCGGAGGCCGCTAAAAGGTTTTTAAATTTGGGAAATTTTCCCTTCATTTTTTATTATATTAACACAGTAAATACATATTTTATTTTAAATATGGGTACATCACTATCTTAGGCCTGTTAAAGCTTTTAAAAAATTTTTTATAAATTTTTTTTTATAATATTTTAAATAGAAATTACCCATTTTCCCTTTTTTAAAAATTTTTTTCCACTTAATCAGGAACCCCGGGGGATACATAAAATAAGATGAGATACTACATGGGAAAGAAGTTTACATGAAAAGGTTACCCTTTTTTTATAAACGGGTGTTCCCAGCGAAAACCAGTGATTTGGGTCTAGAGGAATGAGTAGCGAGACTAAAAACCCCAAAAAACCAAAAAAAAAGGTGAGGGAAAAGGAAGAAAGATAAAAATAACAATTTAAAAATATCTAAAAAATCACCTTTAGCAAGGAGTAAGATGATTTGCTTTTGAAGCACACAAGAGAGGACAAAAAGAAAATCCCTTATTTTCTAAATGACCAATATGTCCCCTAACAAAAAAAATTTAACCCTAGAAAAAAACCCCAAAAAAATACTAAGATTTTTTTTTCACCCAGGTAAAAAGAAATAATAAAAAGGGTTTGGTTGATTTTGATTTAGAGTTCCCGGGTTTAATTTTAAACGGGGAAACTTATTTAAAAGGCCAAGAATGGTTTTACTGCTATTTTCCCCAGAGAGTAGAAACCCCTTCAGCTATATACAGTTTACTGACAAACCAAAAAAAAACGGGGTTTATAAATGCCCTCGAAATTTGCCGGGGGCTGCTTCACTCAGCTTTGATCGAAACACACCGGCGAGATCCCGGAGTATTTCCGGGGGCCTTTCCCTTCGGGGTTGATTGGGGAAAGGGGGTATTTGGTGGTACTCCGGGCGTGTGGGGTGTGTTGTGGTGTGGGGTGTGTTGTGTGTGTTTGTGGGTGTGTGTGTGTTTGTGTTGGTCCACGGATGAGGAAAAAGGCGAAGCTTATGATACCCCCCCCCAAAAGCCGCCACTGGGAAAAAAGTGGAGTCCTTAGGAGTTGAACTGGTAAAAGGTGAGCCTCAGGGGCGGAGGAGGGCCCTGAAATGTTTTGGGGCGGTCCCCCTTGATGTGGATGATGGTCGGGTTTTGTAAGGTTGGAGGAAGAAGACCACCCGGGGGGGGCGTTGATTGGTAAATTTTGCACGATTTAAAAGGGGACGGGGGTTTGTGATCATGAAAGACTTTTAAAGGATCTTGATTTGGGCTGGAGTAACACTAAAAATTTTGTCCCGCTGAGACGATTGCCAGGAGTTCTTTCTCGATTTTCTGAAAACCCGCTGTTGGGGGGTATGTTGAATTTGCTGGAGTGGAATGCCAAGGGGTAAAGAATGCCCCCCCCCTCTTGTAAGATTACAGCCCCCAAAGGGGCGGTGTCGCGGGCCCTCTTTTTTGGCAGAGAAAAGGGGTTTGGCGAAGTGGGGGAGCGATGAGGTCCGGGGCCCCTGGGACGGGAAAAGTTTTTTAAATTTGGGTTGAAGGCGGCTTGGCAGACGTCCGTCCATTTTGTGGGTCCCACCCCCCACTAGTAAAGCCGGGTGAGAGGGACGTTTAGCGCCGCGAATTTTTTTTGGGACAGAATCCCCCCTTAAACCCTGCCATCCCCAAAAAAGCGCCGTGGGGGCCTTCCGATTAGTAGGGGCAGGGAAACCCCAAGATGGCGGAGATTTTGGCCCCTTTTTGGGGTCGTTTTTGGGCCCTTTGCCCCCCTCGTGTCCCAGGTATTCCCCGGGGCTGGCTAAAGGTGGTTTTGGGGGCCCAGCTTGATGGTCATTTGGGTTGCCCCCTGCGCCCTTGGTCAACACTTCCCGGGGTTTGAGAAGGGTCCCTGCCCCCAATGCTCTGTAAATATCAGAATGCCCGCCCTAATTATCCGGGAAACTCCAGCCAAAATCCTGTAATAAGTAGCCCCATTCCCCCTTTGGAAGGTAAAAGGGGCTTTCCCCCTTCATCCCAAAAAGGCATGACTCTGTATTGGAAAAGCCCAAAAGGGGGGTGATGAAGGCTGTATTTTTTGGGGCCTTTTCCCAAAGGGGGTTTTGGTAGAAAATCCCTTCAGTAAGTCTTTTTTTGGTTATATAATTAGTCTTTTCCAAACCTTGTCGATAGATCATCTATTTTTTGGTAAGGGTAGGCTTTTCCCGGCCCCCAGCCCACAGCGTTTACTCTCGGTAGTCCGTGAAAGGGGGCCGCAGTTGTCCACCCCTCCTTGGGGACGAGAAGACATGGTGGCCCAGGGAAAACGGGGCTGGGAATGCCACCCCCTGCTGGGGGTAGATAATCCCCTCTTCCCTCATCTGGTCACTTTCCGGGGGATGTATGGAGGGGGGTTGCCAAAAGGGGGAGAGGTTCCTGGGAGAAGCTCGACACCCGGTGGGGGGTCATTTTTCATAATTTAGGATGATCCCCAAAGGCCCTCTTTATGGTTTAAAAAATTTGGTGGTTATGTCTCTCCTGTGAGGGGAAAGATAGGTGGGTTAAAATTCCTCTGAATTACCAAGTATGGGGGTTTTTTTTTCACAATCTGTACCTTTTTTAAAAGGGGTTTGGTGGTTTTTTCCCGGTACAGAAAGGGGGAAAACTGGCATTGTATTTGAATAAAGGTATTTTATTTGTATCAGGTGAAAGGGGTTTTTGGCCCTACTCATGATAATTTCAGAAATTTAATGTGAATTATTGCGGGTGCTTTTTAAAAACCGGTCGGGAGTTTTTTTATGATTAGTTTTTCCGGGCCTTCTTACTGATTTTTATAAGGCCATGGTTTTTTAGCTTGAAAGGTGAACCAAAGATTTGGGAATGAAAGAAAGGATTGGTCACCTTCCCATTGAAGTTCTTACTTTAGCTTTACTATCAAAGTTTTTTTTTCATTCCCCCTTTTGGCTTGTTTGAGTTTTGCTTGAGCAAAGGAGGGGAAACTTGGTAAAAGAGAAATTTTTTTTTTAAAATTTTCCCCTAAATGTTTGGGTTGATAGGGGGAAACCAATTTTTTTTACTGGTAGTGTTTTTAGCAACCCTTTTCTTTGATTACCTTAAGGGGGCCCCCTAACCTTAGACCAAACAATAGCTAAAAGGGGCAACCCCAAAGGGGACCGTTGGGGGGCCCCCCCGTATGGCAAATTTGGGAGGGAAAAGGAAAGGGCTTTCGCCCCATTTTTGGGCCCTTGTCTTTGACAAACTTGGGGAGAATGCCTTAAGGGTCTGGTGACATCTCTCCAAGAAACCTTTTTGAGGATGGAAATGCCGTAATGAGTCGTGTGATTCCAAGCCGGGCCAGAACTGCTGCAAAGAGACCGCCCCCGGTAAAATTTGTGCCGCGGTCACTTTAAATTTTTCCCTGGGTATCCAAAGGGGGTTAGTGAACAGTTGATGAGTTTTGACACAATTTTTTTGGGGGGCTGTAATTTTTTTTTAAATTTGGGAAAAGGCCCAGGGTATCGGGGGGGTTGGAAAACAAAATTGTGGGGATGTTTTTGTTTCCCCCTCCTAGTTTTGGGAAAGGGGAAACAAATGTAAATGATGATCTTTTAAAAAAGGGTTTCCCTCGGGCACTTGGATGGGGGAGTGGGTACTGAGGAAAAATTTTTGATTGGGTTTTTTCCCATTCTGGCAAGTGTGACATAAATTTTCATTAGTTATGCCCCTTTTTTTAATCCGGGCCCCAGAAAAAAATCATTGAGTTTTTTTGTCACAAGTTTTCTTAATTCCTATGTGCCCGGGGGGCTTGTTCCCCATGACGACCCTCCATAAATTGGCTCTCTCAATTTGATTGGCAATAAAAATTTTGGTGAACTTCACCCCAAGTGGCATCATCAGAAATTTTTTTCCCTTTGAAAAAGCCCTCATAAGAATTTTGGGGCCGGGTAATAGAAAAAAGGGGGAATGAGTGATCTGTTTCTTTAGGAAGGGTTTTCGGGCATGGTCCCGGGGGGGAGACAGAGTCCCTTCGTCCCCCGTTGAGCCTCAGAAAGTGGGTTGCTCAGAGAATACCTTGCCAAAGACTTACTTTTGGGCGTATGGGAGGGTAGTTGCCCCAAGGGCTGAGGGGGTTTTTTTGACATTTTCCCTTCGGACTTTTTCAGGGGGTTAACGGCACAGTTGGGAAAAGATTTGGCTGCTTTTTTTCCCTTTTGAGCTGTGGGGTTGTATGGAAAGGTGGTTTAGTGAAAAGGGGGGGGAATGACTAACTCACCAGCCAGATCTTTTTGGGAAACAGGAAGTTAGTATGGGAAATTGGGAAAAAAGACTTGTCCTCACTGATACAAGGGTTTACACCCCTTTAAACAAGGGGAAACAATCAAGGTACACCCTACCAAAGGGCGGGAAAGTCTGGGGGAAAATCCTTGAGGTAAAACCTTTTTCCCCTGTATACTTCCGTTCTAAATCCCCGGAAAATGCGATTTTTTAAAAGGATTGATTGGGCCAAAACAGTATCCCGCATAATCTGGAGAGGGCGCTCCTCAGATTCCCGAGTCGGGGAGACAGAAATTGTGACCTGAAGGGGTTTTAAAAAGGGTCATAACAAAGGGAGTGGAATTATTTTTTCACCGAAGCAACTGGTTTAAAAATGTGCCCCTTTTTAAACTACTTTACACCCAGGGGCAGGACAGTTCTTTATGAGGGGGCCATTTTCTTACAGAAAAAGCAGAAAAACCCTTTGGGTTTTAAACCCCTTCTCAGACTTAACCATCCTTTTCCCTAAAATTGCAAACCCGAACTTACAATGGACTGAGCCTTCTTCTCTCCCGAAAGGGTCAGGGCGATGTACTAAGGAAAAAACTCTGCTATTTTAGCACTTTGGGGTAGGTTTTTCTCATCCCTTTTCTTTTAAAGTGCAAAATGATTGAGTAATATTTTACGTTTAAATTCCCCCCAGTGCTCGAGATTTACCAATCGTCTAAGTGGTGACTGATCAGAATTGGGCCCGTTTTTAAGGGCTCTGAATTTTCTCTGAGGCAAAATTTTAGGTTTAAATTTTTACCAGTATTTTTTTCATGTTGCGGGCGTTTTTTTCGGTATCTTTTTGTGGGGGGAAACCCCGTAGCTGTAATAAAAAAAACATCTTTAACTACATATTTAAACGGGATTATCCTGCACACTGTCTAGAACAGATAAAACCTTTTCCATTAAGTTTTTGGGGTTGGGCTACCCGGTCCAATCCTCTTTAGGTACCTGAAAAGCGTGGCAGAGGATTCGAACTCTCTAAAAAAAGCTTCATGATCGTAATTTAAGAACTGGGTAAAAGAGGGAAAAATTTTTGTTTTTTGTAATTTATTTGGGGTTTTTAGTGGGGTGACCTTTATTCTTTCAGAGCGAGGGCTTTTAAAATGATTTTTCTCCCATCACGTTCTTTTTTTTTCTCTTTTCCCACGCTCTTTTTTTTCTCTTTCACGCTCTTTTTTCTTCTCTTTTACGCTCTTTTTCTTCTCTTTTACTCTCTTTTTTTTTGCTTTTTTTTTTTCAAAAATCTAACTTCATTTGTAAAAGCCTGCTTTTTTTCTTTCCCCCACTTCTAGGAGAAGTACTGGTCTGAAAAACCCTAGAAAATGGGGGTTTCTACTGAGGGTCAGTTATTGGTTTTTCCCCCCAGATGAGTTAATATTAGGGGTCATTAAGTTTCCTTTTTAAATTTTTTTATGGTGAACTGGAAAAGCTAAAGTTAGCGGGAATATCTTTTAAAAAGGGGGTTTATTTTAAATAACTCTTTTTCAGCTTTAAAATTCTTCAAGGGAGAGGGATTACCGACAAAATCTTCCGCACAACTCCATGATTTAAAGTTAAAACAAAAAATTAAAAAAACAATAGGGTTTTGAAGAGAGATGCCAAGGGGGGTATTTTTCCGGAAATTTTACTCGAGCTATTTTAAATGAACTAAAACCCCGAAAGGATTTTTTTGGGGAATGACCCCTGGAGATTTTCACTTCGAAGGATATAACGAGCCAATGGAGAATTTCCAGAGAAAGCAGTCCCCCCAAAACCACAAAAAGATCTGGCATAAGTACTCAAATGTTTTGGTTTTTAAATGGTCAAATTTTAAAAATCGAGTGAGTTAACTAGATTTGGAACAGCGCTGGTTCCGTGAGAAAAGATGAGTCAGTATAAACTTAGGGGGGGAGGAATTGGGCCCCACTTTGGGAAAAAAAATTTAAACAGAGCAATAAGGTAATTTTTAAACAGTGTGACGAAATGGGAAAAAAACCTCTACACCAGGCCTTCCCTGTAGTGAGGTTTTTTTAAAAGGGACAGCTTCCCCAAAAAAAAAAAAAACGCTCAATCATGTAGCAAAACTAAAGTAATAACCCACCACCCTAGAAAACAGTGAACTCCCACAACAAAAGAAAATACCCCGGGGTGAAACACAGGGAAAAAAATGAATATCAAATGAAGTGAGATTAAGAAAAAACAACCGTAAAGGTTATTACATCCCGGACCGGCCCCCAAATGTTTACGAGCGAGACAGTGAGTTGTCTAGAGGAATGAGTAGCGAGACTGAAACGCCCGGGAAAACCCTAAAAAAAAGGTGATGGGGGGGAAGTAGATAACAATCAAAAATTTAATAATATCTAATAAATCACCTTGTAGCAAGGAGTAAGATGTTTTTGCTTTTGAAGCACACACAGAGAGGAAATAAAGAAAATGCTTATATAATCCCAAAAACCAATATGTAAAATAAAACCCCCCAAGATAATTAAACCCCAGAGAAAAAAACAAAAAAAATACTAAGATAAAATTTCACCACCCGGTAGTAAAGCAAAAATTTAAAAAGGTGATTTTTGAGTAGAGTTCCCGGTTTCTAATGTTACTGGGGACTTTCTTTAAAAACCCCAAGAATGGGGTTACTGGGTATGTTTTTCCCAGAGATTTTGGGAACGCTTCACTTTTATACAGATGACCCGACTAACAAAGAAAACGAGGTTTATAAAAGCCCTCGTATTTGCCTGGGCGCTTCACGCAGCCCTTTTAGTCGAGACACCCGGGGGAATCCCGGGTATTTCCGGGGGGCCTTCCTTCTTGGGTTTAAATTTAGGAAGGGTTTGTTAGTGGTACTCCCGGGAGTGTGTGTGTTTGTGTGTGTGGGGTGTGTGTGTGGTGTGGGGTGTGTGGGGTTGTGTGTGTGTGTGTGTGTCACACAGGATGAGGATAAGGGAAGCTTATGAAAATGTGTAGCTAGTATCATATAAAATAACACTTGATTATCTGAGCAAAGATTACGGAAAAAACACCAAGGGCTATTTTCCCCTTTTTTTCAATCATTTTCCCAAAATATTATCAACAATTTTCAAAACTCAAAAGGGGTTTCCCTAAAAGGAATAGTAGATGAAAGGGGAATTACCCCCGGTAATATCTTATTTGAATAGAATATTTTTTTGAAATCCTTACGCAGCTATCAAAGCACTAAACAAACCCGACGTACGAAACCCCACTAACCCCCCACCGGGGGGCCCCACGTAGGGATTAGAGCGGGGAACGGCGGCCACAAGGGGGCAACTTTGGGGCCCCCCGAGGCCCTCCTTAGTGCCGCTAGTGTATTTTCAGAGAGGAAAATTTATTATCTGTAAATCAATGTACAGAATTTGAAAAATGTATTCCTTTTATGTGTAAACATTCTAAAACAACAGTTATATGATGATATTGATGTAGTATTGCATTAGTGGTGATAACCAGCGGCTACTTGACGTAAGACCTCCGTACCAGCAGGCCCGCTGCGGTGTATATTTGAAGTGCACAAGAAAATATTAAGTTCTGCTGTGATGCCAGAGTTTTTACGTTGCTGACAACTTATTGTATCTTATGACCGATACTAAAAAATCCCACCGCAAAACTACAAGAGTTGAAATTAGTCATATGACTTCACTATTTAATTATAGTACGAACACTTCTCGATGCGGAGATTAGTGAAATTGGGATGAACTGAAATTGGTAAGGGGGGATGCTGCCACCAGCCCAGGCGAGTAGTTCTATGGTTTACTCCCTGAACACGATTTACTATATGAGAATTATTGGTAGTCGGGGTGGGTATTTAGTATTACACCGAGCGAGGCTGAAACTCTTTTTGAGACTTGGGGAAGTATTTCCATAACAAGGGAATAATCACCTGGGTTTTTTTTTCAATAAACACAAGAAGCTATACTTTAAACATCATCCGGTTTATTTACCATGAAAACATTATTTCTCTTGTTTGAGAATCTAGATACATGTATAACTCTAACTTTTGACGCAGGAAAGCTCTACGGAGCATAACCTACCTCACTGAATTATGTCCTTAGAACTACCATCTATGTCCGTATCAACTGAGCACTATAGGTATACATGGAATATCTATATAGGAGAGAAAGATGTGAGAGTAATGGGTTGGTGTGGGGTTCACTGTGACACGTGGCTTGGCTTCTTTTCCGGCAGAAACACTCGCCGGAGCCTTGAGGGAAGCGGAGAGACGACTACTTTAATAACACTTATAAGGACAGGCCAGGCCTCCTATGCGTTAATGAAACCTAAACAACTATACCTATATATACCCAGCTAACCATCACCAGCGGGCCGACGTAGGCTGTAGAGCGGCGAACGGCGGCCGCCGGCGGCAAATTTACCTCCGTCAGCCCTCCGAAGGCCCGCTGGTGTATTTTCAGACGGGATAATTTACTATGTTGAAAATTAATGTACAGAATTTCAAGAATTGAATATTTCTATGTGTAAACATTTTGAAACAAGTTATATGATTATCTTGATGTAGTATTACATCAGTAGTGACAAGCAGCGGCAACTTTACGTCAATCCTCCGGAGGCCAGCTAGTAGGTATTTGTATAAGTGGGAAATATTCACTTCATATTATATATATTAACACAGTAATATACATAGTATCTCAATATCGGTACCATCACTATCATTAGGCCTGTTCAAGCTATTAAAAATTGTTATAAAAGTTTTTATAATAGTTTATAGAAATTATCATATTTCAGTTTATTTCAAATATTTCCAGCTTAATCAGGAACACCCAGAGATAAAAGATGATTATAAATAAAGATGAGATACGTACATAGGAAGGAGTTTACATGGAAAAGGGTTATCAGTTAGTCTATGTGTGTAGCTAGTATCATATAAAAATAACACTTGATTATCCGAGCAAAGATTACGGGATAACACAAGGTCATATTTTCCCTTATTTCAATCATTTCCAACATATTATCAACACATATCAATACTCAACGGTACACCTAATAAGGAATATGTAGATGATGGAGAATTAACATGTATAATATCATGATTTAGAATAGAATATTATTTGAAATCGTAATATTACGCAGCTATCAATGCACTAAACTGTCAGACGTACGATAGCCATTACAAAGGGTTAAAAACCCACAAAAGGCCTAAATTATCACCCTTAACCCGTCGATAACATAATGAGAACTTAGTTGTAACATGTTTTTGCTCCTTCATTATGTCGAAATAGACTGAATAATATAAATGATTGCAGTACGACACGTTTTTTTAGGAATTCCTCGGCAGCTTTGTGTCAGTGACTCAGTGAAATCAGTTACTTGGAAAACGCACAAGCGGGTGGTTGTTGTTATGTTGTTCGCCGCAATCAATATCCTTCTACATGGCTGTACAGTGTTCCACGTAGCTACACCAGCATGTAAACCCAATAACGAAAATGTTTTTGTACTTATGAAATAAACAATGTCCGTAGCAATTATGATCTCCTTTTCATCGTATTACTGGATAACGACATAGGAATATTTATGGTTATACTTTCTAAGTATATTGCAGATATCGTAATGTTTTTATAAGTGTTGAACAGCCCATTAGTCTATTAATCGGCTAATGGGTTGTGCAACACCCCTTAAAGTAGTCGTCCAGACCATTTCATCATTCCTGATTTAATGCAATCAAATCATAGCCATTGACGAGTATATCAACAATACGTCGTCACTTTTTGCATCCAGTCAGCCGCTTTTAAATAATCCGCAATCAAAATCTGCAAAATCCCCGAGTTCTCAAAATACTCCAGACGATGCGGCCAACTCAAGATCAGGCTCGGTGACGTAGGAATAGGGAAAGCTCTCCCGCCCGCAGATTCAGAGGGATGTAAACACAGGAGATATATATGTACTTGAAGATTTTTGGGTGTTTCTGATTGATTTATTTTTCCCGAATGCCAGATTTTTCCCTTTTTCCTTTTAAATTTGGGTGCAGCAAGGACAGCTGTGCCTTTCGGGGAGAAGTTTGCACAATTTTCCTACTGATACCAAAACTTTTAATGTATGGAAGAGGTTTGTGCGGGGACAAAGATAAAATTGAAAAGGGAATTTGACATTGAAAGGGGATTTGTAGTGACATTTCCAGGGGGGTTTTGGCTACAGCAACTGGTTTAAAAAGTTTTCCTATGAGGAATGTAGCAAAAATTAAATTTTAAGGAAAAGGGTTCCGGGCCCCCGGGAACAATTAAAGGGGGGGGCCCCGGCTCCCCCTCTTGTTTCGACCAAACAAGAGCTAAGAACTTGACCCCCCCCCCGGGGCCCCCCGTCCCAAAGTTGCCGGGCCCTCCCTGAGGGGCAGGGTTGGGGGGACGCGAGGTACTCACGCACGCCCCATTTCTCAAGCCTCATGCCCCCAACCCAACAGACCACCCGCCCCTTTTAAACGCCCCTCGATTTGTTTTGTAAGGAAGGGGGAAAAAGTAATTAAGAACCCTGTCAATGATTTTATCAGTACCCAAAACCTTTTTTGTGTTTTTGTTTTTCCTTTGGGGTTTTTGGAAAAATTTTTAGAGCTTTTCCCCCCTTTTTAGTGGTTTTTTTTTTAGGGTAAAAATTATAGTTTTTCCCCTTTACCTCCCATTCCCCCCCAAACAATTTTTGGGGATTTTGGGGGAAGGTTTTCGGGTGGGGGGAACAAAATTATGCATCGGCAACACAAAATTTTAAGATTTGTGGAGGGGAAAAAAAATTTTTCCCTAGATCTGGGGGAATTTCCTTATATCAGAAAAAATTTGCCAAAAAAAATTTAACCAAACCCCAAACCCCCATGGGGTTTTGACCCCCCGATATTGGCCCGATAACCTAACCTAACCAAAATCTAACCTAACCAACCCAAAAATCTAACCTAGCCAAAACCAAATATAAATCCCTAACCTAAAAAAAATTAAAACCCAAAACCCCCAGCCCCGGGGTTTGGGGGGGGTTTGGGACATTTGGGTTATAATTCTTTTGGAGGATCGGCGCTACACACATTTTTTTTGACTCAGAAGAAACCCAAAAAGAATTTTCCCAGTTTTTTTAAATTTTTTTTAAAACCCCCCAAAACCCCAAAAAACAGGTTTTTTGCGATGTTTTTTTGCCCCCAAAGCCAAATATCCCGAAATTCTCCCAGGCCCCCAAGTTTTTTTTGTGGGAGGGGGGGGAGAAAAATTGGGCAAACACTGAAAAAAATTTTTTTTAGTTTACTCCCCAGTTCAAGGCTTTACAAGGACGTGGGTTAAAAACATCCTAAAATTTTTTGTTTCTGATTATTTGCGTGACGGAATGTTCCCGATATAATTCGGGTTTAAAATTCTAGAGTTTTTTCCCGCCCCTTTTATTATTATTTTATTTTCATCCGACGGGGCCTTTCACATTCCCTTCAGATACTTCTAAAACTTTTTATAAAGTGAGGGGGGGATCCCCCCTTAAACCCCCCCCCCCCTCTGGACCCCTAAAATAATATTAAAACCTTACCAAATTTCCCAAAAAAAGCTCCGATCTAATTCAAAATTGCAGGAAAAAACTAAAATTTTCCCAAAAAAAAGGTTTTTTTTGGGTTTTTAGGATTAAAGGTTGGGGTTAAAAAACTTTAAAATTTTTTTTGGAATGGGGTCCGAAAGGGGGGGGGTTATAAAAGGGTTTAAGGGTTTAGGTTAAGGGTTTTTTTTTTGAGGTTAAAAAATTATTTTTTTAAAAATTTTTTTAAAACCTTTTAATTTTAAAATTAAATTTTTTTGGGAGGGGGGTTTCCAAAAAAAAGGGGGGTTTCCGGGGGGGTTTTTTAAAATTTTTTGGGGGGGGGCCAAAAAGGGGGCAAAAAAATTTTCCCATTATAATTTTAGAATTTTCTTTTTTTGGGGATGTCCCCCAAAAATTTATTTTAACTGGACCAAATTTAAAATTTACAAATTGGGTTGGGGGGGTTGGTTTTCCGGTTTTTTTTTTTTTAAAAAAATTTCCTAAGGGGGGGTTCCTTTACAAATTTTTCCTTTTTAAAAAATTCCCCTTTTTGGGGAAAAAAAAGGCGGGTTTTACCAATTTTCCCAATTTAGGAAAAAATGTTTTTTAAAAGTGAAACGTTTTTTTTGAAAATTTGAAAAAAAAATTTTAATTTTTTAAAAAAATCCCCCAAAGGTTTTAAAAAAAAAAGAAAAAAAAAAAAAAAAAAAAAACCAAAGCAAACGGGGGTTTCAAAAAAACGGAAGAAACCTCGGGGCCCCTTTTTTTTGGGCCCTTGCTCCCCAATAATTCCTTTGGGGGTTGGTCCATTTTAAGCAAACAAATTAAAAAGGGTTCTTATTGGGGGAAAAAAGGGGGGAGGGTTATTAATTTTATTCTATTCCTGGGGCCTTTTAAAATAAAAAAACCCTTTTTTGGGCCCAATTTTTTTCCCAAAAAATTTAAAATTTGGGGTATTATTTTTAATTAAACCATCCAAGAAAAAAAAAAATAAAAAAATGGAAACAAAAAAGGGGCCGAGGGGAAAAAAAAATTGGGGGGAAAAAACCCTCGTTTTTTGGTTGCGAAAATTCCAAATTGGCCCCAAGCCAGGTTACAGAAATAAAGGGGGAAATTTAGGGAGGGTTTAAATAGGGGGGGTCTTATTCATTATGGGGGCCCAAAATTTTTTATAAACCTTATTTGGAAATTTCTACCCCTACAAAAAACTTTTTCGGTTTTTTTTTAAAAATGAACCCTTTAGGGGTTTTTTTAACCCAAACCCCCCAAGAAGAATTCCCGAATTTTCCATTTATAAAAAATTTAATAAAGGGGGGGGGGAGTTTTTTGGGGTTTTCCCTTTTTTTTTGTTTTTTTAAATGGGGGGGAAACAGTTTGTTTTGCCTTTTCCTTTCCCCCTCCCCCCCAAAAAAAACCCCCCCCTATAAATAAACCCTCCTTTCCCTTTTTCCTTTCCCTTAAATAAACCCCCCCCCAAAAACCAAAAACCCCCAAAAAAAAAAAAAAAGTTTTTACAAAACCAAACCCCTTACCAATAAGCCCCTTTCCGAGAACCCTAAGGGGGGGGGAAAAAACTGAATGGTTTTAGGGTTAAATTTTTTTTTTGTTGCCCACTTTTTTTTTTTTCAGAAAAAAAAAAAAAAAACTATATTATTTAAAGGGGATTTTTGTTTTTTGGAAAAAAAAAAAATCGCCCCCTTTTTTTTTTTGGGTTAAAACATTTGTTTATTTTATTGCCGTTTTTTTAGAAAGTTAATATTACCAAAACCCAAGTAGTTTTTTGGTTTTGCATCAAATTTTACATAGTTTTCTGAATGCCCCCCCCCCCAAAAAAACCCCTTTCCCCACCAGATCAGTACCGGAAAAATTGTGTTTTTTTTGAATTTTTGCAAAAAAAATTTAAAAATGTTCTGCAAAGTAAAAAAACCTAGGCCGGGCACCCCATTTTGTCGCACAAAAATTTTCACAATAATCTTTTTCCCGGGGGAAAAATTGTGATTTTGTTTTTTAATGGTTTTAATAACCCAGACCATGTTTTTTTTTTTTCTGCCCTTTAAAACTGAAACCCCCTTTTTTTTTTAAAGGAAGCGGCCGTGTTTGGGGTTTTGGGGGCCGATCCTCCCATTGACAAAACCGAAACCCTTCTTGATGAATTCAGAGGGGGCTGTAGGCAAATTTTTTTGAAGGGGGGGGAAAGGAAAGCTGGTTTTGTTTGAAAATTCAGGTGGGAAACCCTCCTCAAAGCTGGGGGTTTGGGGCCTTTGATCCGCGGGGGCATGTTGTCCGGACTCCCCTTTGTTTTTGGGCAATCGGGGAAATTTTTTCCCCCCCAAAACGGGAAAAAGGGGGGCCTGGGTTTTCGCCCCTTTATCGGAAAGGGAAAGGGGGAAACCGTCAGGCCCTGCAAAAATTTAACCGGGGGTTTTACACTGCTCAGCGTGTAGGCAAGGGTTTTGCCCATCTTTTGCTGACACTGATCCGCAGTAAATCTGCTAAAGGCATCAGAAAACCTCACCCGTCGGGGTTTTTAAAACCCTGGAAAAGAAACAACGGCCCCGTTTCTCCTGCTTGGGGTTTTCCGGGTGGAACCCCCAAAGTGATTTTTCGAAAAGGGGGAGGGGTTAAAAACCCCTTTATGTGATCTCAAAAGGGGCTTTTGACTGGGTCCCATGTGAGTCACTCGGGATCTTCGGGCGGAACTTTGGGGGTTTTCCTTTGCAAGGACTTTTGTTGATAACTGGTTTGTACCGGGGAAATGAGAGTGCAGTGAAGGGGGGGGGGGAGGGGTATTTTATATCCAGCTTTTTTCCCTTTGTAAAACGGATTGGGGGAAAAGGGGGGGCCTTGCGTCCTTCCCCATCACTTTTCAACACTTGTTTTTGGACTGGGTATTTGGCAAGTTGTAGATCAAAGTGATTGGGGAGGGAAACCCTCGGAAACCAAGATCATGATCTGTTTTTGCCGGAGGGTGCAGTAATCTTTGCTGAGTCGTGGGAGGGGGCCTGGTGATGGGCCCCTCGAGGGCTTTCACCCCAGGAGGGGAAAGCCCCTTTTTGACTTGAGGTCTCCTGGCTTAAGACCAAAAGGGCCAGGTGTTTGGAAGGGCTTACAGGGGGGTCGGGGGCCATAGGGGGGGGCCAAAGGGGGGGACGCGCCCCCTTTGGGGTTTTGCCCCCAAAAGATTGATTTATTGAAATGTAAACCAAATCCCTGGGGAAAAAAAAATTTTGGAAAGTCAAACAAAAAGGGGCTAACTGTGGGGGTTTCCAAACGTTTTTTTTAAGAGGTTCCCCATCTACCATTCGAATCAGGGAAATGACATTTACAGGGTTTTATCTGATAGAACAGGGTAGAAAACCCCCCCGCTTTTAACATTCCTTTTTCCCCTTCCCTCATCGTTTCACTTTTATTCCTTTTAAACCCCCCCCCTTTATTTGCCTTTTCCCTTTGGCCATTGACCTCTGGTGTTTTGGCCCCATTTACCTTTTTAGGCATTTTTAAAACCAAAAATCAAACAACCCCCTGTCCACTGTTTTTCTACAAAATGAAAAAACTGTATTTTCCAAATTTTTCCAGAAAATAAAAGTTTTTATTTTTGAGTAAGTATTTATTTTAATTTCCTATCATGATTGGCAACCCTGAAATGGCAGGTTTCCCTTGGGGGCTCTGTATGGCAGGAAGGGGAACCCTCCAATGCCCAAGGGTTTAAAACACACGCCCGGAAATCCCGGGTTTCACTGTGTGCAAATTAAAGTTAGGGATTGGGGGTTTTTGGAGCCTCAGCTTTGCTTTGGGCAATTTCGTGGTTTTTTGGGAAACTACACATTCCCCAGCTGTTGGGATTAAACTGGCAAATTCCCAAAACCCGGGAACCCGAAAGATATAGTGCTCGATAAATCAGTGGAAATAACAACATTTTTAAGGGAGACCCTAAACGAACTGAAATTCTAAAATGATAAATATACAAAAAGGTGTTAACTTGGTAATGTTTTCCCTTATGTTTTTATTTTGCAGAACCCAAAGGGTTTTATGAAGGGGAGGGAACCTTTGTTTTATTATATATATTATAAAAAATATAATATTTATATATTATATATTTATTTAAATTTAAAATAAGTTTGATTAAATGTCTGTCAGGGTTTCCTTTCATTTTTGTTTCCCCAAATTTAAAATTTGTTATAGTGTGGATTTTGTGTTCACGTACACTGCCCCACTATAGTAAAAGACAGGGTGCCCTCAGGGCCCTAGGCCCCCCACTGGTTTTTATGGAAATGTGGGGTGAAAAAGTTTTCATTTTAAATACGAATAAAAATTAAAAATTATTTTTTTAAATTTATTTAAAGGTTGTATTCATTCACAATTTTTGACCTATTTCATTCCCCCGCTCAGGCCTTAAACAGTGGCATAACTACGAAAATTCGGTGACCCCCCCCCCCAAAAGGGCCCTGGTGCCGGGTTTTTTTAAAGTTCTTTAAAAACCCCCCACTGATCGGATCTTAGAATATGTCTTTTTAAACCTTCTAAAGTGGCCCTAAAAATGTTTCCCCTTTGTCCCTTGCCTTGTGCCCTCACCATTTTCAGAACCTAGCTACGCCAAATGGGCCCGGGTGGCGAAAATTTGGGAGAAACACCAAGAGGGTGGCTAAATCTGTCTTGTATGGCAAAATCTGCACACAAAATTTTTCACTCCCTTGGCTTTCACCCCTTTTTTGCCTTCCCCCCCCGCAATTTTCCAAAATAGGAATAGGAATGCTAGGGATGTGGGTTTTCCCGGGAATGACCCTTTGACTTAAAAAGTCCAAAACTAAACCATTTGGGGTTTTTCGAAATTTCCTTTAGTGATTTTCCCCCACACAAATTTTTCCCAATTTACCTTACTTTCCAAACCGGGGTTTTGGAGAAGGCCAGGTCCTCCTGCTGAACCCGGAAACTTGCTTAAAAACCCGTTTATCCACCGGTTTCTCTTTGGTCCAAAAAATATAGGGGGGGGAACCCCCGGGCTATCTGGGTTTTGTTTTCCCCAAACGCGACCCGGGGTCTTTGTTAGGTTTTCAGATTTAGGGTTCGCACTTTAATTCTGCACAGTGACGATTTATGGTCGACACGAAGTACAAACGCCTCATTAAAAATTTTCCGACAGGTTTTTAAAAGATGTTTACATTGGAGCCCAAAAATCCCAAAATTTTGACGTCACAAAACAGTCGAGCCCTGTTGGAGGGAAAATTTTTTTTTTCGCCGCTTTTTAAAAAATCGTATTTTTCGGGAAAAAAGGGGCCCGGGAAAACAAAATTTTTGGTGGGGTTAGGGGTTTTGAATGTGCATTTTAAAAATAAATTTGGCCCCCCCCCCCAAAAGGGTCTGGGGGCGGGGCTACTTTAAAAAATTTCATATCGAATTTACTTAGAAAGTATAACCCTAAATATTCCTTTAATCAGTTTAAAATAACAGCCCGGGAAAAAGTTTATATGCCCCACGGCGGGGCCCCGGGAGCGGCCCCCGGTGAAACCTCTGAGCAAATCCCCAGCGGCCCTACGTCGTTCCCCTTCCCTTTGGGCCGCCGGTTTTGAAAATACGGGGGGGCCTCCCGGGGGCCCCCGGGCTTTGGGTTTTCGGGGATATATTTGAAGATTATTATAAAAAAGAAAGGGGGGGGGAAAAAGGGGGGAAATTACTGCAGAAAATTTTCCTTTAGGGAAGCGGAGAGACGACTAAAAACCCCCGTGGCCCTACCCAAAGGGAAAGTTTGGGGGGAAGGGAAACGGGAAAAAAAAAGGGGAAAGTTCGGATCCCTTTTGGGAAAGGGCTTTCCCCGAAGGGTGTAAAACCTCGAATGACTCTAATTAGTTATGAAGAAGTATGCATTAAATGGCTGCCTATAAGCATTCTTTTATTTTATATAGAAGGGAATTTTAAACCTTTATTCTAATTTTCCGGGGAGGGGTTTTTCCTTTTTTGGGCGCCCACGAACGGTTTTTCCCGGGGTGACGAGGTACGGGGTGGGAAAAGAAAAATTTGGCGACTTCATTTGCGAATAAAAACCCACTAAACCCCCCCATTTATAAAAGTAATCTGTCACTATTGTGTCTGTTTTAAGGGCCCTTTAAAAATCTAAAAGTGTTTTCCCTTTATCTGCAGGGGGGGTAAGGGGAGGGTGAAAAATTTTTTAATTACCAGTTATCGGGCGGGCGCCCAAAAAAAATGCCCCCACATCTGGGGCTTGGGTTTTGGAGTGTATGGGGGGGGGGGGGGAGTGGGGGGGGGGATAGAAATGGGAGGGAAAAAAAGAAAGATGGTAGACGAAAGAAAATAAAATTACGAGTACAGACAAAAATTGATTGGCATTTAAATGTAATAAGAAAAACCGTTCCCCCCAAAACGGACCCAGGCGACAAATTGCCCCCGGAAACCCAAAAAATGGTTATTGGGAAACCCCTTTTGCAAAGGGTTTTTTAAAAGGTTCCTTGTCTTCCCTTTGGGAAAATCCTTTCCCCCTTAAAAAGAACATAACCCGGGAAAAATTTTGGGTGATTAGGAAATTTTCCCCCGTCTTCCGGGGAACCGGAAAAACATTAAAAGGGCCAAAAAGGTTTCCCCTTCAAACTAAAAAGGGTTAAGTTTATAAAAGGGGCTACAAAAAAATTTTTTGTGATTCAAATAAAAACCCCCCCACGGGGCCGCGGGAACGGAAAGGACTCAAGGGCCGTGGGCTCACCCTGATGAAAACTCAAACATTTCCTGGTTTTAAAAGAAAAAAAAAACATTTTTCTGCAGAAACAGTAATAAAATTTTTTGGCCCTTAAAATAAAACCCACCGCGCCCGGGGGCCCGGGGGGTGGGGTTCTTAACCCCCTCAAATAGGCCGGGGGCCCCCACCTTTTAGGAATACACCTATTTTAAAAATTTTTTGGGGTTTTTTAGGAAAGGGGGGAAATAAAAGGTTTTAATTTTTAAATTTGGGGGGCATTGTTTAACAGATTAATAAATTTGGGGGGCCGGGGGAAGGGGAAAGTGGGGAAAACCGGGGTTTTATGGCCGGTGGCCGGCAAAATGGGCCGGGGGGTTTGAAAACCTTTTAATTCTCCCCAGTCCAAAAGGGCCGGCCGTAAGCTTTAAAGGGTTTAAAAAAATCGGGGGGGTTTTTTTTATTTTTTAAATTTATTTGGTTTTAAATTTGGATTGGGTGGAGGGAGGGTTTGAAAAATGGGGTTTTTAAAGGGTTTTTTTTTTTTTCTCCGGGGGTTTTTGTAAAGGGAAAAAGGTTGGGTTTGTTTAATGGGTTTTCTTTGGGGGGGGTTAAAAAAAATTTCGGGGATTTTAACCGGGGGAAGGGGTGTCCTTTGGTTTTTTTCTAAAACAAAGGGGGGGGGGTCCTAAAACGACAGGGCGGCGGAAAACCCCCAATTCCCGGGTAAAGGCCCGGGGCGATTTCCCGGAAAATTTAAAAAATTTTCCCCCCGTTTGGGGAAAAAAATTTTGAAATATTTTTTTGTTATTTAGGAGAAAAAAACTTTTTTTTCCGAAATTAAGGGGAAAAATTTTACAAGTTTTTTCTTAAAACCCAAAAGGTTTGTTAAAAACAACCCTTAAAATTTTGATTTTTCTCCATTCCCCCAAATTTTGGATGTAGATTTGTTCTTAAAAAAAAATCCCTCATCTTTAAAAGGCCGGCCCTTTCCAAATTTTTTTTCGGGATCCAAATCGCAAGGGTTTTTGGGGGGTTTAATTTTCAGGGGGGGTTTGGTAAAAGGGAAGGTGGTGAGGGGTCACCCACGGGGGCCCAAACCATTACCCGGGCACTTTTCTGTAGTGGCGAACCGGCCGGGGGAAATTTGGCCCCAAAAAACCCCGGGTTTAAGCGGGAAAAATTTAACTTTTAAAATTTTTACCGAATTTTAAGAAAAATTTTCTTGTTAAAAAGGAAAAAGAAATTATTTTCTGAATTTAAAAATTTTTTGCAAGAAATTTCTTTAAAAATCCGGAAAGGGCCAGCTTAAAAAAAAAAAAAAAAAAAAAAAAAAAAAAAAAAAAAAAAAGGGGGGGGGGGGGGGGGGGGGGGGGGGTATTGGGGGAAAGTGGGAAATTTTTTATTTATATTTAAAAAAATTAAATTTTTTTAAACCAGTTAAAAAAATTTAAAAAAAGTTTTTTTCTTTTTCAAAATTTTCGGTAATTCCCAATCCCCCCTTATCAATTCCCCAAATTTTAAGGGGCCCTTAGATCCTTAGACCGCTCGAGTCTTAAATATGGCGGCCGGCGTCCTAAATAATTTCGAGCGCATCCTAAATCGCTAAGACTCGTCCTAATTTCGATGTTTGGCTAGGACAGGGTGTGAGGTGTCCTAGCGAGCAGGGCGGCGGCTAAAGCGGCTATTACACGGGCACTATTCTGCTCAGTGAGCAGATTTCACTGAGCAGTTTGAGGATTTTGCTCAACCAAAGCCTGTTTGAGAGCAAAAAGGGAACTACTTTGAAGCTATTTTTACTCGTCATTTCAGTGAGCAAAAACGTTTTCTGTTATAAAGGACCGAAATTAGTGGATGACTATATTATTTATTGCAAGATAATTTTCTTCTAAAACTCTCAAGAAGACATCTACATGCTGGACAGACGAGATGGAAAGCTTACTGATTGACTTAGTTCAGGCACATCCTACAATATGGAACATATATAGCCCTTTATTTGTTAAAAAACATTAAAAAAGAAAACATACACCCTCAATACCTAAGAAGCCTGACCTTCCAAGTCATTTATTTACGGTGATACACAGGCGACAGGTGTGTTGCGAGGCCGTACAGGTGTGTAGTGACAGGTGTGGTGTATATGGTAAAGCGAGAGAGGCTAAGAGTGCAGTGTTAACACCCGACTGTGTGTGTGTCCCATCTAACCATCACCGGCGGGCCTACGTAGGCTTTTAGAGCGGCGAACGGCGGCCGCCGGCGGCAAATTTACCTCCGTCAGCCCTCCGAAGGCCCGCTGGTGTATTTTCAGACGGGACAATTTACTATGTTGAAAATTAATGTACAGAATTTCAAGAATTGAATATTTCTATGTGTAAACATTTTGAAACAAGTTATATGATTATCTTGCTGTAGTATTACATCAGTAGTGACAAGCAGCGGCAACTTGACGTCAATCCTCCGGAGGCCAGCTAGTAGGTATTTGTAAGTGGGAAATATTCATTTCATATTATATATATTAACACAGTAATATACATAGTATCTCAATATCGGTACCATCACTATCATTAGGCCTGTTCAAGCTATTAAAAATTGTTATAAAAGTTTTTATAATAGTTTATAGAAATTATCATATTTCAGTTTATTTCAAATATTTCCAGCTTAATCAGGAACACCGAGAGATACATAGAAATAAAGATGTGATACGTACATAGGAAGGAGTTTACGTGGAAAAAGGTTATCAGTTAGTCTATGTGTGTAGCTAGTATCATATAAAAATAACATTTGATTATCCGAGCAAAGATTACGGGATAACACAAGGTCATATTTTCCCTTATTTCAATCATTTCCAACATATTATCAACACATATCAATACTCAACGATACACCTAATAAGGAATATGTAGATGATGGAATTAACATGGATAATATCATGATTTAGAATAGAATATTATTTGAAATCATTACGCAGCTATCAATGCACTAAACTGCCATACGTACGATCGATAGCCATTACAAAGGGTTAAGAACCCACAAAAGGCCTAAATTATCACCCTTAACCAGTCGATAACATAATGAGAACTTAGTTATAACATGTTTTCGCTCCTTCATTACGTCGAAATAGACTGAATAATATAAATGATTGCAGTACGACACGTTTTTTTAGGAATTCCTCGGCAGCGTTGTGTCAGTGACTCAGTGAAATCAGTTACTTGGAAAACGCACAAGAGGGTGGATGTTGTTATGTTGTTCGCCGCAATCAATATCCTTCTACATTGCTGTACAGTGTTCCACGTACACCAGCATGTAAACCCAATAACGAAAATGTTTTTGTACTTATGAAATAAACAATGTCCGTAGCAATTATGATCTCCTTTTCATCGTATTACTGGATAACGACATAGGAATATTTATGGTTATACTTTCTAAGTATATTGCAGATATCGTAATGTTTTTATAAGTGTTGAACAGCCCATTAGTCTATTAATCGGCTAATGGGTTGTGCAACACCCCTTAAAACATTACTATAACTACAATATACTTAGAAAGTATATACATAAATATTCCTCAATCAGTTAATATAACAGCGGCAAATGGTCATATGCCCTACGGCGGGCCGCTGAAGCGGCCCGTCGGTGAGCCTCTGAGCAAATCCCCAGAGGCCCTACGTCGTACACTCCGTCGGGCCGCCGGTATGAACTAATACGGAGGGCCTCCGGAGGCCTCCGTCTTTGTGTTTACTGGTGTGACCTCAAGAGCGAACGCGTAGTTCTCGTCCACTATAATCGGCGTCAGCCCCGTAACGCCACGGCCACGGGTACGGCGGCCGGGCCACAGTGGTCCATAGAAGCTACTACGGGGATTACAGAAGTTTAAATGAAATCAAAACCCTTGGCCTAATCAAAAAACCTTTCTAGTTAAGGTATATTGAATTGACTTAGTTAGTTTCGTACACTGATTTTGAGTGAATTCGGTACATACCTGGTGTCAGACCCAGCGCATTCTGCCATTATGTTAAAATGAAGGCGAGGATTTATAGAGACAGGATGGTAATGACGCAGAGTGGTATATGAAGGTGGATTGGATAGGTAACTACAGAAGGAATCTGCAAATTCGAGTGTTTGAAAAGGTGACCCAAAAATATCTGTTTGATTTTTATAGTTCCTAATTTTGTATGGCCTGCAAATGATTTAAATGTTGAATGGATCTCGATTACAAATATTCAATCTTCATTCATCTCGTTTTGTTCATGGCTGTTCACCATGTAATCCAATGCGGAATTTATTTGTGTTTAATAAAATAAACGAAGTCCAAAGTGATTTGTGTTCTCTTCTCATATTACTGGATAACGACATAAAATATTTTGGCTTGTACTTAGAGCCGCTTGCATATTAGTAATGTTTTAATGTGTGTTTTGACAGTCCATGGCCCGTACCGAGAGTCATGAGGAAGGTTGACGACGACCCTTCGTTGACCGGTAAGGGTACCATAAAAGAGATATTTTTCGGACGAAGAGGCAGCGACGTAGGTCGCACAAAGACACGTCACCTTCGTGTCTTGACGACAGTCGTCGCTGCTCTTCGTTCCGAAAATATCCTTTTATGGTACCCTTCTTCAGTCAACGAAGTTGTCGCTCGCCCTTCCAGCATGACTCTCGGTACGGGCCCATCATTTTTTAACGCTTAATGGTCTGTGCAAAACACCTCTAAAAACATTACTGTATCTGCAATATGCTTAGAAAGTGTAACCGTAAATATCCTCAATCAGTTAATATAACAAGCGGCAATTGGTCATATGCCCTAATGCGGGCCGCCGGTGAGCCTCTGATCAATTCCCAGCGGCCCTACGTCGTAACACTTCGCGGGCGCGCCGGTAAAGAACATACGGAAGGCCTCCGGAGGCCCTCCGTCTTTGTGTTTTGCTGGGCTAGCCATTTACAAGGGTTAAAAACCCCACAACAGGCCTAAATTACACCTTAACCAGTCGGAACATATGAGAACTTAGTTATAACATGTTTTTCGCATCCTTCATTAATTCGAAAATAGACTGAATAATATAATGATTGCGTACGACCGTTTTTTTTAGGAATTCCTCGGCATAGTTTGTCAGTGCCTCATGAAATCAGGTACTTGTAAGAACGCACAAGAGGGTGGACGTTGTATGTTGTTCGCCGCATCAATACCTTTCTACATGGCTGACAGTGTTCCAACGTAAACACCACATGTAACCCAATAACGTGAAAATGTTTTTTGTACTTATGAAATAACAATGTCCCGTAGTCAATTATGACTCCTTTTCATCGTATTACTGGCTAACGACATAGGATATTTATGGTTATACTTTCTAAGTATAATTGCAGATATCGTAATGTTTTTTATAATGTTGAACAGCCCTTAGTCCTATTAATCGGCTAATGGGTTGTGCAACACCCCCTAAAACATTACTATATCTGCAATTATACTTAGGAAAGTAATAACATAAATATTCCTCAATCGTTAATATAAAACACGGCAAATGGTCATATTGCCCTACGGTGGGCCCGCTGGGAGCGGCCCGCCGGTGAGCCTCTGAGCAACCCCCAGCGGCCCTGACGTCGTACCTTCCGTCGGGCCGCCGGTATGACAATACCGGAGGGCCTCCGGAGGCCCTCCGTCTTTGTGTTGCTGGGACGACTGTGAGCCTGACCCTCTAAACTTGGAACACGAAGTAAACAAGTAATAACTACCCGCTGCCGCATATTAGTGTGGCCGGAGCCACCAACCCCGGGAGGGGGGTCACCAACCCCCGCTAACACCTGGGTACCCATTAACTCTGGGTGGACAGGGCTCGGGTTTAGAAAGACCCCCCTGATTAAAGTATTTTTCACCTTTCTACTGTTATTTATAGGTCTGCAAAAACGAGTGTGAAAGGGTAGGCTATTTGGTACCTGGACTGTCGCGATAGGCATTCTTGCCGACGTCGGCGATGATTCAAATTTTCATGTCGGCTGGTGTTCCTGATTTCTGGCGACAGTTCTAGTTCTTATCTTGAGTTAGGTTATGTGGTTAGGTTATGTTGGCTAGTTGACCAATATCAAGGATAGGTTAGTGCCGGTCCTTACCAGTGAACTGTCGCCGAAATTCCACGTCGTGAGTGTTGTGTCCTGTCGGCGAGAGTTTTCGGTTGGCGTTTCGCGAGTTTCTACGGCGACAGTTCCCATAAACGCGGCTATATGTGCAGTTTAAACCAATACACATCGGTGGGTGGTTTTTACTGAACGTTTCGTTATATCAGGAGTAATTATCACGCCTACACAGCCGTCGGAAATTAAGGTATGATTCTAGTGTTTGCCCATACTCCCCCTCGCGCACAAATCAGGCCTTGGGGACCTGGGGGAGATGCGGGATAATTTGGCGGTGGTAAAAAATAGCATTGCCAACACATAGTTTTTAGAGTTCGTGGTGTTCAAAAACTCCCTATATCTAGGGAAAATGTATTGTATTTCCTTCTGATCCAGAGACGGTGAACTGACGATCCTCACAGAATGATGACCGAAGTGTGAGAACCCCCTCCCAAACCCTCGCTAAGGAGGTTAATTTAGTTTGGTTTAGGCTAGCTTAGGTTAGTTATCGGTGTGTCAAGAAGCCCCATCTAGGTTATGGGTTAAATTTTGGCTACTTTTAGTTCTTTTGGTTATGCAAAATTTCGCTATAGGATATAATGGAAATTTACCCTAGATGGGAGTTTTAGCCCCCCACACAACTCTTAATTTATGTTTTCCGACGCATAATTTTTGTTCCCATCCCAAACCCTGCAATTCCCACAGGTCCCCAACTTGTTTGGGGGAAGTGGGAGAGTATGGGCAGAACACGAGAAATTTACCGAAATTAAAATAACTCAAGGGGGATCTGGGAAGGGGCGAAACCTCCCACAGAGGTTAGGTTACGTGATCAATGCTCAGGTTAGGTTAGTTAACTAAGCAGAGTTGTTCTGCTCACCCCCCCCCCCTCGCCCCCACAGTTGTCAGGAAGTATTGGGTTATAATGGCGAGAACTGCGCGACTGCTACCGCGTTACTACTTATGTTTTTTCTGTATTATTTTTGTTCAGTATGCCGGGCGCAGTTTTAAATCAACTTCCGTATACCTTCAAACTTATATACATATTTAAAATATATAGCCCCCTAACCCTTTAGGTTAGGTTTTAAGGTTCGGTGAGTTTAATAATCCCGCCATGGGGACGAGGGGGAAGGTTTATAGGTTCAGATTTCGGTAAGGTATAATGGTCCCGGCAGGGCGGTGCAGAGCTAGGGTCTCTGTATCATAATATTCTAGGCAGGCGGATCACTCGGGGGCTGGCGAATGGGGGGCGGGAATCTCTTGTTTTCCGTACAATTCCCTTTACTTCTCTGTTTTCTGAGACACTCCCTTTTTAATCCCCTGGCCAAGTTTTAGTGTTTTTTTAAATGGATACATGTTATCAAGGAAACGTAACCGAGGTTTTGGTGACAAAAAAACAAACAAAAAGGGTTTTCCGGAAATAAAATATCTAAAAAAAGCCAAATTTTAGGCAAAAAAAAACGTCAGTTCTAAGAAAAGACCGCGCGTCCTGTTCATTTTGATCTTCTTTGAAATCGAAAAAAAACTAGTGATCACTTTTTTTTACAGCGGGGGTTAGAGGGTAAAAAAAAACTAGTGATTGCACGAAAAAAAAAAGGTCAATTCTCTTAAAACAGCATTTTTTTCCCAAAAATAAGTTTCGTCTGAAAATGGAGAGGGTCACTAAAACAAATTTTCCCCATAGTTTTTAAAACAGTTGTTAGGTTTGAAGTATTTAGGGTGATAAAAATGCGCAGGGGGGCCTTGGGAAAAAATTTTTTCTTCCACCGTGTATAAAGTGATTTTGGAAGGGTTTTACTCAAAATTCTAACATATAATGAAATCATAATGGCATTGTCAGTGACGTAACCACAAAGTTGAAAAGGAGGGGGGTAGGGGAGGTGCAAGAAATTTTTTTTCTGTGTACCCCATGATTTTGGCAACGCAGAAGCCCGTACAGTAAGGGGGGGCTGATCGTTGTGAGGCCATACAAAATGGGATACGAAAAATTTTAGCATTTTCTAAATTCAATTTAGTACTCCGAGTCGCGGAGTTATATTCAGTACTTCCAATAACCTTGTCGAACAACCAATTTAAAAGTTAACATTTTGCCCAAAAAACTTTTTCAACTATAATAACTAAAATTTAAAATTCAAAATGATATTTAAACACTGTAGTTCTCACTTTTTTTTCAAACAGGAAAAGACAAGACTATCCAACATAATTTTCTTGCTGAATTAAGTTTAAATAGTTTAAGTGATGGCAGTTATTAAGCAGCAGTAATGAAAAAAAAAGGGATATTTTTGAAATACCACTGAGATAGTACATGTCTTGATTCGGGGCATTATTAAAGTATTTTAACCCATTTTTTTTTTGCCCAATTTTTTTGATGTACATTCAAAACACCTAATCCACCAAAAATAATGATTTCCAGGCCTTATTTCCGTAAAAACCGACTTTTGTAAAAAGCGCGCGAAAAAAAAATTTTCCCCTCCAACAGGGCTACGACTGTTTTGATGACGTCAGAATAGGGACCCCCGCAGACACTCTGTCTGACACCTGTGGGCAAATGTATGATGACCGATTGTAACTTCGGTGTCAGACAGTGAATCTGTCGCTGTGACCGACACTCTTCCCACACACACGCCTGCACACACGCCTGCGCACCAACACCCTTCCTGCACACACAACACATACACACACAACACACACGTGTGTGGAGGGCGTGTGTGCAGGCGTGTGTGTGGGAAGTAGGCGTGTGTGTAAGAAGGGTGTCGGTGTGCAGACGTGTGTGCAGGCGTGTGTGTGGGAAGGGTGTCGGTGTGCAGGCGTGTGTGTGGGAAGGAAGCGTGTGTGTGGGAAGGAGGCGTGTGTGTGGGAAGGAGGCGTGTGGGGCAGGCGTGTGTGTGTGCAGGCGTCTGTGTGGGAAGGGTGTCGGTGTGCAGGCGTGTGTGTGGGAAGGAAGCGTGTCTGCAGGCGTGTGTGTGGGAAGGAGGCGTGTGTGCAGGCGTGTGTGTGGGAAGGAGGCGTGTATGCAAGCGTTGTGTGGGAAGGAGGCGTGTGTGCAGGCGTGGGTAAAACTTTGGAAGAATTTCCTTCACCCCTATCTTTTTTTTCTTCCCCTATAGCCAACAAGCCTGGGGAACTGGCGGGAATACGCGGTTTTTGGGTGGGGGAAGCAAATATAAGTGATTTTGGCCCCCCAAAAAATCATCAAAGTCACTATATGAAAAAATCGAACCTAACCTAACCTTAACCACAAAGTATACCTAACCTAACCTAACCTTAACCACAAAGTATACCTAACCTAACCTAACCTTAACCACAAAGTATACCTAACCTAACCTTAACCAAAAAGTATACCTAACCTAACCTAGCCAAACCCTTTAACCACAAAGTATACCTAACCTAACCTTAACCACAAAGTATACCTAACCTAACCTAACCTTAACCACAAAGTATACCTAACCTAACCAAACCCTTAACCACAAAGTATACCTAACCTAACCTAACCTTAACCACAAAGTATACCTAACCTAACCTAACCAAACCTTAACCACAAAGTATACCTAACCAAAACCTAACCTTAACCACAAAGTATACCTAGCCTAACCTAACCTTAACCACAAGTATACAACCTAGCCTAACCTAACCTTAACCACAAAGTATACCTAACCTAACTTAACCTTAACCCACAAAGTATACCTAACCTAACCTAACCTTAACCACAAAGTATACCTAACCTAACCTAACCTTAACCACAAAGTATACCTAACCTAACCTAACCTTAACCAAAAGTATCCCTAACCTACCTAACCTTAACCACAAAGTATACCTAACCTAACCTTAACCACAAAGTATACCTACCTAACCTACCCAAAACCTAACCAAAGTATACCTAACCTAACCTTAACCACAAAGTATACCTAACCTAACCTAACCTTAACCACAAAGTATACCTAACCTAACCTAACCTAACCACAAAGTAAAACCTAACCTAACCTAACCTTAACCACAAAGTATACCTAACCTAACCTAAACCTAACCTTAACCAAAAGTATCCCCCTAACCTACCTAACCTTAACCAACAAAGTATACCTAGCCTAACCTAACTTAACCAAAAAGTATACCTAACCTAGCCTAACCTAACCTTAACCACAAAGTATACCTAACCTAACCTAACCTTAACCACAAAGATACCTAACCAAAACCTAACCTTAACCACAAAGTATACCTAACCTAACCTAACCTTAACCAAAAGTATCCTAACCTAACCAAACCCTTTAACCACAAAAGTATACCTAACCTACCTTAACCACAAAGTATACCTAACCTAACCTAACCTTAACCACAAGTTATACCTAACCTAACCTAACTGGACTTAGAATTTTTGAGGCACCTCATATTTCATAGCGGTCGTGTGGGTTAACCCAAAGGCTGAGCGCAGCGGGAAAACCTTTACAGATGTGAAGTATAATAAGCATACAATACAGTGCGGTAGTTCTTTTCAGTCAAAGCCGGAAGGATGAGTTCCAAAGTATTTCCCAGGCGTGGTGTGGGAAGGTTTCGGTGTGTCGGGCCCGTGTGTGTAGGAAGGAAGCGTGTGGCAGGCGTGTGTGGGGGAAGGAGGCGTGTGTGGGAAGGGTGTCGGTGTGCAGGCGTGAGTGTGGGAAGGGTGTCGGTGTGAAGGCGTGTGTGTGGGACGGAGGGTGAGTGTGGGAATCGGTGTGCAGGCGTGTGTGTGGGAAGGGTGTCGGTGTGCAGGCGTGTGTGTGGGAAGGAAGCATGCTGCCCCCATAAAGGATGCATGCATGTGGATATAGCAAAAAAAATTATCAGAAACACCCAATATCTTAAAGTACTATTATATTTATCTCTGTTTTTTACGTGCCTCTGATCAGCGCGGGAAGATGAGCCTCCCTGATGGTACGTCACGGAGCCTGAGCCTGAGCGTCTGCAAATCTTGAGTGCGTTTTGAGAACTCGGGGAATTTGCAGATTTTGATTGCGAATTATTAAAAACGGCTGGGCTGGATACAAAAAGTGACGACGTATTGTTGATATACTCGTCAATGGCTATGATTTGACTGCATTAAAACAGGAATGATGAATGGTCTGGACGACTACTTTAAGTTGGATTTTAAAAACCCGTTTTTGTTGTCAGCTATTATGGAGTATGGGGAATTTAAGTAATCTAACTGAGACCAACAGTGTCACCTAACACAAATGGAATGATTCACTAGCAAAGAAGTGCAGGCAACCAAGACTTGAGTGTGGATTGGAATTGCTACAGTCCTATGGTGGGTCTGGAAAGCTGTGGCCCAATCTCCTCACAGAGCTGCAGGGTATCATGGCAGGGCAGGTGGTAATACCGTGGTGGTGGTTGTCACTGACATCTAGACTCTAGAGGATCAAGCCATCTCTGAAAACCCTTTCCAAGTGCAGCCTGTTGTGTTTCATTGCCCACAAGAATTCCATGGGTAGCTGAAAAAAATTATTATTTTTAATAGGTATGGTTTGATATGGCAGGTTTAGTTAGATGCACGACAGTTCATAAGAAAAAAGCCCAAGGTTTTGGACATTTTAAAAAACTTGAATGCGAATTATTAAACCTGAATATTAAATATCCTGCATTACCAATTATCCTCACCTATCCTATCACTTCCCTATCTAAGGGTGTCTCCCAACATTTCTTATTTAACCTAAATAGTTAAAAGTAATTATATGGTAAAAATATTCACACCTATATATTTTATTTTAGTGTGGGTTTGCATATTATACTACTAGTAAAGTTAGGTAGGTTTCGTATGAATTTTATACGGGCTATAGTTAATTGTTACTGCTGGGTTTAGATATTCATTCTTAAAACCGATAAATTCTCACTCCCCTCTTTTCACCACCTATAACACTGGTCGACACCAAAAATGGTTTCTGAGTTAATTGTGTGTGGGTTTGGAAAGCATTTTCGCTGCTGATTTCAAAATGGCATTGCTTTTTTTTCTAGCACGTAAGTTTTAAATATCGGGATTAATTT
>JACEEZ010021791.1:0-11779 GCA_016584305.1 Chionoecetes opilio | reverse complement strand
TTTTACCCTTTTTAGAACGTTTAGCCTTGAGGCCAGAACGTAATTTCCATTGTAATTTGGCTACCATTAGACGATTTTTAGTTAATATAAAAAATATGTAATAGATATGACCTGTTTGTATCCTTGTCCACTAGCTTATTTGGTTATTCAGTTACTTTCGAAATTTTATGGCTCGACAACAATAATTTTTTTTTGGCAGAAGGAAAGATCTGGGCGCGAAGGGGTTAACTCAAGAAATTTATCACATGTGTATAAAATGGATATAATCATGGTTAAGGTTCTTCTTTGATATACACTGGCCTCTGTCCTTACAAGTGGTGTTTATATGTTCACTAGAAGTAAACAATATCAACATAGCTCTGGTCGATCTGTTTCCTTGCTCGCAACTTCACACGCTTCCATCTACCCAACACCTACATAATAAATTAAAAAAATAGTAAACGACATTTTTATTCCTTCGGATATCATATCGCAGCCACCTCTTTATTTTCATTTAACCTGGCATATGCAGTGATACCCTTAAAAAACACCACCAGAACCTTCAACAACTCTCCCACCACAACCTATATATAACACTAAGACCCGCACAATAACTTCCATGAACCGCCACCCCTTTACGCTGTGAATATCATGAATGCCGTGAATAATTTACAGCCTTCCCAGCACACTTTTCATGCACGCGTTGTCTCACGGTTCATATTCCCACAGTACCGCCCACGCAATACCTTTACATATCTCTAACAATAGATAAATACTTGCAATTGGTAAAGTGTATGCTTGTTTGCAGGAATAAGACGGGGAAAAGTACGATCATTGTAATATGGGTGAGGCTTATGTGGAGGTTATGAATCGACACAAGATACACAACAGGCATACGTAAATACAGAGTGCTGTTTGACGTTAATCATCACTATTTCGCTCCCTCTCGCTCTTGTATCCCGCACCTATTTCCCACAGACTCACCTTCGCATTATATCTGCTATTGAAGCACGTCTTTAATCCTCTACAGTCATTCCATGCCTCACTATTTGTTTTATTCACACCCTTTCCTCACCTCAGACTCTTTCCCGCGCCGCACCTGTCTGTCTGTCTCTACCTGTCCTACATGCTTTCAAATATCAATATATCGATACACTATTCATAAGAGTTTTACATCAGTTTTGCAAATATTCACACCCTCTATGGGCTATGTTTGTAACTATTTAATTTACAAAGAAAGGAAAAAAGTGTACGTACATCTAATATATAAGGGCAATGTCCATATGTTTTTTTACCGTACTCCTCCCACAGTTTTCGTCGGAAAGGCTGTAAATGGGTCTCATTAGAACCGGAAGGCTCTAACTTAGGTTCCCTTACGCTCTTTTTTTTTTCAATTATGAGACTTTCGGAGACTTTTAGGAGACTTTTTTATTTTTCGGATATTATTGGTTAGGGAGGGGAGGGACGGGGGCGGGACGGGACGGGACGGGACGGGGAAGGAGGGACGGGACGGGACGGGACGGGACGGACGGGAGGGGAGGGACGGGGACGGGGCGGGACGGGACGGGACGGGACGGGGGACGGGACGGGCGGGGGGGGGGGAGGGGAGGGACGGACGGTACGGGACGGGACGGGACGGGACGGGAGGGACGGGACGGGACGGGGGGGGGAGGGGAGGGACGGGGCGGGACGGGACGGGACGGGACGGGACGGGAGGGAGGGACGGGAAAGGGAGGGGAGGGACGGACGGGGCGGGACGGGACGGGACGAGACGGGACGGGACGGGACGGGGAGGGGAGGGAGGGAGGGACGGGACGGGACGGGACGGGACGGGCGGGGGGAAGGGGGGGACGGGACGGGAGGGACGGGACGGGACGGGACGGGGAGGGGGCGGACGGGACGGGAGGGGAGGACGGTCCGGGACGGGACGGGACGGGACGGGACGGGGACGGGGGGGGGAGGGACGGGACGGGACGGGAGGGACGGGGAGGGACGGGGACGGGGAGGGACGGGACGGGACGGACTGGGCCCGGGACGGGACGGGGAGGGACGGGAGGGGGAGGGACGGGGACGGGACGGGGGACGGGACGGGAGGGGACGGGACGGGACGGGAGGGGGAGGGGGGGGACGGGACGGGGGGGACGGGACGGGAGGGAAAGGGAAAGGGGACGGGACGGGACGGGACGGGACGGGACGGGAGGGGGACGGGAGGGGAAAGGGACGGACGGGAGGGGAGGGGAAGGGGAACGGGGGGGGGAGGGGGGGGGACGGGACGGGACGGGCCGGGGGGGGACGGAAACGGGACGGGACGGGACGGTACGGGAGGGGAAACAGGGGGGGAGGGGAATGGGACGGGACGGGAGGGGAGGGGAAAGGGACGGGGCGGGAGGGGCCCGGGACGGGGGGGGGAGGGGAACCGGGAGGGCCCGGACGGGACGGGACGGGATGGGACGGAACGGGATGGGGGGGGGCGGGGCGGGGGGGGACGGGAGGGGAGGGACGGGAGGGGGACGGGAGGGGGCCCCGGGCCGGGACGGAGGGGAAAGGGGAGGGGGGGGCCGGGATGGGAGGGGAGGGGACGGAAGGGGATTTTTTTATCCCCTTATTATTTGCACAAAAAAAATAAACACGGGCAACCCCGGGGTATCCTGTAGTATAATTTTAATGATGTATTTTTCATTTCCCTTACTTCATCACCTCCTTTTCCCTAAAAAAAGAAAATATGGTGCCCCCAAATTTTCCTGTTCATTTTCATCTCCTGCTAATTTCCCTTACTTGCTATATATATTTTTTTTTAAAAAAGATCATTTTTTTTTTATTAAACGAAATTTTTTCCTTTGGGGGGCCCCTTGCCGTTTCCCATTTCTATATCTGCCCTTCGGTTTCACTCTATCTATCTATCTATCTATTTTATCTATCTATCTTCTACTATTTTATCTATCTATCTATCTTCTTCTATCATCTACAAATCTATTATCTATTTTTCCCCCGGGAAAATTCTAAAACATCGACCTTCATTTTTCCCCCTTCCACAAATCCTTGGATGCCCTTTGGGAAAACTCACTAAACTTTTCCCCTTTAAACACGCCGGTCACACTACGGCAAACCTTTTGCCCTTTTCCGCCACGCAAAACACCCACCCACCAACCTTTATCTACAACCCACACCCCCAAACCCAGCCTAAATCCACACTCCCATTCACCCCCACACACCACCCACCCTCATCCAACTTTCATCCACCCCCCACACCCCCCCCCAGCTTCATCCACCCCACACACTACCCGGGCCTCACCCCACACTGCCACCCCCCCAAAAAACCCCCCACCCACCCAAAACCACACCCCCAAATCCACACCCAAAACACCCCCCAGTTTCATCCACACCCACACACTACCCACCTTATCCACACTGCCACCAAAAACCCACCCCCCCCAAACCCGCCCCCATCTATATTTTCCCATCCACACCCACACCACCCACCCAGCCTCATTATACTCCCATCCACACCCAAACACACCCACCCACCCTTTCATCCCCACCCCCCCACCCACCCCGCCTCATCCACACTCCCATCCCCCCCACACCCCCCCCAGCCTCACCCAAAACCCAAAACCCCCCCAAAGCCTCAGCCACCCCCACACACCACCCCCCCACCCTCATCCACACTCCCATCCCCCCCACCCCACACACCAACCACCTCACCCCAAAACCCCCACCCACCCCCAACACACCCACCCGGGCTTCATCCACCCCCCACACACTCCCCAGCCTCATCCACCTGCCATCCACACCCAAAAAACCCAAACCCGGCCTCATCCACACTGCCATCCACCCCCCACCACCCCCCCAGCTATCTATACTCCCATCCACATCCAAAACACCCACCCACCCTCTCCACACCCACCCCAACCCACCCAGCCTCATCCCCACTCTCATCCACACCCACACCCCCACCCAGCCTCATCCACACCTATCCAAAACCCACACACCCCCCCACCCTAATCCACACCCCCACCCCCACCCAGCCTCATCCCCCCTTCATCCACACCCCCCACCCCCAAACCCAAGTTTCCCATCCACACCCACATACCCCCCCAAGCCTCACCCAACACCCACACCGCTTCAAACACTCCCACTTTTTTTACTTCTTTATTCATTTTCCTTCGCTGCATCATCTTATCCGTGTCGTGTAATAGGTTTAATATCATGTTCCCAGGCCACTCTATAGTATAGTTTGCACAGTAGGGGTTAGAAAAACTTTTCTCGTATAACGAAATCGTTTTAAACATATACGTTTTGTTTATATTATAGGGAATGTTTACCTTTCCAGAATTGTTTTTAAATAAAACTATTGTTTGTCAGAAATTTTCCTTTATTGTTGTTTTTGTTGTTTGACGGTTTTGGGTTATTATCATCATTTATATCTTTGGGTTAAATTTCCATATTATCTTTAAAAAATAATTTTTTTAATTATAATTTTTATTTTTAAAATTTATTATTAACATTATAGTCATTAATATCATTACTATTATTATTATCATTATTTTTTTAATTTTATGATTACTTTCTTTGGGACTTTTACAATACTTAGTCATATTGGATAAATATCATAGGAAATTTTTTAAAAACTACTGGTGAAATATTTTTATTATTATTACTATTATTGCTATATCAATATAACTATCTTAATTGCCGTTACCGTTATCATCAGTATTTCTCCTATTATTAATTATCAATATTGGCAGTGTACATTTTTTTCTGCTTAACATCATCAACCCCTACGGGAAATGTTAAAATATAATTTCATAATGTATCAATATGGAAAACACAAAATTTTAAATAAAAATCTGGACTTTGGGTTTTACGAAACCTGCCCAAATTTTTTTTGTTTTTTTCTTTGAATATCACTTATATGAATTTTCCAGATGGGACAAAAACCCCACACACACACAAAAACCCCACAACACACCACACACACAAAACCCACCACCACCCACACCCCAACAACACACACACAAACACCCCACACGCACACACAAAACACACACACACCACACCCCACACACACACACACACACACACATCCACACACACACAAAGCCACCGTCTTCTCTGTAATCCTGCATCAAACTCTTATTTAAATTTGGGAAAACAAACCCTTTTAAAATTTGTGACCGTGTTCTGAAATGAAACAACATTAAAAACCTTTTCCCCTAAATTTCCTTTTATACCCCGGTTATTACGCCCCTTACACAATTTTTAATAAAACTTAAACCACCGACTTATGGGGGCAAAGACCCGAAAACCTGAGTTAAAAAAACCTACTTACCTTTACTTGATTTGTATGTGTTTTCTGATTTATCAGTTTTCCCCTTCCCCCACTAAACCCACACTAGTTGGGAGCAGAAAACACGTGTTTTTTTTTAAATTTTACTGATTTTTGGGACAGGCAAGGGTTAGCACGGGGAAACAGGTGGGTTTCTTCCAAACCCTTTCATTCCCACACAACACTATAAAAACCTGAGCTACCTAAAAGGGCCCCTGAGTACCCCCCCCCCTTAAAGGCCCGTTTCATCTGATTATGGGAGGTAATGGGTGTACAGAAGGGAGACACCCTGTGGTTCGATGGGGGAATGGACATTTTTTAAAAGAGCTTGCTTTTTTCAAAAGAAGGGGTAAGATATCGTTACCCTTGTTATCTAAATACATTAATTCTAGACATAAACGTTGAAAAACATGAGGCGGGCTCGCGAGGAAAAATTTTGGAAACCCTTTTGCCCCTTTTTGATTGTGATTGTCCCGCGCGCGCCTGGAATATGTTTTCAGGGGTTTGTTTTGGGGTCCATTTCCCAAAACTTGCTAAAGGGGGGCTCTTAATAATTTTGGTTTGGGTTTACTTAAAACATAAAACATGGTTTCCTCCGCATTTTACAACTCTTAAAACTCAAAAAAAAAAAAATAATGTCATCATACTAAAACCCCTTTTGGTATAAAAAACCTCGCGGGGGGGGTAGCCCCTTTAAGGAAATTATAGAGCCTGGGTGCCCCCTGCTCTTTCCGTCCCCAATTCAAGTCACTTTTGGGCAGACCCACCCCCCCAGCCCCCTTTTGCCTCGGGAGGGAGGGAGGGGGGGCGGAGCTCGTTTTTTTCATGAAAACGGGAAGTCACAATACAGTTTTGGGTTTTGTTCTTTTTTCCCTTTTGGGGCCGGGAATCTTTTTTCCCCCGGGCCACTAAAGGGCCCACGCGAAAACCCCGGGAAACCCCTCTGTCAAAAATTACAAGATTTTTAAAGGGACTGGTGGGGAAAACGAACCATCGGGAGGTGGGGGAAATTTAGCGAGGGGGGGACGCCTTTAGGGTTTTTACTCCCATTACCCCGGCGGTGATCGGGGGGGTTTTCAACCACCCCATTCACTGTGGCTGGGAGAGTCAGGTGTCCTCGTAACACGCCCTTCCCTCCCCCTTTTTACTACACTCTTCTTGTTACTTTTTACTTTTCTCGACCAAAAAACTTTTTGCGGGTTCTGTTTCCCGTGCCCCCTGGATTTTTCCCCGGCCCGGTCGATTGTGCGTCCCTCGTTTTGACAGGGTTTTTCCCGCTTCCAAAAGCTTCCCGTACATCAGAAAAATAATGTTGCCTCTTTTTTTTTTTTCATTTACCCGTCCAACCCGCCCCCCCAATCATGGTACACACCCGACAGGGAAAACCCCCGCGTTGTGTTCTTATTTTTTAAAGTTAATTTATTTTCGTGTGTGTGTGTGTTTGGGGTGTGGGGTGTGGGTGGGGTGTGTTTTTGTGTGTGTGTTGGGGGGTGTGTGTGTGTGTGTGTGGTGTGTGTGGTGTGTGTGTGTGTGTGTGTGTGTGTGTTTTGGTGTGTTTGTGTGTGTGTGTGGTGGGGTTTTTGTGTGTGTTGTGGTGTTGTGTGGGGTGTTTTGTGGTATTCATCTATTTTTTAGTTTATCTAGTTGTATTTTAAAGGGGCCCGAGCACGTTTTGTATGGCCCCGTTCCATTTTTCAACATTTTTTTTTTCATGCATCCTTAGTGCTTAGTTTTTGGGTGAAGCCAGCCCCCCCGGAGAGGGGTCCCAAACCCCCCGGGTAACACCCCGGGACCCATTCACCTGGGTGGCAGGGGCTCGGGTTTTTTAAAGGGAAAAAACCCTATGTTCCCCTCCGCTCGGGGATCGAACCAAAAGGGACTCCCCCGGGTTTTGAACCGAGCCCTGGGTTCCCCCCACACTACGGACTACCCGTTGTGGGGTTTTTGTGGTGTGGTGTGTGTGTGTGTTGTGTGTGGTTTTGTGTTGTGGGTGTGTGTTGGGGTGTGTTTTGGGGGTGTGGGGTTTTGGTGTGTGTGTGTGGGGGTGGTGTGTGTGTGTATATTTGAGTGTGTGTGTGTAAATAAATAAGTAATAAGTAAAAGTTTTTTTTGCTAATAATTAGACAAAAGTTGTAATAAAATAAAATTTCATAAACCTTAGCCATGGTCCCTCGAGCCGAAAAACTCCAGACGGACATAAGTTGTGTGTGTGTGGTGTGTGTGTGTGTGTGGTGTGTGTGGTGTGTGTGTGGGGTGTGGTTTTTCATCTAGGTTTTATTTTCCCGGGCCTTTGCAACGCCTTTGTATGGCCCCTTTCCCTATCAACTTTTTTTTAAACATTCATCCTTTGTGCTTTTTTTTTTGGCCGAAGCCAGCACCCCCCGGGGAGCAGGTCCCCAAACCCCCGGCTAACACCCGGTACCCCTTCACTGCTGGGGGGATAGGGGCCCCGGGGGGTTTTTAAAGGAAAAAAGCCCCTATGTTTTTCCCCTCCGCCCCGGGGGTCGAACCCGGGACTTCTCGGGTTTTGAAACCCAGCGTGTTTTCCCCACACTTTGGGGTACCCATTAATGTTTTTTGTGTGTGGGGTGGTGTGTGTGGTGTTTTGGGTGTGTGTGTGTGGTGTGTGTTGCGGGGGTTTGTGTGTTGTGTGTGTGTGTGCGTGTGTGTGTGTTTTGTGTGTGTGTGGTTTTTTTTTGCTTGTTTGTTTTCCATTTTTAAATGTTTTCTGGTTTTTTTTGCTCTTTCCTGCATTCACCGCTTCAATGAAAAAAAAGCTATTTCATAGATCTATTATTATTTCTCCCGACCCTTTTTTTTCATTTTAACCCTTCAAAACCCCTTTAGCTTTTGGAAAATCTTTTTAGTCTTTTTTCCCCAAACGATTTTTTGAACATAATTTTACTTCCATATCCTCCTGCTGTTTTTTGTCCCCCCCCTATAAACCCCTCAAAATGGGAAAAGCCTCGGCATCCGGCTTACCCAAATAAGGGGATCAAGTTACGCTCAACCAAATTTTGGGTCTTCCTTGTGATACCTTATTACCATGTTACAGATCCCTCTCTCCGGGTTTCGGCATAACAGCTTTAAATTTTCCCCAAACATTAAGTACCCACTGCCCACGTGCGGAAACCTATTTCCGAAGAGTTACTTTAATTAACACATTTTCTGCCACCATCGCAGCTCCCCTCATGATTCCTTTCATCAGACTTCCAATAAAAACCCCATTTTCGGCGCCTTTAAAAATATAATATTATTAATAATGCATCAGACTTTCTTTACCTCTCCCTCGTCCCGTTCAGTCCAGTGGCATCATTATTATCTTGTCTCCTTTAAGGGAAAAACCCCCCTTGGTTTAGAATTTTTTGGAAAATTTTTCAGACGAAAATTGGGCTAAAACCCCCCCTTAAAGTCCCCCCTTGACTTTTATTTTGCCCTTTCCGTTAAGATTCCTTAATGTTTTTTTTAATACCCTCTCTCTCTAGGGCTTCAGACTGGGAAAAGGGTTTAGTTTTTGATGTAAAATTTCCCCTTCCAAAAAAAAAAGTTTTTAGTGCAAAAACCTGCCTGCTCTACCAAACGCCCTTTTTTACTTTTGAAAATTAAAATTTTGTTCATTTTCCCCCTGGGCCAGATGTAACCGAACGTTTAAAATAAAATTAAGAAAACATCTTTGGCTTCTTTAAAGTATTCTTTTTTTCCTTTTTTTTGGAAATTTAACTCCAAAATTATTTTCTGTTTGTTTTCTTTTTTTTTTAGGGTTTTGCTGTGGTAGATGGGGCCACCTATTGGTTTTCACAAGTTTTTTTGTTTTTTCACTATTTTTCTTTTTATCTGTCAAGGGTATCAATCAAAATTCCGCCTTTTTAATGCTTAATAAAAACTTACTCTTTATTATAAATGCCCCTACCAAAAAGACTTCTCAAAGGAAAGGGAAATGAATGTCTTGTAAGTCTCCTTCCCGCAAAGGGTTTGGGGTTCCACATTTTTACAACAAAAATTTTTTCAAAAAAATTTTTTGACAAATTAAGTTCCCTTCCTGAATGATTGCCTTCAATCTTTTCAAAACCCTTCGCTAATTTGGGTTTCCTAAGTTTTTTCCCTTTTTAAAATGTTCCGTTCAGTATCTACATCATCTGTCGAATTAAAATCCGTTTTCTGTCTTTAAATCTTTCCCATTTGTTTGTTTCCACCGAACATCCCGATTAATGTTTTAATTGGAAAAACAGGACTATTTTGTTATTTTTACAAGTTTCTTATTCATACAAAAATTCTTATGCAATACTTTTTTGTAAAAAATTTCGAGATTTCATAAATTTCCGGGCGAGGATCAGGGGGGAGGCCTACGAGGGGGGCCAGGGCAGGCTTTGTTTGTAGGGTGTGTGGCGGCCCCCCGCTGGGGGGCCGGCTGTTACTCGGCCAGGGTGTTTTGCCCCTTTGTTTTTATCATATATTTTCCTTATTTTGTTTTGTTTAAAAAATGAGTAGTAAAAAAGAATAGAAAAAAAAGGAACGAAAGTAGGGGAAAAAGGTTTAAAAAAATCAACTTCAGTGGTACAGTAAACAAGGAAAAACTGGTTAAATATCGCAAAAAGAGCGCCCTAACGAGGCACAACAAAGCCAAAAGCAGGGGAGCGGGCCCGGGGAGGGGACACCCCTGCTGTTTCCCGGGCCCCCTGGAACCCAATATTTAGTGTTTCCCCATACTCTCCCCCTTCGCGCCCCCTTTTCTTTAAATCAAGGTAAGGTGTTTTTTTGCCACATAAATATGGATTATAATTATCAATAGATTTTTAATTAATTTTCGTTACTTTTTGCCCAAAATATTATAATACAACTTTAGTATTAATTTGAAACTTTCAACAGAAACATATCAAAAATAAATGTTTTTTTGTCACCTTGGGGAAAGTGAATTTCATCTATCACTATTTTTACGTTCCTTATTTATTTTTGGGAAAAAACCCTTTTTTCCCTTTTGCTAACTAGAGTCGAAAAAACAAAAGGGCGGGGGGGGTTGGGAAAGGGGCCCCTTTAAAAAACGATAAAAGCTGCAGGTTTTAAAGAAAAACAAACACAAACTCAAAACCCGGGGCTATGCCCCCAAATTGTGAGTGTCGATAATAAAGGGCAAAGAGAGAAAAAAAACAAACATTTAAAATTAATATTCATTGGAAGAGGAGGTTGTTGACGCTCAAAAGGAAATTTTGTAACTGCCCAAAGTAATGATGCACGATTTAGTAATGAAGACAGGCGAGAACCAATGCGTGGCCCCGGCGGAGTAAAAAACTGGGAATGATGTTTTAGAGGGGGATGCGAAATGATTATGATGATGATTGCAGGAAAAGCAGCGGCAACAGGATTTGAGTCTTGAGCATCCACTACAGTAATCATTAAAGGTTATAACACCCGTGGGTGGCCGGGGTGGTATTTTTTTCAGTAGTGTTTGTTTTTTTTGTAACCACGAAACTCGAACATCGATCAAGGTAACTTTTCTATATTTACTATAGGTGTCAAGATTCGCAAGATGAACATTGTTTATCTGATGAAAGGTCAAAGTCACAATGACCTCATAGGTCATGTGTCCGGCGCAGGTAAGTATGGACCTCGCCTCTCCTCTCTGTGACCCAGCACACACTGCTCCCGTGTCGCGTCCTTTTAGCAGTGTCTGCTGGACTGTTATGGACCTACACTAGTACATAGACATCATAATACAAGGCTGGTGATCGGGCATCTATGGCGCTCTAGTTATCATTATTGCTATCATTATATATATATATATATAAATATATAATATATATATATATATATATATATTATATATATATATATATATATATATATATATATATATATATATATATATATATATATATATATATATATATATAATATATATAATATATATATATATATATATATATATATATAATATTTCATATTATAATATAATTATATTTATTATTGTTAATTATCATTATATATTGATAGTATATTTTCATTATTATTTATATTATTATTACTATTATATTAATTATTACATTATTATGTTATCATGATCTTCAAACAATGTACTCAGAAATATATCATACAAAAGATTTCATTATAATCTAAAACATGCAATTTAAGTACAATACGGTAAATTTTAATAATTAACAAACAATACTTTAATAGGGGTATCTATTAATCATAACAAAATGCCAAATTCAAATAACGGACAAGGTTTAAAACCAAAATGACAAAATCTCATTTAATTACGGTGGAGTTGACGATACTATAATGACGAGACAATGTAGATCGAAACCATTAACAAAAGCACTGTTTTAAAAACCCAGCACGAAAATTATTTTTCGGATGGTTAGTTCGACCAAAGGTGCCGGAAAACCCACAAATAGGTTACATAGAGAACAGTCTTTCATTCATAATGGGATAAAAGAGTAACCGAGCCTTCTTGGG
Source organism: Chionoecetes opilio (assembly GCA_016584305.1). Lineage (NCBI taxonomy): Eukaryota > Metazoa > Arthropoda > Malacostraca > Decapoda > Majidae > Chionoecetes > Chionoecetes opilio. Next base: position 21 of record JACEEZ010021791.1, on the reverse strand, counting down.
AATTTTCCCAGGAGTTTTCAC
>JACEEZ010021789.1:92868-100887 GCA_016584305.1 Chionoecetes opilio | reverse complement strand
CCGTTAGCTCCTTTCTTATTTTTCCTTTTTTCTTTTTTACCCAATTTTTCCACTTTTTTTTTTAATAAATCCACATGTTTACATTTCTCGCTCCCTGTCATTCCTCTCCACCTTTCCAACTGATTTTCTGCACCATAGGGATTTAAAAATGTGAATAAAACGTTCAGATCTTCCTTTGATACGCATCGGCAAAAAGAGCGAAATCTAATACTGGTTATTTTTTTGTTTTCGTTGGAAATGAAATACGTTTGTGAATCCATAGCTTTTGGCAAAACACTTTATCATTATTTGATGTAGGTATTCCATCTAATTTACGTTTACAAAATCATATACGTCATTGCTTTTAACTGTAATTAACACTAAAAAAAACAACTACGATCAAAAAGAGTAAACTGTCAGATGAAACGAAAAATATATAAAAAAAGTCTCATATTAACTAGGTAAAAAAGTCCCAATTCACTTTCTTATTATTTTTTATATTCCATCTTATTTACGTTTGCAAAATCATATACGTCATTATTTTTACGTAAAGCTTAACACTGAGAAAAACATAATAAAAGGACAAAACAGTAAATTAGGGTACAAAGGGCGACAAAAAAGTAAAGTAGGGTACAAATGGCGAAAAAAAAGTAAAGTAGGGTACAAAGGGCGACAAAAAAGTAAAGTAGGTTACAAAGGGCGACAAAAAAGTAACGTAGGGTACAAAGGGGGACAAAAAAGTAAAGTAGGGTACAAAGGGGGACAAAAAAGTAAAGTAGGTTACAAAGGGCGACAAAAAAGTAAAGTAGGGTACAAAGGGGGACAAAAAAGTAAAGTAGGTTACAAAGGGCGACAAAAAAGTAAAGTAGGTTACAAAGGGCGACAAAAAAGTAAAGTAGGGTACAAAGGGGGACAAAAAAGTAAAGTAGGGTACAAAGGGCAACAAAAAAGTAAAGTAAGGTACAAAGGGCGACAAAAAGGTAAAGTAGGTTACAAAGGGCGACAAAAAAGTAAAGTAGGGTACAAAGGGCGACAAAAAAGTAAAGTAGGTTACAAAGGGCGACAAAAAAGTAAAGTATGGTACAAAGGGGGACAAAAAGGTAAAGTAGGTTACAAAGGGCGACAAAAAAGTAAAGTAGGTTACAAAGGGCGACAAAAAAGTAAAGTAGGTTACAAAGGGCGACAAAAAAGTAAAGTAGGGTACAAAGGGCGACAAAAAAGTAAAGTAGGATACAAAGGGCGACAAAAAAAGTAAAGTAAGGTTACAAAGGGCGGACAAAAAAAGTAAAGTAGGTTTACAAAGGGGACAAAAAAAAGTAAGTTAAGGACAAAAAAGTTACAAAAAAAAAGAAAACTAAGCTACACAAGGGGACAAAAAAGTGAAGTAAGGTACAAAAAGTGACAAAAAAAGAAAAGTAAGGTACAAAGGGCAACAAAAAAGAAACAAAGGGTTTCAAAGGGACAACAAAAAGTAAACTAGGTACAAAGGCAAAAAAAGAAAACTAAGGTACAAAGGGGAAACAAAAAAGTAAACTAGGACAAAGGAAAAAAAAATAACAGGGTACAAGGAAAAAAATTTGTACAAAAAAAAAGAAAAACTAAGGTACAAAGGGCAACAAAAAGAAACTAAGGTACAAAGGGCAAACAAAAAAGTAAACTAAGGTACAAAGGGCAACAAAAAAAAGGAACAACTCAAGGTACCAAAGGGCAACAAAAAAGTAAACTAAGGTACACAAGGAAACAAAAAAGTAAACTAAGGTACAAAGGGCAACAAAAAAGTAAACTAAGGTACAAAGGGCAACAAAAAAGTAAACTAAGGTACAAAGGGCAACAAAAAAGAAAACTAAGGTACAAAGGGCAACAAAAAAGTAAACTAAGGTACAAAGGGCAACAAAAAAGTAAACTAAGGTACACAAGGAAACAAAAAAGTTAACTAAGGTACAAAGGGCAACAAAAAAGTAAACTAAGGTACACAAGGAAACAAAAAAGTTAACTAAGGTACAAAGGGCAACAAAAAAAAAGGTAACAAGAAAAAAAGTACACAAGGAAAAGCAAAAAAAAGTAAATAAGGTACAAAGGGCAACAAAAGTAACAAGGGTACACAGGAAACAAAAAGTTACTAAGGTACAAAGGGCAACAAAAAAGTAAACTAAGGTACACAAGAAACAAAAAGTTAACTAGGGTACAAAGGGCAACAAAAAAGTAAACTAAGGTACAAAGGAACAAAAAAGTAAACTAAGGTACAAAGGGCAACAAAAAAGTAAACTAAGGTACAAAGGGGGACAAAAAAGGAGTAAACTGTGAGATGAATCGAAAAGGAAATCAAAGAAAAAGTCTCAAATGCACCATCGCTCGTCATTGATTCCCGTCTTTCCTTTGATGTCTGGTTTCCTCCCATCTTTCCTTTTGATGTTTATGTCTACACACTCAACCGACATATTCCACAATCCCTCTTGGAGCGTCTCCACTTTCCACACACACCCTCACGCTCCCATCCACCCTTCATAATCTAAGACTGAACCCTTAACATTCTACCAATATATACGTAACGTCATTTGCCTGCACACACACACCCTCTGCATAACATTACACTCAACCCTCTACCAATACATTTTGCTTTACACACTAGTCTCCATGCATCCCCAAACACACACACACACACACACACACACACACACACACACACACACACACACACACACACACACACACACACACACACACACACTAAGGCCAACACTAAGCACTAAGGATGAATGATAAAATGTAGCTATGGAGACGAGGCCCATAAAAGTCTAGCTCAGGCCCTGTAAAATACAACAAGATGAACTAGATGAATACACACACAGACACAAACACACACATATGACCAGCCCAACACAGGTCTACAGCACAGAAAGCTTTACACATATCCCAATCCCAATATCTATAGCTATAATAAGCCTACAGAATAAAGCTGTGTATTGAGAAAGACATCAAGTTTTGCTCTTCTCCTCTCCTCTTCTACGCTTCCCTCAGGCCAAGAGATGCTAAAAGCCGATAGTCCGAGTCTTGGCTGGGGACGGAATGGAAGAATGCGAGAGACAGGAGGGAGAATGTGAAATGTTAATATCTCTCTCTCTCTCTCTCTCTCTCTCTCTCTCTCTCTCTCTCTCTCTCTCTCTCTCTCTCTCTCTCTCTCTCTCTCTCTCTCTCTCTCTCTCACACTCTGTCTGTATATATCTGTCTGTCTGTCTGTCTGTCTGTCTGTCTGTCTGTCTGTCTGTCTGTCTGTCTGTCTGTCTGTCTGTCTCTCTCTGTCTCTCTCGTCTCTCTCTCTCTCTCTCTCTGCTCTCCTCTCTCTCTCCTCTCCTCTCTCTCTCTCTCTCTCTCTCTCTCTCCTCTCTCTCTCTCTCTCTCTCTCTGTCTCTCTCAATTATTCGTTTGTTTACTTAAAAAAGTCACTTAAAAAAAGTTAGTTACATATTTGGAATGGAAAATTTTCTGAGAACCTTTTTGACGTTTTATTTTCTTATTTTTCGGTGCTTTTTTTTTTTTTTTTCACCAATTAAATTTTCGTTTCTTTACTTTAATGTGTTTTTTATGGAAGGATGGAGGATGCAATATGTATCAATAGACCAATTTATAGCAACAACTAAAAACTCCCTTAGCAAAATATTGTCACTTAAGTCTTATATATGTGATAGTGTTATGTTATATATTAAGTCTAAGTCATAATATTGTCCAAGTCACAGCAGGATTACTCAAAGGACTCTAAACCCTACTGCTGGACTCATTGTATTGTGTTGCCGGACTTGAATGGACTGTACTGACTGGAGTGGACTGGACTGACTGGACTGAACTGGACTGACTGTACTGGCAGCACTGAACTGGACTGAACTGGACTGACTGGACTCAACTGGAGGACTGAACTGGACTGAATTGACGGGACTGGATTGACTGGACCGGACTGGACTGGAATGACTGTACTGAGTGGACTGAACTGGACTGACTGGGCTGAACTGGACTGGATTGACTGGACTGGATTGAGTGGACTGGATTGAGTGGACTGGATTGACTAGACTGGACTGACTGGACTGGATTGACTGGACTGGACTGGACTGGATGACTGAACTGGACTGGATTGACTGGACTGGATTGACTAGACTGGACTGACTGGACTGGATTGACTGAACTGAGTGGACTGGAGGACTGAATTGGACTGGATTGACTGGACTGAACTGGAGTGAACTTAATGGACGGGACTTAATGGACTGGACGAACTGAACTTAATGGACTGGACTGACTGAACTGGACTGGACTGACTGGACTGGACTGACCTGGCTAATTAGTAATATATCAGGTGGTGGTGTTGAATATTTTTGTTGTAAGACCTTGTTATTATGTAGGTCATTATTGCTGGTACGGACGTGAAGGATGATTTTAATTAATGAGTATATACGTGTCTCTCTCTCTCTCTCTCTCTCTCTCTCTCTCTCTCTCTCTCTCTCTCTCTCTCTCTCTCTCTCTCTCTCTCTCTCTCTCTCTTCTCTCTCTCTCTCTCTCTCTCTAATGCGTTTCGCTCCGTTACTCTCAGTGTTTTGCGCGGCGTCAGTTGCTTGTGGAGTTTCGTAAATCTTTTGTGTGCTTTTCGGTGGAGAGAAGGAAGAAGAGGAGGAGGAGGAGGAGGAGGAGGAGGAGGAGGAGGAGGAGGAGGAGGAGGAGGAGGAGGAGGAGGAGGAGGATAACTAGAGGAAGAGAGATAGAGGAATAAGTCGAGAAAGACATAGATGGAAGAAAGGATTTCGAAAGACCGGGACAAAATCGGAGAGAAAAGAAGGAAAAGTGAGATAATGAGGAGGAGGAAAAGGAAGAGAAAGAAGGGAAAAGGAAGAGAAGGAAGGGAAATGGAGGAAACAAAGAGGAGGAGAAGGAGAAGAGGAAGAAGAAGAGGAAGAGGGGTGGTGGAGAGGATTGAAGGTGTGGTTAGTGAGGGAAGAGGGGAAAATAAAGGGGGAGGGAGAATAAGAAGGGAAAATAAAGGGGAAGGGGGAATAAAAGGGGAAAATAAAGGGGGTAATGGGGAATAAGAGGGGGAAATAAAGGGGAGGAGGATAAGAGAGAAAAATAAGGAGGGAGAAGGGGTAATAGAAGGTGTAAATAAAAGGGGAATATGAGGGTAATAAGGGTAAGGGGAAAAAGAGGGGAAATAAAGGGTAAGGGGGAATAGGAGGGGAAAAAAAGGGGGGTAAGGGATAAAGATTGGAAAATAAGGGAGAGGAAAAGAGAATAAGAGGGAAACTAAAGAGGGAAGGGGAATATGAGGGGAAATAAAGGGGGAAGAGGGGAAATAAGGGGTACTGGGGAAACAGAGGGGGAAATAAAGGGGGAAGAGGGGGAAATAAAAGGGGAAGGGGGAATTAGGGTGAAATAAAGGGAGGGGAAATAAGAGGGGGAAATAAAGGTTAAGGGGGAATAGAGGGGAAATAAGGGGTAAAGGGGGGAAAAAGAGGGGTAATAAGGGGATAAAAGGGGAATAAAGGGGAAACATAAAAGGGGAAATGAATATATGGGGAAATAAAGGGAAGGGAAAAGAGGGGAAAATAAAGGGGAATAAAAAAGAAGGGAAAAAAGGAGGGGACTTTGAGGGGAAAGGGGTAATAAGGGGAAGGGGGGGAATAAAGGGAAATATTGGGAAGAGGGGAATAAGAGGGGAATAAGAGAGAAAATGAGGGGAAATATAAGTGCTTTGATATAGAAGTCACACACTGGATAGACAAAGTGGTCGTATTGCCTTCAGCCCAAAATGTAGTCCAGGCCATCAACATATCGAGACGGCGGACCAGATTGCCTCTCTCTCTCTCTCTCTCTCTCTCTCCTCTCTCTCTCTCTCTCTCTTTCTCCCCTCTCTCTCCCCTCTCTCTCTCTCTCTCTTCTCTCTCTCCTCTCTCCTCTCTCTCATCTCTCTCCTCTTCTCCTCACCTCTCTCTCCTCTCTCTATCTCTCCTTCTCTCCTCTCTCTCTCTCTCTCTCTCCCCTCTTCTCTTCTCTCTCCTCTCTCCTCTCTCTCTCTCCAAATTTCTCTCTCTCAAACTCTCTCTCTATCTCTCTCTCTCTCTCCCCCTCTCTCTCTCTCTCTCCTCTCTCTCTCTCTCTCTCTCTCTCTCTCTCTCTCTCTCTCTCTCATTTCCTCCTCTATTTCCTTCCCCTTTCATTCTTACTTATTTTTCCCTCTGTTTCCACTTTCCCCTCTTCCTGTTTATTTCGTGTTCTCACCTCCCTCTTTTATTACGTTTTCTTTCCCTCCTTTCTCTCTTTCCTCTCCTGTTTTCATTTGTTTCCCATCCTTTCCTTCTTTCTACTACACTTTTTCCCCTTTCCTCACTTTCTATGCCATCTTTTCCTCCTTATTTCCCTCTTTTTTCCTTCCTTCCATGTCTTACACACCTTCAAAACTTTCCCTTCTTCGTCTGCCTATTCTTTCTCGTACCCATTATTTCCCTTTCCTCCCTTTCCTTTCCTTCTATCCCATATTTTCCTCCCTATTTCCCTCTTTTTTCCTTCCTTCCATGTCTTACCCACCTATAAACCTTTCCCTTTTCTTTCCTTTCCTTTGCCTTTTCTTTTTTCCTTCGTTTCCCACCTTCCCCTTTCCTTTCTTTCCTTTCTCCCTTTCCTGCTCCTTTTTTCCACCTTCATTTCCCTTCTCTTTCCTTTCTCCCCCTTTTTCCTTCTCCTTTCTCTCTTTTTGCCCTCTCCTGTCTCTCCTTGGCCTCCTTCCTCTCCTTCCCTGTTCTTTCTCATCCCATCCTTTCCCTTTCCTCTGCCATCCTGCCCCCGGTCGCTTCCCTCCCTCCTTCCCTGCGTACGGTCACAACATGTATATTGACGTCTTGCGCCAAATTACCTGAGGCCGCGCAGTTTACTATTTGTGAAGCGCCGATCCGAGGGTTAGACAAACGAGATTTCAACATGCTCTCTACCCATCCAGGCGACGCGGAGGCCTGTCTGTCTGTCTGTGTGCCTGTCTTTCTGTCTGTCGGTCTATCTGTCTGTATGTGCCTATCTGTCTGTGTCTACCTGTCTGTCTGTTTGTCTGTCCGCCTCATTGTATGTCTGTCTGTCTGTCTGTGTATATCTGTCTATATGTCTGTCTGTCTGTCTATCTGTCTGCCTGTCTATCTGTCTGTATGTGTCTATCTGTCTGTCTGTTTGTCTGTCCGTCTCATTGTATGTCTGTCTGTCTGTCTGTCTGTGTATATCTGTTTATATGTCTGTCTGTCTGTCTATCTGTCTGCCTGTTTGTCTATCTGTCTGCCTGTCTGTCTATCTGTCTGCCTGTCTGTCTGTCCGTATGTGTCTGTCTGTCTATCTGTCTGTCTGTCTGTATGTATGTGTCTGTCTGTATGTATGTGTCTGTCTGTCTGTCTGTATTTCTGTCTGTCTAAGCTACATAATTGCATTTCGTACCCTCTCTCTGTCTGCCTACGAAATGAAAGATACAGAGAACAAAGAATATATGGCGAAAATTTGCTACTGTTTGAAAAGTAGGAACAGGATATTAAATAGGAAATAAGTCACGATTTGTATTCATCCTGATTATGATAGAAAAAAACCCCGTTAAAAGCTGCTTCCAAGAATAGAGTGTTATGTGTCTGCAATGATTGATTCTTAGATACCGAGAAAATATAAAGAAAATGACGTAAATGCATTAAAAACAAAATAATGATATGAAATAAATAAGAATAATGATAGATGAACATAACAAAATACTCATACAATGGAAAAAAACAATATAATTTTCTTACTTTGAAGTAGTGAGAAGACCGATTTGTGTGTTGAGTTTCCATCTGACCCAACCAGTAAAAAAAAAGCCAGTCGTTGAATTCTGAAAAATAAAAAAAATCTCACAAAATCTCACAAACCATATCTATGTAAAGCAAATATAACAATTCTTTATTATCATTATTATTATCATTGATTATGTTAAAGGAAGGAGTGGATGAGAGGGAGGGAAAGAGGAAGGGAGATTGAGTAACAAAAACAACCACATTAACAACA
>JACEEZ010021789.1:85368-87868 GCA_016584305.1 Chionoecetes opilio | reverse complement strand
TTTGACGACATGGTTGAAAAAAATTGTGTTTCCTGCGATTTATTGCTTTGTGGAAAAAGAAATGAATAGAAGCCTCGATGCAAGTGTGGTTTTTCGTTTATTTTCATTTATACGCGGTGCATCTAAAATCCGACCAATTTCGAGAATCTTGTTATAATTTTGTATCCAAATCTTTCTTTGAAAATAGGAGAATAGCCTTTGATTTCCGGAACTATTTACAGATGACTCGAATGAGTAGTAAGTTTTGTATTACCTTTAGGAACATGTGAACACACACACACACACATACACACAGTCACGATGGTCAAGTGGATAGAGGGTTGGCCTGTCATTCTGTGGTTAATCCTCACTGCTCACGGGGATTTTTCACCGACAAATTCAGGCGGTTACTGCCCTCCTTGAGCAAGGGGATGGGGGGTGGGGTGTGAGGTACCAGCATTACCCAAAGATCAGTAATAATGAGCTCCAAGCTTACTCCAGGAGGGTGAAACTGGCGATCGCGAGTCTGGCACGCGTGGACAAGACCGAAAAGACCAGTGTATCGGTGTGAGGCTAGCGCAGTAAGAAGGACCAACATTCTTGCCGTCCTGTGGAGGGACGAGGAAGCGTGGGAGGACATACAACATTTTACACTTGTCAACCTGTCATCTATTTCTCGTTAGGCAGATGACAAGTGGCCGCAGCTCTTACAAAAGGAACAAAAAGGGAAGAAAAAACTCGCGACATGACACTTCCAAACTCGCTCAGAATAGCATCATGAATACATATAAACTCTTTTTAATGATTTTCTCACTACATATAAAGAATACAAAATCTATCCAATGGTGAAAACTTTAGTTAGACATTATATTAGACTATTATACATATATACTATTATATACTATATATTAGACTTCAAAAGGCGGAGCACAGGTAAAGGCGGAAACTCAATCAAGCATAACGCAGGCAATTAATATGACGTGTAATAATGTGTTTTTATATCAGTCAGGAAGTCAAACCAGGTTAAGGAATATATACATAGGGGAATATACACTAAACTTCATCACTCTTAAAACATATGTGAGCCTCGTTAATCAGAGGTACAGGTGTGAGAGACATTCATGCACTCCTTCCCCTCTCACTCCCCTCCCTCTCACTGCCTCCCCTCTCCCCTGCCTCCCTCTCACTGCCTCCCCTCTCACCTGTCTCCCTCTCCCCTGCCTTCCCTCTCACCTGTAATCCCTCTCCCCTCCCTTCGCTTTCACCTGCCATCCCTCTCCCCTGCCTCCCCTATCCCCTGCCTTCCCTCTCCCCTGCCTCCCCTATCCCCTGCCTTCCCTCTCCCCTGCCTCCCCTATCCCCTGCCTCCCCTCTCACCTGCCTTCCCTCTCACCTGTCTCCCCTCTCTGCCTTCCCTCTCACTGCCTCCCTCTCCCCTGCCTTCCCTCTCACTTCCCCTCCCTCTCACTGCCTTCCCTCTCACCTGCCATCCCTCTCACCTGAAATCCCTCTCACCTGCCTTCCCTCTCACCTATAATCCCTCTCACTGCTTTCTCTCTCACCTGCCTCCCCTCCCACCTTCCCTCTCCCTTGCCTTCCCTCTCACCTTCCCTCTCCCCTGCCCTCCCTCTCACCTTCCCTCTCCCCTGCCTTCCCTCTCACCTTCCCTCTCACCTGCCTCCCCTCTCCCCTACCTGCCCTCTCCCCTCACATATTCCCCTCAGTAGACGTGAAAGTCATCATCTTGGCCACTTCAAGTCATTCCTCACATCCCAACCTCCTTCTCGCCTCTCCTAGAAATGAAGGCTTCTCATATAGCTCTCCATCTCCCCTCAGTAATAGAAATGAAGAACATATATAGCAAATGAAACAAGGAAATGATGGAAAGGGAGAAAGGAAGAATGGAGTAATGAGATGAAGAAAATTGCTATAATGAAATATAGAAAAAAACGAAACGACATCAAAAAATACCCTCTTTGCTTATATACTCCTTTTCTCTCCTCATTTATCCTTCCTCTTCCTTCACATTCCCTTCCTTCATCTATCCTATTCCTTTACATACTCCTTTACCCTTCCTCATTTATCCTTCCTCTTCCTTCGCAGTCTGTTCTCTTCTTTATTCTCCTTCTTTTATCTATCCTATTCCTTTGTATACTCCTTTTCTCTCCTCATTTACCCTACTCTTCCTTCACGTTCTCTCTCTTCTTCCTTATCTTCCTCCTACTCGTCATCCTTCGTTCTTCTATCCTCCATTTCTCCTTCTTACTTTCCCTCTTCCTTATTTTCTTCTTTGTTTTCCTCTACTTTCTTCTCGTTATCCTCGTCTCTCTCTTCTTCCTTCTTCTATCTCTCCTTCTTACTTTCCTTCTTCCTTATTTTCCTCTTTGCTTTCTTGTGTCTGCTTCCTCGATGTCTCTCTCCACCTCCTCTTTCTCCTTCTTACTTTCCCTCTTCCTCATTTCCCTCTTTGCTTCCCTTTACTTCCTCCTTGTCTCTCATCTCCCCCTTCTCTTCCTCCTTC
>JACEEZ010021789.1:65368-80368 GCA_016584305.1 Chionoecetes opilio | reverse complement strand
CTATTCGTTCACTACTACTACCTCCTCCCCATCCTCCTACTCTTTCACTACTACTACCTCCTCCTCTCCTCATCCTCCTCCTCCTACTCTTTCACTACTACTACCTCCTCCTCCTCCTCCTCTCCTCCCTCCTCCCTCCTCCTCCTCCTCCTCCTTCCTTCTCCTACTCTTTCACTACTACTACGTTCCTCCTCCTCCTCCTCCTCTCCTCCTCCTCCTCCTCCTCCTCCTCCTACTCTCTCACTACTACTACTCCTCCTCCTCCTCCTCCTCCTCCTCCTCCTCCTCCTACTCTTTCACTACTACTACCTCCTCCTCCTCCTCCTCCTCCTCCTCCTCCTCCTCCTACTCTTTCACTACTACTACCTCCTCCTTCTCTTCCTCCTCCTCCTCCTCCTTCTCCTCCTCCTCCTCCTCTAAAAAACAGGCTGGTAGAGTAACCCAAGGTGAAAAGGTAAGAGTCCTTCATACAAGAATGGGGTTATTAAAGAAGGCTGGAGGGTTGAGAGAGAGAGAGAGAGAGAGAGAGAGAGAGAGAGAGAGAGAGAGAGAGAGAGAGAGAGAGAGAGAGAGAGAGAGAGAGAGAGAGAGAGAGAGAGAGAGAGAGAGAGAGAGAAGAGAGAGAGAGAGAGAGAGAGAGAGAGAGAGAGAGAGATAACAGACTTCATTAGCAAGGTATATTTCCAAGGACGACCATATTTCTATTTTAATGTCACGTTCTTACTCATGTAATTATATTTTTTGAGAACGTAAGGTTGAATTATCCTCATCCGTTGTTTCCTCATTTTTACCTGCCTCGTTAGTCACCTTTACACACCTGTTTCCCTTGTTACACACCTGTCTTCCTTCTTTCCTTTCTTTTCCCACACCTGTACTTCCCCTACACACCTGTTTCCATTGTTACACACCTGTCTTCCTTGTTTCCCCCTCTTTTCACACCTGTCTCCCTTCTTTCCTTTCTTTTTCCACACCTGTGCTTCCCCTACACACCTGTCTCCCTTCTTTCCTTTCTTTTTCCACACCTGTGCTTCCCTTACACACCTGTCTTCCTTCTTTCCTTTCTTTTTCCACACCTGTGCTTCCCTTACACACCTGTCTCCTTGTTTTCCCCTCTTTTTCCACACCTGTACTTCCCTTACACACCTGTACCTCCCCTACACACCTGTCTCCCTTATTTCCCCTTCTTTGTTCACACCTGTGCTTCTGTTTCTGCTTCTATGTTTCCACCTTCCTACGTCTTAAATTTATTCAAGAGAGGAGTGACACGACACCTCCCGATCTAAATTGGCCCACCCCCTTTCTTTATTCTCTTACTGTCTTCTTTATAGGGCAACTAAGCGGACTTTTTGTTACCTTATATTGTATGCCCTTGTTCAGTCCTTTGTGATGTTCAAAAAGAAAGATAATACTAATGCAAGCTCTTCCTCACACTGACAGGATTACACGAAGAAGGATGCGAGTTGTTTCCTCTTAAGTGTCTCTGCTTGTGTAGGTTTTAAGCTGCTTCTTGGATAATTGAAGCGTTAGTGTTGTGTAGAAACTGTGGACACTGAGGATTTAAAAGAGTTAGTGTGGAGAAAAGAGTTAGAGTAAGTGTTGAAGTTAGTGAAGCGTGGTTGTTAATGGAGGATTGTTGGAGCTAATGGTGTTTTAATGGGTAGTTTTTTCCTTACCCATTGATGCTTTTTTTTTTAGTTAAATGATTCACTTCTACTTCTACTACTACTGTTTCACTTATATTACTACTCATACTACTACTATTACTACTTATACTACTGCTACTACTACTTATTCTACTACTGTATTCACTTATATTACTACTCATACTACTACTATTACTACTTATACTACTATTACTACTTATACTACTGCTGTTTCACTTATATTACCACTCATACTACTACTATTACTACTCACACTACTACTATTACTACTTATACTACTATTACTACTTATACTACTGCTGTTTCACTTATATTACTACTCATACCACTACTATTACTACTTATACTACTGCTGTTTCACTTATATTACTACTCATACTACTACTATCACTACTTATACTACTACTATTACTACTTATACTACTACTATCACTACTCATACTACTACTATCACTACTTATACTACTACTATTACTACTCATACTACTACTATCACTACTCATACTACTACTATCACTACTTATACTACTACTATTTCACTTATATTAATACTCATACTACTATCACTACTTATACTACTACTATTTCACTTATATTACTACTCATACTACTACTATCACTACTTATACTACTACTATCACTACTCATACTACTACTATCACTACTTATACTACTACTACTTCACAACTACAATATACTTCTACTCATTACCTATTTAAAACTTCTTGATTCGTGTTACATTTCCTGCTAATTGTTTCTACTTCTTGGTCATCCTTTTTTCTTCTCTTTACTCTACTTTATCTGTTACGTACGCTTCCTGACTCGCTTCTTATTATCTATCATATTATTCATATTTAATGTTATTTTTGGACTAGCCTTGTTTTCTCTTCTTTTATTTTTCTACCATTCTACGAGTACTTAGCAAATTTCCTGTTTTCCTGTTTTCGTTTTACTATCCAATATCTTGTCTTTTTGCTTCCTCCTTCTCTACGTATTCTTCTCTCCTACTATCCTCCTCCCACCTCCTACTGTCTCCTCCTCCTACTATCCTCCTCCCACCTCCTACTCCATCCATTCCTCCTCCTTCTCCTCCATTCTCCTTTCCTACTACCCTTCTCCCACCTCCTCCTTGCTCCTTTTCTTTTTTGTAGCTCTGGGAGAAACTCAAGGGCTTATTTTCTCTAACGAAGACAGGAAAGACGGAAAAACAGGAAGACAGGAAGGACAGGAAGGCAGGAAGACAGAAAAGACATGAAGACATAAAGACAGGAAGACAGGAAGACAGAAAAGACAGGAAGACATAAAGACAGGAAGACAGGAGTACATGAAGACAGAAAGACAGAAAGACAGGAAGACAGGAAGACAGAAAAGACAGAATGACAGAAAGACAGGAAAGACAGGAAAGACAGAAAGACAAAAAAGACAGAAAGACAGAAAGACAGGAAAGACAGGAAAGACAGGAAGACAGAAAAGACAGGAAAGACAGGAAGACAGAAAAGACAGGAAGACAGGAAAGAAAAGACAGGAAGACAGGAAGGTAGAAAGACAGGAAAACAGAAAGAGAGAAGAGACAGAAAGACAGAAAAAACAGAAAAAACAGAAAAGACAGGAAGACAGGAAGACAGGAAAGAAAAGACAGGAAGACAGGAAGACAGAAAGACAGAAAGACAGGAAGACAGGAAGTCGAGAGCAAGACAACCAAGTTTATTTAAATGCCCTCTCCGCCCTCCCTCCCCCCCCCAAAAAAAACCTTCTAACTACCTCGTTTACATAGTCATTTATTCCCAAGGATTCATACAGTTGAGAGCAGGAAGAGGCGGGGAAAATATCAGTTTACAAGAGACTTTTTTTTGTTTACACCAGCGTCATGTTAACAGGCTAATGCAATCACACGATGGACGACATTTTTCCGACTTTTTATTTTTTTTTTTTATTTTTTTTATTTTTTTATTTTTTTTACCTTTCAGCCTAACTAACTCCTTCTGTGCTAATTACTGGGCTAAACAGTTGTGACAAGCGAGACGCCTAAGTGAATTACATGGCAGCCTAGTTAGTTTATGCACCGTTTTGACGCAGCAGCCTTTTTTTATAGTTTTATTTCTATGCAACACACGCCTGACTGTTTCCCTTTACGTAGATTATTCCTTTATTCCCATAGATTATTCCTTTATTCCCAGATTATTCCTTTATTCCCATATATGATTCCTTTATTCCCATAGATTATTCCTTTATTCCCATAGATTATACCTTTATTCCCATAGATTATTCCTTTATTCCCTTAGATTATTCCTTTATTCCCATAGATTATTCCTTTATTCCCAGATTATTCCTTTATTCCCATATATGATTCCTTTATTCCGATAGATTATTCCTTTATTCCCTTAGGTTATTCCTTTATTCCCTTAGATTATTCTTTTATTCCCATAGATTATTCCTTTATTCCCATAGATTATTCCTTTACTCCCTTAGATTATTCCTTTATTCCAATAGATTATTCCTTTATTCCCTTAGATTATTCCTTTATTCCCATAGATTATTCCTTTATTCCCAGATTATTCCTTTATTCCCTTAGATGATTCCTTTATTCCGATAGATTATTCCTTTATTCCTTAGATATTCCTTTTTTTAGATTATTCTTTCTATTCAATACCTTCTAAATTCCTTTATTATAGATTATTCCCTTATTCCCTTAGTTTATTCCTTTATTCCTAATTATTCTTTTATTCCCATAGATTATCTTATTCCCATAGATTATTCCTTTATTCCCTTGATTTTTCCTTTATTCCATAGTTTTCCTTTATTCCCTAGATTATTCCTTTATTCTCTTAGATTATTCCTTTATTCCAATAGATTATTCCTTTATTCCTTATCATTCCCTTTTTTATCTTATTTCTCCTATGCAATACACTTCTAACAGTCTTCCTTTATGTAGATTATTCCTTTATTCCTTCCTTTATTTCCTAAGATTATTCCTTTATTCCTTATTATTCCCTTTTTTTATTATTTCTCCTATGCAATACATGTCTCACTATCTTCCTTTATTTAGAATGTAGATTATTCCTTTATTCCCTTGCATACTTCCTTTATTCCCTTAGATTATTCCTTTATTCCCTTAGATTATTCCTTTATTCCCTTAGATTATTCCTTTATTCCCATAGATTATTCCTTTATTCCCTTAGATTATTCCTTTATTCCCTTAGATTATTCCTTTATTCCCATAGATTATTCCTTTATTCCCATAGATTATTCCTTTATTCCCTTAGATTATTCCTTTATTCCCTTAGATTATTCCTTTATTCCCATAGATTATTCCTTTATTCCCTTAGATTATTCCTTTATTCCCATAGATTATTCCTTTATTCCCATAGATTATTCCTTTATTCCCTAGATTATTCCTTTATTCCGATTATTTTTATCCGTAGATTTTTCCCTTTATTCCTTAGATTATTCCTTTATTCCCTTAGATTATTCCTTTATTCCAATAGATTATTCCTTTATTCCCTTAGATTATTCCTTTATTCCCATAGATTATTCCTTTATTCCCATAGATTATTCCTTTATTCTCTTAAATTATTCCTTTATTCCCATAGATTATTCCTTTATTCCTTATCATTCCCTTTTTTATCTTATTTCTCCTATGCAATACACTTCTAACAGTCTTCCTTTATGTAGATTATTCCTTTATTCCTTCCTTTATTTCCTAAGATTATTCCTTTATTCCTTATTATTCCTTTTTTATTATTTCTCCTATGCAATACATGTCTCACTATCTTCCTTTATTTAGAATGTAGATTATTCCTTTATTCCCTTGCATACTTCCTTTATTCCTTCCTTTCATCCTTAGCATTCCCTTTTTTTCACTCTATTTCTCCTATGCACAACACTTCTCACACTCTCCTTTTACGAAGATTATCCCAGCCAGTCCTGCAACACAACTTTAAGCCTGCAATTCAACTCTCCATTAACACTTTACACTCAGCAAAACACATACATTAACATAAATTACCTTCTTATGCAAACCTTTTAACAGTATGAATTGATTTGATGCATTTTGATACAACAATACACGTTTAGTCTAAGAACACCACTTTCACTGCAACACAAACAAAGTAAACACACGAACACTTTCTTCAAAACAATTCATGCCACTTATTCTGCCTCACAACACAACAATCATTCACAAAACACTTACTCTCTTTAATACAATAGACCTTCACTGCAACACAAACCAAGACAACACACTATAAACACACCAACACTTCCTTCAAAACAATTCATGCCACATATTCTGCCTCACAATACAACAACACAAAATTCATTCATAAAATACTTACTCTCTTTAATAAAATAGACCTTCACTGCAACACAAACCAAGACAACACACTATAAACACACCAACACTTTCTTCAAAACAATTCATGCCACTAATTCTGCTTCACAACACCACAAAAACAACACAATATTCATTCATAAACACTTGCTATAATCTACAATAGTCAGCATTTCCACGCTACGTACAACCCCACTATATTTTACCATCACTATTTTACTATCTTTCATGGCTTGAAAACGAAATAATTTCTCAAACGGTTCGTTCCGATCAGAAACAGTATTATTAACGTTTCGTTTTTCGTTCCTCTTCCAAACATAACGTTCCTGAACCGGTTAGAACGAAATGAAAGCCGGTTAGAACGTTATTCACAAACCATGTAATGAATATGCTATTAGCCCTTATAAATAATAATGCCTATACATGACAAAATTTTTATAGATGGTAATAAAGCCATACATTTCAGGGTGCACAGTATCCAACAAAATCAAACCCTTAGATGTCGTAAGAACTATATTATTATACGACTTAAATAAGGCAACACATTTACATATACAATAAGGAAGCGTAGTGCAGGAGTATGCAATCTCAGTCGTCATATACGTAGACTTGAATCACTAATTATTTATTAATATTATATATGGTAAAACTTTATTCATTCGTAATATCACCAGCCCATTAATTAAATAAACCTAATCAATGAAATCAATGACTACATGTGGTACTCCAAGGACTCGAACTTAGGAAACTCACA
The DNA here is from genome assembly GCA_016584305.1 of Chionoecetes opilio. Taxonomy (NCBI): domain Eukaryota; kingdom Metazoa; phylum Arthropoda; class Malacostraca; order Decapoda; family Majidae; genus Chionoecetes; species Chionoecetes opilio. The sequence continues at coordinate 73,620 of JACEEZ010021789.1, read as the reverse complement.
CCGAAATTCGGCGCACCAAACATTAGGCTATGAACACATTTAAACATTTAAGCACATACTCACGATATATAATCCCTTTTCGAATACTGGATATTAATCTAAGCATATTCTTAAACCAAATTGCAGAATAATAGTATAACGATTGCACGATTGGAAGGTGTAATAAAATAAGGGAACGTGATGCATATCACGAAGACATAAATTCATAATTATATAAGGTACAAAATAGTTATTCTTCACAAATTAAATGAAAAGTGGTGCATAGGATACTATTTGAAACAAAACCACATCGTCAATTGCCAAGTGAACAAATACAGTAGACTTAATTAATGTATGTATGAAATACCGATGCATTTACTTAAATCATTTGGCTACTGGAAGTGAAAATGGATTGGTGACCAAATATGGCATGGAACGAAAAAATAACGTTATTAACCGGTTACAGGGATTTTAGAATAGCGTTTTTGCTCCGGAACAGTAAATATGATAACGTTTTTGTTTCCGTTTTTGTTCCGACCATAATTTCGTTTGTTTCAGTTTTCGTTTTCGTTCCCTTAAACCATTTCCAAGCCCTGCTATCTATAGACACATAACACCTCGGATATTCTCACCCAGTGTTCTCATGCATACAACACACAACATACAACATGTAACACCACCACCATTACCCTGATACAATATCCAACACCATTCGCAACACCGCCTGACTCACACACTGGAATCACACACACTCCTCTCTCTCTCTCTCTCTCTCTCTCTCTCTCTCTCTCTCTCTCTCTCTCTCTCTCTCTCTCTCTCTCTCTCTCTCTCTCTCTTTCTCTCGCACGCACGTCACTTCACAAATCTTTTTCTTTCTATATTCTGTGTCCAAATTTACTTTTCATTTTTACATTTTATTTCACGTCAGCGAGCCTCCCTACCATCCACTACCCTTTAGAAAACTCTCTCTCTCTCTCTCTCTCTCTCTCTCTCTCTCTCTCTCTCTCTCTCTCTCTCTCTCTCTCTCTCTCTCTCTCTCTCTTGTATGCCTTCAAGTCTTATATTTCATGTGTGTGTGTGTGTGTGTGTGTGTTTATGTGTGTGTGTGTGTGTGTGTGTGTGTGTATGTGTGTGTGTGTGTGTGTGTGTGTGTGTGTGTGTATGTGCGCCAATCCTGTAACTACTATGGTATGCAACAGGGAAATTGGAATGGATTCATGGTTTATCAATCTCCTCTCTCTCTCTCTCTCTCTCCTCTCTCTCCTCTCTCCTCTCCTCTCTCTCTCTTCTCTCTCTCTCTCTCTCTCTCCTCTCTCTCTCTCTCTTCTCTCTCTCTCTCTCCTCTCATGACAACCACGTATACTCAGCCTTTTACTTTACTTTACTCTCCTTATTTCCTTCCCTTCCTCTCAATCCCTTCGTCTCTATCTCTTTCCTTTAGTTCCTCCTCCTCCAGGGCCTTCCGTATCCCGTTTTCTATCTCAGCTAATACACAGATGCTGGTTTCCGAGGCACTAAAATGCTCCTCTTATTACCTTCCAGCCTTAAGGAGAGTAATGGAAGGTGGTGAGCTTGCATACTCCCCTGGGAATAGCATTAAAAGGGGCCACAGATGCATTTACAGTACGAAGGGTCTTAGGATTTTCGTGTTGTGTTTAGTATTCAGATGAGGATTACTGTACATGCGAAGTAAAAATGGTAATTGGTTTGGGAATCGATCCAACATAGATAACTCTCATAAATGGTAACTTCTTGGCTATATAAATACATCTACTGCTTGTTGTGGCTTCAGAATATGGTAATAAAGTCAAGAACCACAACCACTATTATTTGATTAATTCTAAAGTGCGTCTATTCAAGCTTTTACTAGATAATAAGCGCGTCTATTCAAGCTTTTTTCCGATAATAAGTGCGTTTATTCAAGCTTTTCCCCAGATAATAAGTGCGTCTATTCAAGCTTTTTCCAGATAATAAGCGCGTCTATTCAAGCTTTTTTCCAGATAACAAGTGCGTCTATTCAAGCTTTTTCCAGATAACAAGTGCGTCTATTCAAGCTTTTTTCCAGATAACAAATGTGTCTATTCAAACTTTTTCCCAGATAATAAGTGCGTCTATTCAAGCTTTTTCCCAGATAATGTAAGGCAAACACACATACTTTCCCATACAGTCTATCAATACCACTAGAATATTCATCCTTAAGCCCGCATGGAGCGACACTGACTCTGCCTTAAGGGTCAGGTCACTACTAATGAATGCAGGGAAAACACGCCTGTATAATGAGAGGGGAGTTCAAGGGGTCGTGAGAGGCGAGGGGAGACGAGGGGAAGAAGGTAAGACGAGGGTAAATGTGGAAGTGAAGAGTTTTGTGGAGAGAGAGGAGAGAGAGAGAGAGAGAGAGTAGAGAGAGAGAGAGAGAGAGAGAGAGAGAGAGAGAGAGAGAGAGAGAGAGAGAGAGAGAGAGAGAGAGAGAGAGTGTGTGTGTGTGTGTGTGTGTGTTTAGGTTAGCTTTGAAAGGGCAAGTAGGGAAAAAGGAAATATGTGAAAAAAGTATAAATGATATATGGAATAAAAGGGAAATTATTGAATATTGGAGAAAGGCTAATGACTAATTTGTGTAAAGTGAGAGAGAGAGAGAGAGAGAGAGAGAGAGAGAGAGAGAGAGAGAGAGAGAGAGAGAGAGAGAGAGAGAGAGAGAGAGAGAGAGAGAGAGAGAGAGAGAGAGAGAGAGAGAGAGAGAGAGAGAGAGAGAGAGAGAGAGAGAGAGAGAGAGAGAGAGAGAGAGAGAGAGAGAGAAAGAGAGAGAGAGAGAGAAAAAATGACCAGAACCAACTTTGACAATCGGCAGGACACTTAACTATAAAGGCAAAACTTTATAATCAACACTAAAATTTTGCGATGCGATTCTTAAGAAAACTCATTCGGCAAACGGTACCAATAAGACTTAACGATGCAGACACACACACACACACACACACACACACACACACACACACACACACACACACAGACGCCCACACACACACACACACACACACAGACGCCCACACACACACACACTGCCAAGATAAACGGTCTGGGACATATTTCGACATCGTATTGTTTCCCTTCACGAAATAAGCAGCCAGAGAGACGCTGTGAGATTTACCAGGAGGAGGAGGAGGAGGAGGAGAAGGAGGAGGAGGAGGGAGGAGGAGGAGGAGGAGGAGGAGAAGGAGATCGAAGGTACAGCAAGAAAGACAGGAGTAGGAACGAAGGAAGACGATGAAAAAAGGAAAAAAGAATCTGAAGGAATGATACCAGAAAGAGGAGGAGGAGGAGGAGGAGGAGGAGGAGGAGGAGGAGGAGGAGGAGGAGGAGCAGGAGGAGGAGGAGGAGGAGGCAGAACGTACGCAGTAAAGACCTAATCAATTTCGTATGGCAGGGAAAGGATGGGAGGGAGACATGGAAGGAAAATCAAGACAAGAAAATAGAAAAAGAGGGGAAAAAGAGGGGAAAAAGAGGGGGAAAAAGAAGGAAAAGAGGGGAGAAAGACGTACATGACATGCCCTACGGATTCCTCACCGCATCTATTATGGGGATTATGAGAGAGGGGAAAGGCGAGACGTGAGGGGAAGACAGAGATGACAGCGAGAAGACAAGGGGAAAGGGGTGGAGGATGGAAAGGAAATTGAAGCATGAAGCAAGTTGAGGGAAGAAAAGTAGAGAAAATGGTAAGCAGAGAATACAAGAGGGAAGAGGGGAAGGCAGGGTTGACAGGGAGAGAGGTAGGGAAGGGTAGGGGGAGAGCAGAGAAGGGGAGGAGGGTTAAGGGAGAGAGGTGGGAAGGTAGGGGAGAGCAGAGGAGAAGGGGAGGCAGGGTTGACAGGGAGAGAGGTAGGGAAGGGTAGGGAAAGGAGGGTTAGGCAGGGAAGGTAGGAAGGTGGGGAGAGCAAAGATAAAGGGGTAGGGTTGACGGAGCAGGAAAAAGGGAGGAAGGGAGGGATGTAGATGATACAGGGGAAGGTAGGGTTGGCAGGGAGGAAGGCAGGGAGGGTAGGAAGAGGATACATTATAGTAAAATAGGACAAAAGGAAGGCAGGGTTAACAGGGAGGGAGGCAGGGTTGACAGGCAGGGTTGACAGGCAGGGGTTGGCAGGGGGGGAGGGTTCAAGAGTCTCATAGCTTGTGGACGTGAGCCTGTGTACCGCCTGGGAAGTTAGATTGGACAAGACCTTCCCGGAGACGCTGTGGCGAGGCTTGACAGGGAGACAGCTAGGAGGACACGGGGACACGGGGGGACATGGAGGGACTCGGGGGGATATGGGAGGACTCGGGGGGACTCGGGAAGACTCGGGGGCACACGGGGGGACACAGGGGACACACGGGAGGAGGGTAGTAGGAAAGGAGAATGGAGAAGACAGTAGGAGACACGGGAAGAGAATAGAAGGAGAGGAGAATGGAGGACACAGTTGAAGATGGGAGGGTAGTAGGAAAGGAGATGGGAGGAGGGTAGTAGGAGAAGAGAATGGAGGAGAAAGGAGGAGGTGGGAGTAGGGTAGCATAGGAGAGGAGAAGAAGGAAAGATAAAGGACAAGGCATTGGACAGTAAAAGGAAATTGATTTGATAAGTAAAATAAAATAAAAAATTCTAAAGTTATGATCGCAGCGACAAATGTGTGTGTCGGTCCATCAGAAAAACATGTGGATGAAAAATATATAAATAAAATAGGAAGAATTTCGTTATTTTGAACCCTGCTGTGAAAAATAGTGACTCTGTTATTGGTGAAAAGCAAATATGATATCTGTAAAAAAATTGAGACTGGAAAGAAATGTGACAAAATAAGAAGGGGGAGAGAGAGAGAGAGAGAGGAGAGAGAGAGAGAGAGATGAGAGAGAGAAGAGAGAGAGAGAGAGAGAGAGAGAGAGAGAGAGGAGAGCGAGAGAGAAGAGGACGAGAGAGAGAGAGAGAGAGAGAGAAGAGAGAGAGAGAGAGAAGAGAGAGTAGAGAGAGAGAGAGAGAGAAGAGATTGAGGCTGGAAAGAAATGTGACAAAATAAAGAAGAGAGAGGAGAGAGAGAGAGAGAGAGAGAGGGAGGAGAGAGAGAGAGAGAGGAGAGGAGAGAGAGAGAGGAGAGAGAGAGAGAGAGAGAGGAGAGAGAGAGAGAGAGAGAGAGAGAGAGAGAGAGAGAGAGACAGGCTGCCGCAATGACGCAAGATTTCTTTACAATAACCTTTTTCATACAGACAGACAGACAGACAGACAGACAGACAGACAGACAGACAGACAGACAGACAGACAGACAGACAGACAGACAGACAGACAGACAGACAGACAGACAGACTACCACACTAACACACTACACTAACTACCACGTGTAAGTCTCACGGCCTCTTGTAGCTTCCTTATTTTCTTATGTTCTTACGTACAGACAGACAGACAGACAGACTGCTGCAATGACGCAAGATTGCAGATTACAGTAACCTCTTTTTCATACAGACAGACACACAGACACAAAGACTGCCGCAATATCGCAACATTTCTTTATAGCAATATTATCTTCTTCATACAGACAGACGCACAGACACACCACACAGACAGACACAGACTTAACTTCTTTAATTTCTGTATAGCAACCTTCTTTCATTTCTTTACAGCAACCTTCTCTTCACCACTTCATCATTACAACCAAAGTATCTTAACCCAAAAGTTAGAACCAAATATTTTAGTCACAACAAAATATTTACATGGAACGTCAGAATTACTATATCTTTCGTATTTCTTTATATTTTACAAGGGACGTCATTTATATACTCTATGTTACTATACTCTTTACTGTATATTTCCTACGTCTCCTTTATTACCTGCCTGTGGCGAATTTCTGTCGTTTGGAAATTGAAGAGGAAAGCGAGTGTTTGAATCAAGTCTGTGCCTCTGAAACCACCAAATGGATGAGTGAAGAGGAGGAGATATGAGTTCCGACAGTATTGTGGCTATTGGGATGTGTGTGTGTGTGTGTGTGTGTGTGTGTGTGTGTGTGTGTGTGTGTGTGTGTGTGTGTGTGTGTGTGTGTGTGTGTGTGTGTGTGTGTGTGTGTGTGTGTGTGTGTGTGTGTGTGTGTGTGTGTATTTACCTAGTTGTATTTTACAGGACAAAGCTACACTCGTATGTATGGTCCCATCTCCATATCTAAATACTAAATGCCATACGTCTCCGTGTGTGTGTGTGTGTGTGTGTGTGTGTGTGTGTGTGTGTGTGTGTGTGTGTGTGTGTGTGTGTGTGTGTGTGTGTGTGTGTGTGTGTGTGTGTGTGTGTGTGTGTGTGTGTGTGTGTGTGTGTGTGTGTGTGTGTGTGTGTGTGTGTGTGTGTGTGTGTGTGTCATTTTCACATACAGGCAAAAGGAGTTACATTTAAAACAACAAGTAAATGACTGATTACTAAACGACTGTAAATGACTCCTTATCACCTTGTATCTTTTTTAATCCCTGACACGTGATATGACATGACAAGCAGGGATACATTAAACCACTGACAAAATACCTCTACAATATATACATAACTATTTAACTGTGTTACTAATAAATCGACGTCCAATACATCATCATAAACGACAAACATTCACACAAAAAACACACCGACACTCTATAGATGACAGAGCTTTCAGACACATTCACGGAGATTAATAAAAAAAGTACTAAACCATTAATATTTATTTACTTTATACCCGCGCAAAAATTTATTCAGATTTAAATTGCCAGAAATAATTAAGTCATGATTGGTTTTTCATTTTATTCTTCACACAGACAGACGCTCTCTCTCTCTCTCTCTCTCTCTCGTCCTCCTTCGTCCCCTCTCTCTCTCTCGCCCCCTCCTCTCTCCCTTTTCTCTTCCTCCTCTCTCTCATCCTTCTCTCTCCTCTCTTTCTCCTCACTCTCTCTCTCTCTCTCTTCTCTCTCTATCCCTTTCTCTCTCTCTCTGATTACCCTACAGTGCTGACAGGCCAATGTGGGTGTGGGTGTGGGTGTGGGTGTGGGCGTGTGTGTGGGTGTGGGTGTGGGTGTGGTGGTTGTGTGGTGGTGTAGGTGTGGGCGTGGGTGTGGGTGGGGGTGGGGGTTTGTGGGTGGGGTGGTGGGGTTGTGTGGTGGTGTGGGGTGGGTGGGGGTTGGTGGTGGGGGTGGGTGGTGGGGGGGGGGTGGGGGGGGTGGTTTTGGGTGTGGGTGTGGGTGGGGGTGTGGGTGGTTTTATGTGGTGGTGGTGGGGGTTGTGTGGGGGTGGGGTGTGGGTGGGGGTGGTTTTTAAGTGGTGGTGGGGGGGTTTTGGGGGGTGTGGGGTGTGGGGGTGTGGGTGGTTTTTAAGGGTGGTGGGGGGTTGGGGGTGTGGGGGTTGGGTGGGGTGGGGAAGCAGGAATGAGTTGAATGAAAAGAGAAAAAAGAACAAAAGAACTAAAAAAAATAAGGAAGCTACAGAAGCCCAGACCTAAAAACGGGGTTTCCCTTTTTATTTAACCTACTACATCCACCTTTCTCCCCCCCATGAATTATCCAGCCTCCTTTTAAAACCCTATTGACTCCGCACTAACTACCTGACGACTGGTCCATTCCAATCTATACCACCCTATTTGTGAACCTTTTCCCTATTTGTTTTTAAATCTAGGGTCTTTTAAAAAATTTAACTAAAGTAAACTAACACTAAAACTTTAAAAGTTAGAATGGCAAAGAAAAAAAGGAAACAATATTTAAAAGCAACAAAAACAACACAAAACATAGCTGGGGGAGAGGGAAGAGGTGGGGGAAGGAGGGGAGGAGGGAAGGGGGAGAGGAGGGAGAGAGGAGAGGAAGGAAAGGGGGGTTAAAAAGAGGAGGAGGGGGGGAGGAAGGGGGGGAGGAGGGGGAGGAGGAGGGGAGGAGGGAGGAGGAGGAGGAGGTAATCTAGAAAAAGGCATGCATTTTCGCCAAACATACAATCCCCCTTTAAAACCAATCGGGCTTTGAATGTCAAAAGAAAATGGGAGTGTTTTTTTTTTTTGCCATCATAGGAACATTAATTTTTAACTGACAAGGTTTGGGGGGGGGAGAGAGAAGGAAAAGAAGAGAGAGGGAGAGAAGAAGAGAGAGAGGAGAGAGAAAAAGAGAAGAGAGAGGAGGGGGAAGAGAGAGAGAGAGAGAGGGGGAAAAGAGAGAGAAAAGGAGAGAGAGAAAAGGAGAGAGAGAGAGGAAAAAGAGGAGAGAAAGAGAGAAGAAGGAGAGAGGAGAAAAGGAGAGGAGGAGAGAGAGGGGAGAGAGGAGAGAAGAAGAGA
>JACEEZ010021789.1:45000-52500 GCA_016584305.1 Chionoecetes opilio | reverse complement strand
ATGCAAAAATACTCATTATATCCTTGGCAATGCAAAGATATTCATTATATCCTTGACAATGCAAAAATATTCATTATATCCTTGGCAATGCAAAGATATTCATTATATCCTTGACAATGCAAAGATATTCATTCTATCCTTGACAATGCAAAAATATAGCCTCATTCTATCCTTGACAATACAATGAATAGTATGCTAATCTTAAATCCCTTAATTCTCACTTCTTTTGTGAGTGTTGTTTTAAAATAGACCTAATCTTTGTCCCTGTCTGCATACGTTAAGGCTAATTCCCTAAACACACCATAAACACAATTAACCCCTTCACGCCCAGATCTTTACTTTGCTATATATCATCGTATGTTTGCCATTACGAAACTTAGCTGAATATACTAGATTAGATAGTGGACAAGGGTAGTAAATAGGTTATATCTACAGTATATTGCTGCCATTAATTAAAATTGTCTAATGGTACCCAGATAACAATGAAACTAGGGGGGGGGGGGCACTCAGTAGAGCGCATACCTCCGCCCGAATATTTCATCAAAATATATATATATATATATATATATATATATATATATATATATATATATATATATATATATATATATATATATATGCACTCAGTATGAGCGCATACCTCCGGCCGAATATTTCATCAATTGGTTGCCATGGCAACAGTTGTCAATAGATTTCATCCAAAATTAAATCAGTTCTTCCTTATACCAACTAGACTTGGTATACTGAGTTTGGTCCAAATCTATTCGTTACTTTTTGAGAAATCCTGTACACTAACAGACAGACAGACAGACAGACAGATCGGGGTGAAAACATAACCCCTCCAACTTCGTTGGCGGAGGTAATTACGTTTTGGGCCTCAAGTGGTTAAACATATCGAAAAAAATGCCTATTATGAAGGAAACGTGTGTCTAAATGCGTCCATATTTTTAGACATAACAAAAACTGCGTCCATATTCTTAGACATAGCAAAAACTACGTCCATATTCTTAGACATAACAAAAACTACGTCCATATTCTTAGACATAACAAGAAACATTACCTGAATTTCGCGTCATTACATTAACTACAACTTGTTCCCACGCACGCAAAAAATAGTAAAGCATTTTTTTGCAACGTAATCTCGTCTCGTACTTCTCACAACACATTTAATTCCATCTGTCATTTTATCAACATTTCTCGTCCTCCTCTACGCCTCTCACAACGTCGCTTACACAAGAGGAGAAGAAGAAGAAGAAGAAGGAGGAGGAGAAGAAGGAAGAGTGGAGGAGGAGGAGGAGGATTACATAGGATTACATAGGAGTAACAGACACCAGGAGACCTATTGGTCCATAGCGAGGGTATCTGCTGAACTACATACTACTAACTATCAACTACTTGTAAGAAAACAGTGGAAAAAATGATACCATGTCCCTAAAGAGGATAGGAACATGGAAAAATTTCATAGGCAGAATGATAGGATATGAAAAATAACTAACTACAACTACCACTACCACTACAACTAACGATACGGGGGACTAGATACGAATTCGCACTATCAATAACCCATTACTTTACAGTGGCGTTCAAGTCTGTTTTTTAATGTAGTTTTTTGTGTTGGCCCCGACAACATTGCTGGTAACTGTTCCATCAAATCAACGGACTCTAACATTGAATAATTTTTACGGAGATCGGTGATGCTGAACGTTGACCGTTTAGTTTTAAAACCATTTATTTCTTGTTGTCACTTGATTTGAAAGCTCAAAATGGGTTTCCTTTTGATTAATGACACCCAAAACCTTTTAGGATCTTAAAGGTTCTATAAAAGTCCCACGGATTCTACGATCCTTTAAGAAAACATATTAAGTTTCCGCAGTTCCTTCATAAGATGAATTTCGAAGAGATGGAATGTTTGTTTGGTTTGCTTCTTCTTTCCCACTGATTCCAATTTGGCTTGATCTTTTACGAAACAGGGCGACCAGAATTTGAACGGCATATTCCAAAAGTCCCGCCTAACCAAGGACGTTGTAAATTGTGTCATTACTTTCGGAGTTTTATGTTCAAATTTACGTTTAATAAAGCCCAACATCATATTTGCCTTTTTACTGGCAGTAGGCCCAATGCGAATGGTTTTCAGATCATTACTGATGATGACACCTAGATCCTTTTCTCTGTTGTATTCAGTTAAGATTTTATTTGCATTTGATAGTTATATTTGAGGAAATCGTTGCTATATGCATTACTTTACATTTATCGGAATTAAATTTAATAGCCATTTATCACTCCCAATTGATATTTTGTCGAGATCACTTTGTATGAGTTCGCATTTTTCTCTAGAGGAGGAGGGGGGAGGAGGAGGAGGAGGAGGAGGCATAGAAGAACTCATCCGGACTCACTACACAACTAAAAAAAAGAATAATATACCTGCCACACAACACAAGCGTTTCCAAATACCTTTCTAAATGTATTACACATTTCTGGGGAAGAATGAACACATGTAAAACAACTCTCCCCTCTCTCTTCTCTCTCCTCTCTCTCCCTCTCTCTCTCTCTCTCTCCTCTCCTCTCTCTCCTCTTCTTCTCTCTTTCTTCTCTCTCTGTCCGCAAAAGAAAATAGGAAAAATACTCCAGAAAACAACACACACACACACAACCAAACACACACTCAACAAATCCTCTTCTCAGCTGTATTGTGAGGTTTATGAGGTCGTCTCCAGGATGAGGAGTGAGGCTGAAGTGTGTGAGAGAGTGAGAGTACGTGTCTGAGTAACCTACTATAAATCCTGCAAGAGTGAGGCTGTATAAGGTAAATGAGTTTTGGAGGAAGGGATCTACGAGTTATGGGGTGGTGGTGGTGGTGGGGTGGTGGTGGTTGGGTGGTGGTTGGTGGTGGTGGTGGTGGGTGGTGGTGGGTGGTGGTGGTGGTGGTGTGTTTGGGGGTGGGGGTGGTGGTGGTTGGTGGTGTGTGGGTGGTGGGGGTGGGGGGGGTGGTGGTGGTGGTGGGTGGTGGTGGTGTTTTAGGTGACACGTGTCTAGGGACAAAAAGATAGGGCTACTAGAAAAAAAAATAATGTTGATACTAAAATGTGAGGGTGGAAAAACTAAAGAAAAATATAAAATGTTAGTTACTGCGGAGAGGGGGAGAGAAGAGAGACGAAGAGAGAGAATAAGTGCAGGAGTAGAGAGAGAGAGAGAAGGGGAGGGGGGACGACGAGGGGGAGGAGAGAGAGAAGAGAGAGATGGGGGAGAAGGAGGAGAGAGAGAGAGAGAGAGGGGAGAGGGGATGAGAGAGAAGAGAGACCCGGAGGGGAGACGAGAGAGGGGCGAGGGGAGGAGAGAGAGGAGAGGAGGAGATTAATTCTAACTCAAATTTTCTCAATCAACTCTGTCATATATTTTTCATCTCACAAATAAATAAGTGAAGATTACCAATACTGGGAAAAACTTTTATATGTAACTTTCAAACTCTCTCTCTCTCTCTCTCTCTCTCTCTCTCTCTCTCTCTTCTCTCTCTCTCTCCCCTCTTCTCTCTTTTCTCTCTCTCTCTCTCTCTCTCTCTGTCACCCTCCGCCCCCTTCCCGAAACTTATATTCAATGTTAATGTCTTTTAAATCAAATGCTGCATATTAGTCCTTTAAAATATTCTTATTCTAACTTGCATTATTTTCTCCATTTATCTTTCGTGCAGTTTTATCTCTCATACTTATATTCTCTTGCTATCCAAATTCAGTTTCCTGTACGATTTGTAAGCTTTCCATTATCTGCATCATATAAACTACAGTATTAAGCATATTTCCAGTTCATATCCCCTTTCCAGTATCTATATATATAATCAGAAGTGTAATTTTTCAAGATACTTATTTCGGCCCAAAACAAAATTTCGCTTTTGCATGTGTAATATAAATTCTTGCTTCCCTATTTTGCTTATGAAGATTATTTTCTCTTCTTTCGTATCTCTTCCATCTTCTTTCCCATTATCTTCCATCTCCTCTCCTCTTTTCCTTTCCCTCGTATCTTTTAAGTTGTCTCATCATCTTCCCCTTTCTCTTCCATCTCCGCTTTTCGTTTCATTTCTTATCATCATTTCTTTTCTCTTCCATCTCCTCTTTCCTTTTCATTTCGCTCGTGTCTTATATATTGTCTCTGTTACTTTCCTCAAATATTTCCACTCGTAGTCATCTGTATAAAAAAAAATTGACGTAAAACCCATTGAAGTGACCAAACTTGTTCTTATTTCATTGACTCGCTTCTTACTTCAACTGTTTTCCCTACAAATTTTTTTTCTCTCTCTCCACAAACACAATTTTAGATACATTTTATACTGTTGTCCTTCCATTTTCTACTCTCTCTCTCTCTCTCTCTCTCTCTCTCTCTCTCTTCTCTCTCATCTCTTCTCTCTCCCTCTCTCTCTCTCTCTCTCTCACTCTCTATCTCTCTCTCTTCTCTCTCGCTCCCTCTTCTCCCTCTCCTCTCTCTCTCTCTCTCTCTCCTCTCTCTCTCTCTCTTCTCTCTCTCCTCTCTCTCTCTCTCTCTCTCTCTCTCTCTCTCTTATCTTTAACTTCTCAGGTCTTTTCCTATTTCCTTTACACTCCTTTTCTTATCGCTATCTCCCTAAGCTCCTCTTGCCTGCTTATCCACCTAATCTCTCTATCTCTATCTCTTGCATTCATTTTTTCCAATTATTTCCATTCAGTTCAATTTTCTCCTATTTCCCATTTTCTCATAATTTCGGTGTCTTTTACTATCTCTACTTTTATCTTTTTTTTCTTACTCGAATCCCAACTCCATTTCTAAGCCACTCTAGTCTCCCTTCTTCTCCATTCTCTTTACTTCCATTCTATTATCATTCCTCCTTTATCTCCAATCTTTTCGTTATGCCTTGTTTCCTCTGGTTCTTTGTCCTCTCCTTTTCTTCCTCCTATCCTCGTTATCTCTTCCCCTCTCACTCTTTCTTTATCTCTTCCATTTCAGTCGTGTTTCTCGGTTTTCTTGTCTTCATTCCTTCTATTCTCCTTCCCCTCCTGTCTCTCCTGTCTCTTTCTCTCTCTCTACATCTCCTTTTGTCCTCCTTTCCGCCTCTCACACCCTCTTAACCCCTTTAGTCAGGCAAGTAAGGACGTGCATAATCCTTTTTCAGTATTTTATTTTTATTACGAGTATGAGAGAGAGAGAGAGAGAGAGAGAAAGAGAGAGAGAGAGAGTGAAAGGAGTTGTCAGATACACACTCAACAGCAACCCTTCACACCCTATTTCTATGGCTCTCCTATAGTATACAAGATCTGTTTACGCCTCTCCTATTTATATTATGTTTTCTATCCTACCCTGTCTGTCTATCTATCTTTTTCTCTGCCTGTCTGTCTGTGTGTCTGTTTCTCTGTCTGTCTGTTTCTCTGCCTGTCTGTCTGTCTGTCTGTTTCTCTCCCTGTGTGTCTGTCTGTCTGTTTCTCTGCCTGTCTGTCTGTCTGTCTGTCTGTTTCTCTGCCTGTCTGTCTGTGTGTCTGTTTCTCTGCCTGTCTGTCTGTGTGTCTGTTTCTCTGCCTGTCTGTCTGTGTGTCTATTTCTCTGCCTGTCTGTCTGTGTGTCTTTTTCTCTGTCTGTGTGTCTGTTTCTCTGTCTGTCTGTTTCTCTGTCTGTCTCTCTGTCTCACTTTACGCTGCCAGTCTATATCCTATTAACTGTCAAGCTCTTACCACATGATTCCTTGATTTCTATTTTGGTCTGATTTTTTTTTTCTCTCTCTCTCTCTCTCTCTCTCTCTCTCTCTCTCTCTCTCTCTCTCTCTCTCTCTCTCTCTCTCTCTCTCGGAGTAGGAGAAGGAGGAGGAGGAGCATAAATAAAGGAGGAGCATGAGTGAAGATGAAGAGACGAAAGATCTGAAGAGAGAGAGAGAGAGAGAGAGAGAGAGAGAGAGAGAGAGAGAGAGAGAGAGAGAGAGAGAGAGAGGAGAGGAGAGAGAGAGAGAGAGAGAGAGAGAGAGAGAAGGAGAGGGGAGGAGAGAGAGATGATGGAGGGAGAGAGAGAGACGAAGAGAGAGAGAGAGAGAGAGAGAGAGAGAGAGAGAGAGAGAGAGAGATGAAGAAAAGGAAAAAAAATGTGATGGATGCAAAAATAGTGGTAGTAAAATAGTAAACACAAAGCATAAAAACTAAGCAGAGAAAGAGAAAGAGAAAAATCCAAAGAGCTAAAGAAGAGAAGAGAAAAAACAGGTAGCGAGTATGATAGAAGAAAACGAAATGAAAACTGGAAAATAGGAAAAGTGGAAGATAAGCAGTTTGAGAAGATGAAAAGAATAATCAGGAAAATAATGGAGAGAGAAATAGCTAGAAAAGATAATAGAAAAAAAAAGCGAGGGGTATAATTTTTTTTTAACTAGAAAATAGGAAAAGTTGAAGATAATTTTGGTTTGAGAAGAGAAAAGATTAATGAAGAAAAATAAAAGAGTGTGAAGTAGCTAAAGAAGAGAAGAGGAAAAAGACACAGAGGATAAAGAGGGATATGAAAACAAAAATAACAGGTGGAAAATCGGAAAAACCAAAGATAATTCATTTGAGAAGAGAAAAGAATAAAAAAATAAGGGAGAGAGTAGTGTCTGGAGAAGAAAGTAAAAAAATAAGCTACGAGGAGGATAGAGAAAAAATAAAAGGAAAATGAAAACAGGAAAATAGGAAAAACAAGAGATAATTGGTTTGAGAAGAGGAAAAAAATAGCAAGAAAATAATGGCGAGTGTGGTTTACAGGGCAAGGTCAGGAGGGATGCGTAGGAGGGAAGAAAGCTGCACAGGAAGATATATTGAAGAACACGATAATCTACTGATAGACTGAGGATAGGGAAGAAGGAAGGGAGTGAGAGGATAGGAGGAGGAGGGAGTGAAGGAAGGAAGGTGTGGAGGAGGAAGGGAGTGACTGGGACAGAGAGGAAGAGAGAGGAGGAAGAGAATGAGAGTGAAGAAGAGAGAGAGAGAGAGAGAGTAAGAACAACAAGGTGTAGAGGAAGGAAGGGAGGGAATGAAAGAGGGTGGAAGAAAGGGAAGAAGGAAGGGAGTGAGAGGGTAAAAGGGAGAGGGAGTGAAGGAAGGAAGGAGTTGAGGAGGAAGGGAGTGTCTGGGAGAGAGTGAAAGAGTGAGAAGATGGGAATGAGAGTGAAGAAGAGAGAGAGTAGAAGAGAGATACTTGATACTTGATAGTTTATTTGGCTTGGTGTAATATAATAATGTTGCTAATCAATCATAGTCATACAAGCCACGGTCCATTAAGCCGAAGCTCTTTTATGGACCTCATGCCGTGATATTTTCGTTGTCTTTCGTGGACTAAAGTAAACTATTGATATACATTGACATGAGAATGAGGATGAAAGGGAAGGAGGAAGGGAGTGAGAGGGTAGAAGAGAAAGGGAGGAAAGGAAGGAAGGTGTTGAGGAGGAAGGGAGTGACCTTCTGACTGACCTGGGAAAGAGTGAGAGAGTGAGAGGAAGGGAGTGAGAGGGTAGAAGAGAAAAGGAGTAGG
>JACEEZ010021789.1:40000-42500 GCA_016584305.1 Chionoecetes opilio | reverse complement strand
GAGTCACACAGGCAACCAAACGTCCAGAAGTCCTGTTGCTGTCTGTTCTTCCTTTGTATTCCTTGTCTCCTAATATCATCTCATTTTCCTTGACTTTTTTATTCCGTTTGTCACACGTCTGTTTCTTGTCACGTAAAACAAACCACTTTTTAGTTTTTCATTTTGCGCGTCGTTATTGTTTGTACTCGATGTTTTAAAGTGTTTCTGATATTCTTCATATGAGACACATTATATTTTCGTATGTCATCTCTTTCAATTTTTTTATCAAGGCTTTCCTCATATTTACGCTTTTCCCTTCACCTTATGTCATTATTTTCATTATTTTTGTCATTATTTCCACGTTTTTGTCATTATTTCCGTTTATTGTCATTATTTCTATTATTTTTGTCATTTGCACGTTTTGTCATTATTTCCATTATTTTTGTCATTATTTTCGTTTATTGTCATTATTTCTATTATTTTTGTCATTTGCACGTTTTGTCATTATTTCCATGATTTTTGTCATTATTTCCACGACTTTTGTCATTATTTCCACGTCTTTTGTCATTATTTCCACGTCTTTTTTACATTATATTTGTCCTTATTTCCACGTTTTTGTCATTATTTCCACGTTTTTGTCATTATTTCCACGTCTTTTGTCATTATTTCCACATTTTGTCATTATTTCTATAATTTTTGTCATTATTTCCACATTTCTCCGTCATTATTTCCATTATTTTTGTCATGTTTCCGTTTTTTGTCATTATTTCCACTTATTTTTGTCATTATTTCCGTTTATTGCCATTATTTCTATTATTTTTATCATTATTTCCACTTTTTTTTGTCATTATTTCCCGTATTTTTATCATTATTTCCACATTTTGTCATTATTTCCATTATTTTTGTCATTTCCATTAATTTTGTCATTATTTCCACGTCTTTTGTAATTATTTCCACGTTTCGTCATTATTTCATTACTTTTATCATTATTTCCACGTCTATTGTCATTTTTTTCGGTTTTTTTGTCATTATTTCCACGTCTTTTCTTTGTCATTACATAGAGTATTTTTTCCTTCCTTCTTTTCTTTCCTCTAGTTCCTTTATCATTGCTTTATCTTTATCTTCCGCTTCATCATTTGTGTCTGAAGCATTTTCCTCTCCTTTGTCTTCATTATATACCCCCTTCCTTCCCTCTCTCTCTCTCTCTCTCTCTCTCTCTCTCTCTCTCTCTCTCTCTCTCTCTCTCTCTCTCTCTCTCTCTCTCTCTCTCTTAATACCCTCTATTATCTCTCTTTCTCTTTTCCTACTCCTAACCCTCTTATCCTCTCTCTCTCTCTCTCTCTCTCGTCTCTTCTCTCTCCTCTCTCTCTCTTCTCTCTCTCTCTCTCTCTCTCTCTCTCTCTCTCTCTCTCTCTCTCTCTTCTCTCTCTCTCCTCTCTTTAATTACCCACTATTATCTCTTTCTCTTTTCCTACTCCTCACCCTCTCTCTCTCTCTCTCTCTCTCTCTCTCTCTCTCTCTCTCTCTCTCTCTCTCTCTCTCTCTCTCTCTCTCTCTCTCTCTCTCTCTCTCTCTCTCTCTCTCTCTCTCTTAATTACCCTCTATTATCTCTTTCTCTTTTCCTACTCCTCACCCTCCATTCTCTCTCTCTCTCTCTCTCTCTCTCTCTCTCTCTCTCTCTCTCCTCTCTCTCTCTCTCTCTCTCTCTCTCTCTCTCTCTCTCTCTCTTAATTACCCTCTATTATCTCTTTCTCTTTTCCTACTCCTCACCCTCCATTCCTCTCTCTCTCTCTCTCTCTCTCTCTCTCTCTCTCTCTCCTCTCTCTCTCTCTCTCTCTCTCTCTCTCTCTCTCTCTCTCTCTCTCATAGTTGGACAGGTATCACATAAAACCCTGTAATTAAAACTTGTCTCCTCCTGGTCACAAAACATTACCTCAAGTCTCGTTAGCGGAGGTAAAACTTTTCTCCTCGTCTGTCATTTCCAGGTGATTAATAATTACAGAAACACTTTTTTTATCAGAACCAATAGATTTTTTGTCCACTTATGAGTTTGAAAAGGTGAGTTTCTAATTAGTTAAAGGTCAGATAGTAATTAAATTGCAATATATTAACGACTTTCTTTTTTGGGTGATGTGATGGAGTTAAAGATCGACATTAGATTTAGACAGAAATATTGAATGATTTAAATATTTCCTGAATGACTTTTCCTTCTTGTCTTCTTCACTTATACTTCTATCGTTTCACATCCTCCATTTTTTTTAGTTAAATCTATATGTTACCTTTCCAGTCTATTCTATTCCAACTTTCTACTCTATTATTATTATTTTCCCCAAAACTAAAACTGTTCTATTACCTCCATATTCCTTAACCCCTTGAGACCCAGAACGTAATTTCCATTGTAATTTGGGTACCATTAGACGATTTTTAGTGAATATAAGCAGTATTTTATAGATATGACCTGTTTAGTATCCTTGTCCACTAGTTAATTTGGTATATTCAGTCACTTTTCGTAATTTTATGG